>CM021106.1:558407867-558519172 GCA_007115665.2 Sequoiadendron giganteum
AATGACAAAAGATAAAGGTTTCAAAGATAATTCTAGGACTAATTCTAACAATAAGATTGACAATACAGATGATAAGATGCTCGAAATGGACCAATCCCTCAAAAACTAATTCCTATTTAACCTAGATAAACCTACAATCTTAAAGAAATAGTGCAATCTTCTAAGGTATTAAAGATTTCCAGACTATGAATATTCATTCAAGACAACCCTATTATAATTGAAATGAACAAGAATAAATAATTGAACTAAGCATGATTTTAAGTCCAGACTAACTTTGAAAAGCAGCTACCAATCAACCAACTATAAAAATTATGGACTAGAGATTGCTACAAACACTTCAAGCATAAAACCCTAAACATTATCAAACCATCTAACATCAAATAACTTAATCAATTTCAAAGATAGAACATCAAGAACCATGCCAGATAAAACTCAACACAAGAAAGACACCAAATCACAATGTCTTTGCTTGTATTAAACCATCCAAAGTGGAAACAATTCTAGTCTTCTATTACAACACTTGCTTGGAAAGAAAAACTAAACTCTAACTCTAATTTTTGCTCTTATAATTTTCTCTAATGTAAAATTTTTCCATCTTAACCCCTTACAAATGAGGCATAACACCAAAATTATAGAGAACCCCCAAAGATATTTCATCCCAATTAGGGTTTACAATAATAAATGGCCACACAACAGGTTAGCCAAGAGAAATTCAAAAAATGTGAAATGTGCAATATGCACCAATATCATCCAAATCAGCCTAGGGTTTCCAACAAAACTCAATCCAATGCATGCAAAGGAAGAGGAGAAAATAATGGGGAAGCACAAATTCCGATATAGCATTACATTAACTAGTTTCCCCTTTATCCTTAGCACACTCCACCTTATCCTGCACTAGAAACAATACCCTATCCAAGTCGGCAATAGGTGGCATAGGAAAAACCCTTACTCTCCTCTTAAGGCACCTGATATCTTCTCTTGATTGCCTCACTATACTATCCCAATCCACCTTATTTGTTTGAGATCGATCAATGATTGCAATGTAAGTGGTTGCATCTTCCAACTGATGTTTGGTGATAAGGCCCTCATTGATTGGAGAATATACATCTCACCACCAATTTCTCAACTACTCCAGGTTAAGATGCTTGGGCGCAAATTTCTTTCTTCCTGTCATCATTTCAAAAAAGGAAATACACTTATTGTAGATCTCATTCAAAGTCTCTTCAATTTTCCTTGTTTATATATCTTCTTCAAATCCTTTTTCCTTATCTGTAGAATTTAAAACCATTCCCAAGGCTCTACAATTCTTGAGGAAGGAAGAATTCCCTCACTTATCAACTTTTCTTCAGTGTACTGCATGATAGTCTTTGTCTTTTGCAATAGGAGGTATACATCATCCTTATCCTAAGCCCACACACCTTTCAGCCAATCTAATGACCTCATTCCATCTCCTCCAGTTGAAAGGATGTCTTTCATAATATTATCTCCATTGGTTTGCATCCCCTACAACCAACTGACTGTAGCATGTGTGGTGATCTTCATTATTTCCAACTCCGATATTTTTTCCTGAGGTAGGAAGCCTGTAGCAGAGGAGGAATAATGGATGGATTGCAAGGGTTTCAATAGCTCTTGCAAATATCTCTTAAGTTTCTCATTTTCTTTCTCCAATTTTGATTTATTCTATACCTCTTTCCTCAATCTTCCAAGGATCACAACACTAGAGCCTTCATACTCTTCAATGTCCTACTCCATGGAAGCATGCCCTAGATTGATATTTGCCACACTCTAATCCTTGCTAGTCACCTTGTCTCTATCCTTGTTAGGAGAAGAAGTAGCAATGTGGACTACCCTATTATTCACATCATCCCTCTCAATCCTAGAAATGACTCTGGCCTTCTTCTTTGTCTTTCCCTTTCTAATATTTTCTAGTATTTCATCCCAATTGGGAGGGGTATGATCCACTACAATCTATTTTCTCCTTAATTCCCTATCCAACCAGCCTAGAATAGTGGATTCTGATTGTACCTTATCTTATATATATTCTTCTTGTTGAACATTGGGCACACTCTTCTCCATTCTTGGTTCCTCGGGGATCTCCCTAACTGAATCCTCCTTTTCTTTACAATGCTCCTCCCATTTGTCTTGTATTGGTGAGGGAATCTTGGTTGGTATCTCTTGCTTCTAAGGAGATTTATCCTCATCAACCCCTGTAGGTGAGTCCCCATAAGCCACCAAAGGAGACTTCATGACCTTCTCTATCTCAACCTCGACATTGTAGAGATCACCTTCCTAGAATTCCTATTCTCCATGATCTTGGGAATCTTCAACATCTTTTGGTTCATCTAGCATATTGCTAGTCTCATGAGAAGGAGGGAAGTCTTCCTTCTCGATGATAGGAGTAGTCATGGGAATATTTCCTTTCGGTGCAACATCTTTCAGAGAAGGAGTCCTAGATCTCTTGGTGTATAATTGTGTATTTTCTCCCGAGCTCTCTACTTCTACCATAGGTGTGTCAACTTCCTTATCTTCCTTAGAAGTTCCCTTCTCCTTTTGTGACAACCTCACAATCCTCCTATTCTTGGGCAAAGGGACACTGGCATCCACTTCCTCTCCTTCTTCTTCATCTTTCTCAACCTTTTTCTTCCTTGAGACATGCTTCCTTGTCTTGGCTATCGGCTTCCTCTATTTCTCTTCCTCTCCTATCTCCTCTACATGAACATCCTTAATCCTAATTTTGAAAGGAGAGCCCACCTTGGTTTTTCCTCTAGGATCATGTTCAAGTGACTCCTTAAATGCAGATGGAGACTCCGAATCTCCCATGATATCATAGATGCATTGCACACCCTCACTTTCCAATTTCAACATCTTATGCTTGAGGAAAAGCTTGGTATACTTGATTACTAGATTCATAACTTGTTCTAGCTATGTCTTCTCTTCCTCCAACCAATCAACCTCTTTAATCGGTTTATCCTTCACAGCCTCAAAGTTATGGCCTTGGATTAAATTCCCATCTTCCTCAAGCTGATCAAGAACAACCTTTATGTTGTATAACCGTACTAAGCTAACTGGTAACCTAAAGAACTTCTTCTTTATGACTTCAAATTCATCACTAATGTTAGCCCAATAGTCCTCTTGGCCAATAGAGAGGGATTATGTGTTGCCATTCTTGCCTTGAACTCTTCATACTCCCACAATCCAACATTGGTATCAATTGCCCCTAACCAGACGGAAGTAAGCTTGCTCTCTGAAATTTTTCTCTTGATATCCATCGTGATCCTCTCTACCTCAGAGATGGAAGACCCCTCTACACCTAGATCTTCTACCTTACCCTCGGTTACACTTGCCATCACCTTACTTGATTCAACCTGAATTCGACAAAAAACCATAGTAAAGATCACATGGAACACAAATTAATCAACCACAAAGATAAGTTCATCCTTAAATACAAGTCCCATGATAAGAAAAATTCTCAAAACCTCATAAAAATTAACCATCCCAAAGTTTGGGTTTTCAGCCCTTCCACAGAATCCACGGTAGAGAGGATTTTCAAGAAATTCCCAACTAGGTGGATTCTAGCGAAACAAGCACACAAGTATCCAACAATAATTTAATCAACTGATAATCACTAAGAAATAGAATGGAACATCTTAAAATAAGTCCAAGTCGACTATCAAATGTATAAACATTAAGAAAACTTCATACAATTCCTCAATTCTCCATTTTCAACAAAATCTTGAGAAAATCCATCAGGGATGGAAATCCGCGATAATAGCAATAATTCAAAAACTCCAAGAAAATGAAGGGACCTAGTACTTTTTGAAAAATATCAAAGGCACAGATTTTAGCGAAGCTAACACAATTTCCACAATCCAGATCAATGCACATTTCTATAAAACAAAGAGAAAACGAGAAGTTAGTGAATTCCAACAGATAAGGAATTTCGTGAACACTCTGAAAACTTGAATAGCTACGTTTTCTCTCAACCTCACTCAAATTGATAGAACGATCAAAAATTTGAGGAACCAAAACCTAGAACCAGCTCAATTTGAACCTCCTACAAAACATCCCTAAGTTTGAAACCCACCCTAATATAAATCGAGAAGGAATGGTGATGCCTTAGGCACAAAAATTTAAAATTTCACCATGGGAGTGTAGGATAAGCTTGGAATCAACTCATTCCTTTGCAAAGGTTTACTGGAAGCTCATCCCGACCCACACAAGCAAGCCATCTCAGGATGAAATCAAAAAGAAAGTTCGGAGACTCACTTGGGATCGACATCCAAATAAAATGGGATGACCCTAGCCTCAAAATAAAATGCCAAAATAGGCAGGAACTCAAACCCCAGACATACCCAAAATGCCAAAGAAGCACACACATTCAATCAAGAAAAAGCAAGGCAATGCGAACAGAATGAGAGTTCATCAAATGAAAAACAAAAACCTCAGCATCAAAGGCAAAACTCGACCATACCAATATTTTGACTCATAGCATATACACACAAAGAATGAAGTGATTCATTTCAATCATCAAAAGAGAGAAAGCACCATATACATACCATGAAGATAGGAAAAGATCAAAATAGCAGAAGCTAGCAAGAAACCTCAAGGTGTGAGCTGAATGTAAATGGCTTCACTCAAAATCCAACTGCAACAATCGACCATAATTCCAATTACACAATCCAACAATAGCACCTAGGTCCAAGCACTCCAGATCAAAGGGAAGCAAATGATAAAACCTAAATGACACAAAACTTCCAAAATTTGACTTAATACCCACCACAGAAATCACACAATTAATGTAGTCAAGATGGGTCAAACCAAAATCTGAGAGTTTGATATGGTGATGAACATTCGAAGAAATCCAGCCCTAACAAAATTCCGTGAAGGACCAGAATCTCCAGATTTTTGATGAAAAGCAGTTGTCACCGGGTTTCAAAAGGAAACCAGGAAATTCCGCGAGGAGTGAATTTTCTTGAGAGTAGTGAAAAACCCGGAATGAGTCTAGAACTTAAGATTTTGAATACATATCATAGATGGACTATTCCAGCAAGCAAGATAAAAATCAAAGCACATGCCCAAGCAAGCAAAACCTCAAAATACAAAGGGCCAAAAAGACCAAGAGCGAAAGAAAAAAGAGAGCAAACGAGGGTCCCTACTTTCAATGGGGCGTGTGTGCAGAAAGTTCACAAAAATGGTGACTCCACTAGGGAAATACTCCAAATAATTTCAAGAACAAATTGGAATCAAGAACCCATAATCTTTGGTTTTAGTCCTTACATCAGGACAGCTATGAACAAAGTTTCATAAACCACAAGCAAGAAGACCTCTTCTTATACCAAGGTCCAAGTTTGTGTATTTGCATTCATTTCCCATTCCTTAGATGCAACAAGAACCAGAGAAAATCTGATTGGGCTACATAAAATTTCTAACTCCAAAAGCAACCTGGATAGAGCCTCATTGCAAGTCAGGCATCCATAGCCCCAGCAAGGTTATCGATGTGACCCTCTCAAGCATAGCTCTACTGCTAGCCAGGCGTCTATAGCCTTGGTAGAGATACTAGGATACCCCCGATAAGGTGAAGATTGTTTTGATTTTCAATACTCCCTTTTTTTTGCTTTTAAATGTTTTTCATAAACCTTCCTTTCACCTCGTAAGTAATGAAACTTACACTCGGGGATGAGGAACATAATGGAACTAAAGCAGAATATAAGATTTTTCACCAGGCCAAATTACACAGGAACTGTACACAATTCCAAAATCTTTAAATTTTATGTGAAAATGTGAGAGCCAAATATATTCCAAAGTTCATCCAAAATAAGTGACTCTAATTCTAAGTACAAGGGACATTTAGATAAAGGAATTCCAACACTTGACTCTGAAAAACTAACTAGAGTTTGTAAAAGAAATTTCTAGAACAACCCCAGGTGAGTAGCTCGTTATGCAAATGCAACAGCCCCAAGAAAGATAGAAACCAAAAGAAAACAACAAAACAGAAAGCAAAACTAATCGAAGAAAACCTACACTTACCAAAGGAAAGCAAAACAAAAAGAAAAGAAACCTGCACTAACCAAAGAAAAACAACAAGCGAGAAAAGCAAAGAAGAAAGGAAACCTATTCTAACTATGTACAAGAGAGAGCTACAAACAACTCAAGATTGGAAGTAATGCTTCAGATAATGCCCATTGACAAGCAGCGGGATATCCTCACCAATGAGGGTTTTTAGGCAAAAAACACTATCTCCTAGAATTTCTAAAATCTGATAAGGGCCAAGCCAGAGTTTGTCAAATTTACAATGCTCCCCCTTACAGTCATGGGCTTTATCCCAGTAGAGAACTAAGTTAGAGATTCTAAAGGATTTCACCTTAGCTCTCCTGTCAAACCATTGTTTCACTATGCCTTGGTCTTTAGCAAATTTTTCAAGGGCCTCATCTCTCTTCTCTTCAAGGTGTAACAACTCAACCAAACGGACTTCATGCTTATTCTCCTCATCATAGTATCCATTAATGAACTACAGGGCAGGGATCTTCAACTCGATGGAGAATACAGGTTCCAAACCATATACTAGTTGATAAGGAGAGGTTCCTATGGATGCCTACTGTCTAGTACGGTCCACCCAGAGAGAAAATCTAAGCTAGGTGTACTAATCCTTAGGATTCTGTTCTAGTAACTTACAGATGACTATCAAAATACTCTTATTGGAAGACTTAGCTAGACCATTACCCTGAGGGTAGTAATTGGATGCAAATTTTATGATGATTCCATGGTCAAAAGCCCAATTGGAAAGTTTCAGTGATGCAAATGTAGGACCATTATCACAAACTAAAGATGTTAGACAACCAAAATGATTAATAATACTCGACTCAAGCAAATTGATTACCACATCAGAAGTACATTTCTTACATGCAAGACCCTTAGTTCATCTAGTAAAATAATCAGTTATGGTTAGAATATATTGGTGGCCTGTAGAAGGTAGGTTAATTGGACCTATAAAGTCCATTCCCCACTGTGCAAATGGTTTCACCTCTATGACCAACTGAAGTGGAAGGGCTGCACTTTTTTCCTTATTCTCTACCATATGACATACATGACAAGTCCTCACATGATTGTGTGCATCCTTGAATAAGGTAGTCCAATAATAGCCTCTCCTTAGGATCTAATTGGTAGTAGATGATGTAGAACCATGGACTATGCCATATCTTTCATGGAATTCAATCATCACTTTGGTAGCTTCTTCCTTCCCCAAACATCTTAAATACATGCCCTCGTGATTTTTCTTATATTGGACACCCCCTTTCATCATAAAAGTACCACTCTTCAAACACAACGCCCGACTCTACTGTATTAAGGTGATCAGGACAGCGCTGGTTCAATAAATAACAAATGATTCCATCATACGAGTCACTTGGAGATACCTCTTGGAGATGATAATGTTGAGCTATGAGATCAGGACCTATCTCAACCATTGTCATCGCCAGTCCTTTCCCTCTCACCAACTTCATGGGTTGAATCTCAATATCATATTCCTGCAACATAGTTACACATTTATCCCTTCATTCACCTAGCTCATTCTGCATTAGCAACAACTTTACTGCAGGATCAAGCACTATGGCGAAAACCTTATTTTGCAAAATATAGTGTCTGAAATTTTTCACTACTCTAACCAAAGCATAGGCCTTCTTTTCTACATTGTGATATCTCAATTTTGCATCCTTTAAAGGGGTACTCATGAAGGCTATAGGATGCTCATCGCCTTGATCAAAATTTTGAGTTAACATTCCAACACAAGAGTGAGCAAAAGCAAATGAATATATGTAAAAAGGCTTAGCATAATCTGGACTTACCAACACTGGAGCCTCAACAATAGCTTTCTTAATTTATGTAAATGCCTACTTGGCTTTTGCACTCCATTCCACTTTGGCCTCTTGTTTCAACATAGCATTCAAGGGCTTTACTATCTCCTGCAAATCCAGTAATGAACTTTCTGGTGAAGTTGGTCTTTCCAAAGAATGACTTCATTTCCTTTTTTCTTGCAGGCGGTTGAATCTTCAAGATAGCCTCTATTCATTCAGGATCAATGGTGATACCCTGCTATAAAATAATGTGTCCCAACAATTTTCCCTCTGTAATCCAAAAAATACACTTCTTTGGATTAAGTGAAATTCCAAACTCTCTACACCTTTGGAATACTTTGCATAAATCTGATATGTGATTACCTTTCTTCTTAGAGAAGACTATCAGATCATCCATATAAATAATGATGCACTTACCAATGATATCCTTAAAAGAAATATCCATACCTCTCTAGAATGTAGCTCCAGCATTGATCAACCCAAAAGGAATTCTTCTATAAGATAAAGTTCCTCATTTCGTAGTGAAGGTAGTTTTTTGCCTGTCTTCATATTGTACCATGAATTGGTTGTATCTAGAATACCCATCTAGAAAATACATCATTTGGGATCCATTGACAATCTAAAGTACCTCATCCAGTGAAGGAACTAGATAATTATCTTTTTCTAATGCCCTGTTAAGATTCCTAAAGTCCACACATAGTCTGATTTCTCCATTCTTTTTCCTTACTAGAACTAGATTCGCAACCTAGGTTGAATGCCTCACTAGAAATATAATTCGTGTTGAAAGTTGCTTCTGCACTTCTTTCTAAATGATGGGTTCCAAAAGAGCACTAATTGGTCTATGTGTTTGTCTGAATGGTTTGATGTTTGACTTCAAGGGAATGGTGTGTGCAATGATTGAAGTATCATATGTCTTTAAATCTTCATAACTCCATGCTATCACATCGTGATATGTGTGTAAAGCATCAATCATCCCTTTTCTTTCCACTGGAGTACATACCTTACCAATAAAAACATTATTTACGTTATGCAGGGTGCCCATGTTGTATGTTTCACATTGACTACTAAGAGATTCCCTTTTGACTTGTTGTTCCTAATATTTTATCTTATCCAAATCAAAAAATTAATTCTAGCTACACCATACCTCTTGGGATAGTGTTGGTCTTTAGGTTGATGACTCCTCCCAAGTCCATTTCTGCCTCTTGAGGCTCTATCTCATCAATTACTTGAGAAGAAAACACATCATAGTTTGTAATGAAATCAAGAATATGCTTATCATCTTCAAATACCTAGAAGTTGGTAGCATTGTCAGGTACCGAAGGTGCTAGGGTGAGTTCAATAGTAAACTTCTTCAATCCTAAAAGTGATCAAGGTTGCAATGTACTAGAAGCTTGTGCTAGAGAATCTGCAACTTGGTTCCTACTTTGAGGGATCAACTTGATGTTGAAAGCATCAAACCATTCAAAAAGATCCCACACTCTATGTCTATATTTAGTCATCCTCCTATCATGGTATGAATACTATTTTCTCACCTGCCTGATTATCAATTCAGAATCCCCAAAAACTTGTAATATCCTAACTTTATTCCTTGATGCTATTAACAACCCATGGATTAAAGTTTCATATTCAACCACATTATTAGTACATTGAAATTGGAGTCTGTGATCAAAAAAATAACTCTTACCTTTAGGATTGATCAATTTGAACCCTGCTCCAACACCTTGCTTAGATTTGGATCCATCGAATCTTAACGTCCAACAACCATCGGTCCCTGATTGCTTCAAATCATCTTTCATTTTACTGCAAATAGGAGGCTTCTCAAGAAGCCTTGGGCCTTTACCCTTATCGTTATTTAGTTTTCTTTGTATATTTAGCCTAATAGTTGGGACTAGGTTAATGCACCTTTGTATCTACTCCACTACCATTTGACATAAGCCACACTCCAACTCAGAATGAGGAGCATCATGGACTCAACACCAACTGGGAAGCAATAATTCTTGAAAATTCATATTCTTGCCAAGTTGAATTTGATTCTCCACACACCTCTAGATGAACTCTTGAAAGTTATCCAACAAACTAAATTACCTATCCTCTTTGTCATTAGTTTCATTTGTTTGTTCCCTTAATGTTTCAGAACCACTGATCTTTGATATAGACTCATCTTGCATCATAAAAAATTCCTCAGAAGCATCAGATTCTGATGTAGATTCATAAAAGGGGCCCTATAGCATAAAAACCTCTTCATTATCTAAGATTGATGTATCCAACACATAATTCCCCATGCTGACCTTTGATATTAATATCTCATTTGAAGTATTCTGGTACTCAGTGATTACATACTTCATTCTAGGCACTCTTTCAATCCTAATCTAATTTGGGACTCCTTTCCATGGTAGCCACATGTGAGAGTGGTCTATAGATGTATACCCATTTAATGCCTTGGGGAAATCTTGACCCAAAATCAAACCATAGGTGTCAGGAATATCAGCAACCTAGATGTTAATCACCTGCTGCACCCTTGGATCTGATACAACCTGTGTGGGGATCATATTCATCTCTCCTACTACACTCACCATCATCTTGTCTAATTGAGTGACCTTCTTTTGAGAAGCAATATGGGTAATACCTAAACCTTTGTAGACTGAAAAGGGCATAACATTTGTAGATGCTTTTGAATCCAATAGACAATTATGCAGATTATTCCCAAAGATACGAATATAAATTAGAAAGGGAGGGGTTTCCACCTTGCCTTGGAATAGAGTCAACTAGGTGTCAGCTTGTGCAACCTGATTCTTATCTTTATCTTTCCCTTTGTCCATAGGTGGGACCTAGCCTTGACCTTTAGGTACCTATGAATTAAAGAATTTGACAACTGTCTCATTGGCAGTTACTCCTTGTGGTGTTGTGTTTGAATTGAAAGACCCCAAGAAAGCATTCCTAATATTAGGGACTCTTAATAATTCAAAAGCAAAAAGACTTACCTTTAATTTCTTGAATTATTTAGTCACATATTCACCTAGTTGCTCCATGTTCATATCAACATGAGCATCCTTGCAACCACTAATATGTTTGTCTTTTGATACTTCAACATTGGTTCCCTTTGAAAAGTACTATCTTGACACATGAAGGTAAGATGGATAATTATTGGCTTCTGGATCTGGTGGAGTAATGAAATTATTTGGAGGAATGGAAGTCTTGAAAGGACCTCCAAATTTTGGATTCCTATTAGGCCTATTCCTCAAATCATATTTCTTGATGGGTTGCTAAAACATCTGAACTTCTTCAACACCAACTTCCTCTTCATACAAAGGGCCATTATCATTCTCATTCTCTTCATTAAACAACTGAGAGATTTCATCCTCATTCAACACCTACTCTGTCTCTTTATCCTTGTCACTAGACTCTTCTTTTAATTCATTCTCCTCACCTTTTGGGAATCAAGGATGGTTACATACCATTACTAGGGAATCATAAGGATTTGAGGGCACAATCTCCTAATTATTGGATTTGTTCTCAACCTCATATGAAAAGATGGAAGAAATAGTCTAAAACTTAGGGCAATCTAACTTAGAATGTTGGCTTGTCTTATGGAGCCTACACCATCTAGATAGAGTTGCTTCTACCAGATACACACCACTTGGAGGCTTCTCTTGGGTAGGAGGTTGATCCAATGGAGTAGGAATTCTTGCATTATTAGGTCTAGTATTCCATGGTCTATTATGTCTAGGTGGTTTCCTTATGTTGAACCCTTGTCCACCTTGTTGCCCCCTATCATAATTCTGGCCAAAGCCTATTCCTCTTTCAAAATTTTGATTTATGTCAAAATAATGCCCTCTATCAAAAAATGTCCCCTTAGCAACATCTATGTTCTCTCTGTGGTAGTTCGATTACATGTTCTTCTGTGTAGCTTCAAGTTGGTTGTTCTGATTTCTTAAATAGGTTACCTCCATATTCAATTTCTTCACCTTCTCAGATAACTCATCTAGCCACTCCTTATCTAGACCATTGTGTGGTGTTGAATTCACATTACCAAGTGGGTATCTAGATGCTCCTCTAGAACTAGTAGACTGATTCAAGACTTCTGAATTCTGCAAATATGTAGGGAAATCAACCTCCTGCTGTAGATGAAGGGGTTGATTGGCCCTTTACTGAGGATAAGAGGTCATTAGTTGAGCTTGATTTATTGGAGGACGTAGATGTGGGACCAAAGGCAATGAGGGTACTGGATTCATAATGGGAGCATGATTAATCAAAGCTTTGTTAAGAGCTTGGACTTATCCAAGGTAAGCAACAGGTCCTAAGGATGGCAAAGGTCTTGAAAAATGTTTCCACAAATATGTGCTGACCTTAACGACCTCTGTATATGCAGTGAGCAAGCTAGTTGGGGGATTAGTCCTCCATTTAAGGAAGGTGGATGTAAGGCTATCCAGAGCTTCAAAGTAGATCTCTAGGGCAACATACTCATTTCCATAATAAGGTGCTTGAATTCTAGTGTATGCTCGGTGGAACCTATTGTTGAATGATCCTATAGGCTCATTAACTTCTCTCTTGACTCCCGTAAACTACAGATAAAGCTCATTAGCACTAATGGGAATCTTAAATTTCTGCAGAAATGTAGCCTCAAGCTTAGCATAGTTAGAGATGGATGTAGGAGGCAAATGGTTATACCAGTAAAAGGCCTCTTAGCCTAGAGAATAGGGGAAAATTATGCATGCAACATCCTCATGATTGATTCCTCTATCTCTCAGACAAGTCTAGAAAATCCTTATATGCTCCTTTGCAGTCCTATTGGGATCATTAGTATGGAACTTCGAGTGAAAATTCATAGGGTTCTTGGGCATGACATTGTAGTTATTGAAGATCGAGGGAGAAGGGTTATTGGCCAGAAAAGCCATTGGTGGAGGTGGGGGCAATAATGGCTAATTTATGGCCGGTTGAGGTTGTTGAATGGGAATGCCTTCAGAATCAGATGAAGACGAGGATGATGAGAATGAGGATGATGGAGATGATGGGAGTGGCTAAGCAGCTAATGATTCTCCCCCTGTTTTGGCCCTTCTTGGTCTAGTAGGGAATTTTAGCTCTTGAAATTCTTCCTCTCTTGGAGTAGATTTGGTTCTTCTTCTGAACCTCTCAGGAGAAATGGTGTTGATAATTCGATCCAGCTTGCTTATTCAGGCCCTCCTTCTAGCACCAATCTGTTGATGGTGTTTTATGCATGGCAACCACTCAGATAAAATAAAAGTTATCCTATCTCTCTTGAAAGGTTGATCTCTATGGGAAAAGAGATAACCCCAAGGTCTCAAATGTCAGGTCTTGACAATGCAAATAAAAAAACTCAGAGATAATATGAAAATGCTGGTAATCACAAAGGGACATTACTACAAGAAAATTATGAACTCAGATTTATCAGATCTAGCAATGTATTGATACTTCAAAACCTAAAACTAACCCAGATAATAAAAGAAACAACAAAAGATAAAGGTTTCAAAGATAATTCTAAGACTAATTCTAACCCTAAGATTGACAATGCAGATGATAAGATGCTCGAAATAGACTAGTGCCTTAGAAACTAATTCTTGTTTAACCCAGATAAACCCACAATCTTACATAAATCGTGCAATCTTCTAAGGTATTAAATATTTTCAGACTATGAATATTCATTCAAGACAACCCTATTGTAATTGAAATGAACAAGCATACGTAATTGAACTAAGCACGGTTTTAAGTCCAAGCTAACTTTGCAAAGCAACTAACAATCATCTAATTGCAAAAAATATGGACTAGAGATTGCTGCAAAAACTTCAAGAATAAAACCCTAAACATTATCAAACCATCTAACATCAAATAACTTAATCAATTTCAAAGATATAACATCAAGAACCATGCCCGATAAAACTCAACACAAGAAATGAACCAAATCACAATTTCTTTGATGGTATTAAACCATCCAAAGTGAAAACAATTCTAGTCTTCTCTTATAGCACTTGGTTGAAAAGATAAACTAAACTCTAACTCTAATTCTTGCTCTTACAATTTGCTCTAATGTAAAATTCGTCCAACTTAACCCCTTACAAATGAGGCATAATGCCAAAATTATAGAGAGCACCCAAAGATATGTCATCCCATTTATGGTTTACAATAATAAATAGCCACACAATAGGTCGGCCAAGAGAAATTCAAAAAATATGAAATGTTCAATATGTAGAAATTTCATCCAAGTTGGCTTGGGGTTTCCAATGAAACTCAATCCAATGCATGCGAAGGAAGAGGAGAAAATAATGGGGAAGCACAAATTTTGATATAGAATTACATTAACTACTTCCCCCTTTATTCTTAGCATGCTCCACCATATCCTCCACCAACAACAATACCCTATCCAAGTTAGTAATAGGTGGCACAGGAAAAACCCTTACTCTCCTCTCAAGGCACTTGATATCATCTCTTGACTACCTCACTATATTATCCCAATCCACCTTATTTGTTTGATATCAATCAATGACTGCAATGAAAGTGGATGAATCATCCAAATGATGTTCAGTCATAGGGCCCTCATTGATTAGAGAATATACATCTCGCCACCATTTTCTCAAGTACTCTAGGTTAAGATGCTTGGGTGCAAATTTCTTTCTCCCTGTCATTACTTCCAAAAAGGAAATTTTAGATTTCATTTGACATAGTTTAGAAATTTTAGATGCTTACTAGTTGCAGTAGGGCATAGTATTGCATATAGTTGTTCAAATCCTTCAACATTTTCTTAGGGCTTGTCGTTTCCATTGGCTTGCTCATCATAAATCTGAGGGCAAACAACATATTTCAGCAAGTTAAGAAGGTGTAATGGAGGTCAGTCGTGGAGGATAAAGACAATCTGGTGAGATTGTTTCATCTATTCCTTTGCACTTCATTTTTTACTTTGGATTTTTATGTTTTACATTTGATTTGCTAAACCTAGAAAAATACTCATTGTTACATTGGTGAACCTAACATGTTTTGACAAATTTTGAAGAATTTTGGAGTTGAATCTTTTTTGTTGCAGGTTTTGCACCATTTTAGAGATAAAAACCCTAGTTTTCAAAGATTCGACCATATCTCTCAAACGGCTACATATTTTCTGACAAATTTTTTTTATAGGTTGGAGACAATATCAAGCGCTTGCAGTCCAAAAATAAAATTTTTGGAAGCTATTTTTAATTTTTAATAATTTTCTTTGTTATTTTCATGAAAAATCAATTTTCAAAGCAAAGTAGCGAATGTTTCAGATTTATTTATATTTTTGGAAAGCTCTCTCAATTTCAATAGGGGTCTATTTTTTATGTTTTTAATATTCCTACAAAATAATTCAACAAAAAATAGATCTTTAAAAATTAGGGTTTTACAAAGATTTACTTATATCTCACAAAATTTTGCAGAAATATTCAAAAATGTTTTTTTTTTGGTTTAAAATTATGTCAAGCACCTATAATTAAAAAATCATACTTTTTGGACCTGTATTTGAATTTCAATAATTTTTTTATGATTTTTCATAAAAATATAATTCTCGATGCAAAACAACGAATTTTTTGGATTTCTTTACATTTCTGGAAAGCTCTCTAAATTTCACTAAGGGTCTATTTTCTGTTTTTTTTATAATTTTGATGCAAAAATTAGTTCCAAAAATCAGATTTATTTTGATTAGCTAACCCTCTAATATTAGTGATCAATAATAGAAGTATCATCTCCCCTTGCACACTTTTGCAATCCTGGGTGTAAGAGAAACTATTATTGAATCTAGGAGTTGGGTTTGCACTAGGTCAATTAGGGTCATTAAAGATTTTTGGGTTACTTATTTTTTGTTTGCAGCTTGTGGCGAGGAGTCTAATATTTGTTTGTTTTATTTCACAAATCTTAAACAAACAACTACAAGTTTTCATTTTACATTCATGGGTTAAAATGAACATGCGTGCATACTCATTGGGCTAAAAAGAACACAATCTTGCATGATAAATCATTGGATTAAAATAAATTTGCATCTCTTCATAGCATTGGGTTAAAATGAACTCTTAGATAGCTCACACTACAAATGGTTAAAATGAACCCCATGTTTTGACAAATACTACAAATGGTTAAAATGAACTCCATGTTTTTTAACACATTTCATTTTGGGTTTAAAATGAACACCATGTGAGTGTGAGTTAGGATATTCATGTGTTCTCTCTTCTTTTTAAAACAAGGATTGACTGAACTATGAATATTTTGGCTTGCTTTTTTCAACTTTAGAAAATTGGGCTTGCTTTGGTGGGAAAAGGTACTCACCCCAAAGTGACCCAAACTGGCAATGAAGCTCTTTAGCCAAGCTACTTCCGACTAGTATATAAATGTGAATCCTAAGGGAAAGCCTAGGATTTTGAGTGCAGATATGTCATACGGACCAAGTAGTACTCCCCAAAACCCTATTGAGCTTAACCTCTTTAGGCTGGAGTGCCTCCTTAATGGAGCTTAATCTTGGCCCCATGTATGACCATTGGAATGGATGTCCAAATTAAATCCTTTGTTATAGAAAGCCAAAAACCTTCTATTCTTTGGTGCAGCAATAATTGTTGCCAAGGCACCCGCACCTGTGCAATTCTTAGTAGAAATGATCAATCTACCATGGGAGTTTCATGGAGGTTGGAAGCTTGGTTGCCCTAAGAAGTGAGTGCACTGTAAGGGGGAGCCTATGGGGCCAAGCTTCTGAATTCATTTGCTAAGGATATGCGGTTAGTGGGATCCAAAAGAATATTATCCTTGCAGCCATAGGATTTTTGTAAAATGACTTCTATGTGGTTGACTTTCATTTTTTACAACACCATGTGTTTGCCAACTATTTTCAGACAAATAAACATCAAACTTGCTAAAATCATAGACAACTTTTCCAAACTGAAACAAATCTTTGCAATCAGCCTAAAGTTTTGTCAAATCACTTCTTGCAACACATTTTCCATCATGAACCTTATTTTTCAAATCAAGTACTGAATTTTGCACACTTTGGGATAGGAAAACTTTCCTTTCTTTGTCAAAGCATTGTCTCAAAAAGTAAATTGTCATTGGACCAAGTCAAACAAATTAGTCCTTAGTCATTGTCCTTTGGTGAGCTGCTTCCAACTCGTAAGTCTAGTGTGGAAATCTCACCTTGTCATTTTGTCATCTTGTCCTTCAAACTAGTCCTTTGACAATAAAAATCGAGACATTGGCCAAACATTGAATGGTTAGTAACCCTTTCCTAAAAAAAATTTGACATAAGGCATCCCCTTTTATCACTTTTCATTGTCACTTTGCACAATCTTAGTCTCATTCCATCCACCATCATGTCTTCAAGTCACTATGACATGCTTTCTAGTTGAATTGAATGCCAATTCATTGGTAATGGTCAAGCACAACTTGCTAGGGAATTCAAAACAAAATACCTCCAATCCAAGTCCAAATTTACAACCCCTAGCCCTCCATCTATCTATCCATCTTACCAACAATCCATGAGTCCTAGTCGTCTATCCATCTACTATCAGGAGTCCCCTAACACCATCCATACTAAGTCACAACAAAATTCCATTGGTCATACCCACCCTAACTTTGACAAGGGAAATCAACCATCCATCAATCCAAAGCAACTATCCACATCATATCTTAGTCCTTCATTCACATCATATCCTAATCCTCCATCCACGTGATATTCTAATCCTCCATCCACATCATATCCTTGTCATGCATCCATGTCCTATTCTAATCCTTCATCTCATCCTAGTCCTTCATCCACTAATCCTTTCCAAACCTCCATGTCATATCCTAGTCCACTACACACCAATCTATTCCAAGACACTCCATGTTTCCATGAAAACATATATTTTCATGGTCTCCAAAGTCCCATCTTCTTACCTACACTTGAGGATACATGTCAAGAAGCAAGTCCAAAGCATGACATCATAACATCACCATCTTGTCTAGATCAAAGTAGTCTATTAGACCCCATCTTTACATCCATTTAAGAAGTCCTCCTAGACAATCATGGCATACCAAATACCCCTATCCTTGGTCAAGAGTCCATCCAAAACCATGTCATTCAAGATGAATGCATCCTTGGTCAAAATTTCATCCAAAACAATGTCATTCAAGACAAACCTATCCTTGGTCAAGACCTTATTTTTGATCATGTCATTCCAACTGATCCCATCTTTGATCAAAACACTACTTTTGAAGAATTCCAAAATGATCCACTCCTTGACCTTTATTCCCTTCATATTGAAACACTTGAAGATGACCCTCTCCAAGCTTCCAACATTGACACTACCAACAATGAGACACTTGCCTCCATGGGACACATAGATGATGTACCACTAGAACAAGAGTCTCCTAGCATGGACATATTTGCAAATGATCAAGCTATAACTGAATTCAGTGGGCTCTATGACAATGACCATGAAGATGATTTTGATATCAACTTCGAAGCACCAACCGAATCATCATAATCTAATATGTCAAAAATTTAAACCAAAGATGTTAGTCAAAAATCTGTCCAACATGTCAGTGAAGCTACAACATCCTATTAATTAGGATCATCTATCTTTTTCAAATCAGGCTTTCTTATAGATGAGAAGATTACGAGCATTAATTTCCACAATAAGGATGGGTTGGCATATTGCTTCCAAAATAACAAGTATGCCATCATAAATTTTTTTTGTGAAAACATGCATTATCAGGGAAAAGGATTAGGCCTACACGAGCAAGGAATTTTGGAACCCGTACAAGTTCAAGCAACTTACAGACATGAAGGTCTTGGCTACTCCTCAACTGGAAAATCTAACGATGTTAGTGGTCCCTCCTTGATATTGGGGGAAACTTTATCTAATACAAACATCAAAAGGGATGTCATGAGTAGTCCTTGTCATAAGGTTGTTGCCAACACTCCTTCCATCCACACCATACACCATCATTCCATCATGACTAAACCTTCCATTTGGAACCAGCAAAAGTAATACAAATCTGAAGTTCAAAATCACATGTCAAAGGCCATCAAATCAGGCAAAAAGTCAAGTGGACAAATGAAGCTAAAATGGATCCCAAAACAAAATGGATCAAGTCAAGAATCAGGCAAAGAAAAGATGCCAAATTCAAAAGTCAATCAAAATGTGGAGCCACAAGACAAGAGGACTCCCACATATAATCAATGTCCACCTCCTTCAAAATGGCCATCAAGCAAGACATATAAAAATGTTGGTTCTGAATACTATCCTAATAAAAATTCCCAACTTCGTCATCCAAACGTCCAACTAACCCCTCCATGTCTACCATCATCCATCATAATCCTACATCTCGCCTAAATTCCAAATGTCACATGTCACAAATCCATCACATCTTGGCATAAACACTTTATCATAAGGACTCTCATGACACTCTATCATGAAGCCCGTATTTTGATAAGGCCAACTCTAGTATCAACAAGGATCACAATGACATCAATTAGTTGTATGCAAGTGCTATCATCCTAACAAGGAAACTACTTTAGAAAGGTCATTATTGGCATGTCATGGCACCAGTCTCTAATCGGCATCATCAAAAGCTTCAACATAGTCAGTGGTCATCTAAAGCATCAAGGTTATCTGGCAAAATGAAAAATCAGAAAAATCATCACCTTGATGATAACCTGGCAAACAGGTGTCATGGTGACACCAAAAAATTATAAAATATCAAAAATAGTAAAGAGAAAAATTTCATCCAATACTCAAAACCATTCTTATGGCGCTCTAGATAAGTACTATGATGAAAACCTGACAAACAGGCGTCATGTGTAGAATAAATCATCTATGTGGACCATTAAACTTGGGGGCAGGTCAGCTCATCTCCCACGCCCTTCACATGACATTTCTTATGAAATTTCCATCTATCCATCCAAGCCCTATCATTTCATCCATTGTCCCACCTATTTTGATCTTAACAAAGACTAGGGAAAAAACACAGGTCATGCTTTGGGAAAACTTTTGACATGTCTATCCTTTCACCATACCCTATTCCATATAATGTAATTACCATCATAGCCTCATGTGACATTGTCCTTGACAACTATATGATAATAGTTCTCATGTCTCTTATCTTTTACGAAGGCCATCCATTGTCCTTTTATACCTATCACCCATCTTGGTTTCCCTTGTCAATGGTCTAAAGATCCTTGTCATCCCATCTAATCCTCACAAAGTCATTCCAAATGCAACAATATGGAAAACCTGGCCCATCATCTAAAAAATTCCTTGGCTTTGTCCCTGGCCCTGTTGCAGACTTTTATCCTCTTGTCATATCATTGTCATCCTCACATTGTTTCGGGATGTGTCCTTCCCACATCAAACAATGTTGTCATTGTCATCGTCACCTGTCAATCGGTATTCAGCTTGACTAGCAGTGAAATCATGGTTGTCCTTGGATTCATGTGCATTGGCATCATTCACATGCATTTGTCACAATTTTCGTAAAACATCAAAAAGTCATAAAAATTCAAAAAAGTCTTGAAAAGAGTCATAAAAATTGAAAAATGTCCTGAAGGAAATACAAAAGCATCCAAATCAATATCAAAATCCCCCAAAAAAATTCAATGTCTATCTTATCAATTGATCACGTCAATCAATATTTTTTCCTTGTCTGAACTACGTTGTCTCTGTGCATTTGCTACATACGCAAGATTCATCTTTGAATCCCCGAGACATTAGGTCAGTCCTTTTAGGTTTGTCAAAATAAAAATCAAATTCGATCATGGTCGCGTCAGTCAAATAAAGTGGACATGGTCGCACTTGACACAAGATAGTCATTTGAAATGCCAATGTCAAAATGGGTCAAAATCATACAACTTAAGCCAATCAATCATACAGTCAAAATCATTCAACTTGCCAAAACATTAGTCAAAATGTTAATCTTGTCACTTTTTGGTCCTCTTCAAGATGTGTCCTCCTTGGATTTGGACCTTGTCAAAATGTCATTTTCCTTTTCAGGATGTGTCCTTGCTAACCTTAGGCACTGTCAAACCGTCAAAACTGTCAAAGTATCAAACAATTAATCTTCGACAAACAAACATTGGCAATACAAGTAAATGGTTGCTAATTTTTGGCTATTTTTTCTTATCTTTTTATTGACTTGTCTTTTGGTCATGTTACTAGCTACCTCAAGGATGTTCCACGGAGGATTTAGAGGTGCGATGACATCTCATGACCTATTATATTTTTCTTTGACTATTATCTATGGATTGTCTTGACAAAAAGACTGGGGCAACATGGCCCTTAGTATGAGTTAGGACATTCCTTGTCTGCGACTGTCTATTTTTGCAAGTGGATGACCTTGTACACCTTGGTCTATGTGATACCATGGTGTTTGTTGTCCATTTGTGTCATTTTTACTGCCCAATGATGATTAAAGAGCAATAAATATTAAAGCCCTATAGTAATATGTTGAAAGATTTGTTCTAGGAACTAACATCTATCTCATATAGGCATTGCATCCATATCATCATCCATATCTTTGACTAACGCTTTCTTGTCTCATCATCTTCTAGTCTTCTCATCAATTTCAAGAGCACACCTGTGTTCTTGGAACCCGTCTGTCCTCCCAAGGGGGCATATCGCAACCCTCCTCGTCATTCTTCCTCACCCTATTTTGTACTGGGGCATACTTTTGACTTACTTTCTTTGCCACAATGCAACAGACTACATTATGACAAAGAGGGGAAAATGTAGACACATAAAAATGACCCAGGCCCACAAGCTCTTCTTTTAACCCTAATTAGGACATTTTAATTATGTTTCTTACTCACTTTCAACTATTAATTAAATAATTCATAATTATTTAATTAATTCATATATTTTCATTCTTCATGATTATTAAATAAATAAATTTTAATTATTTATTTAATGTGTCACTAATTGTCTAATGTCTTCCTATAATTAACTAAATTTGTTAATTTATTTAATTATCTTTGTCCATTATATTTTCCTGATTATTAAATAAATAATTTTATTTATTTATTTAATTATGTCACTAATTAGGTCCTCTTCTTTTGAAAATTAAATAAAGTCTTATCTTCCACTATAATTAAATAATTATGTTTAATTATCTAATTATTCATTAGCCTCTTCTCTCCTAAATTAAATAAATTTTATTTATTTAATATTGGTCCACTCTCTTGAATTTTGAATTAAATATTTATATTTAATTTAAAAGGTTCCCTTTGTCACATTCTTCTATAATTAAATAATATCTTTTTTATTTAATTCTCACCTAAATTAAATAATTTTTTTTATTTAATTTCTTCTAAATCTTATTTATTTAAAATAAGTTACACTTTATAAATTCCCTGTTTTAGTAAATAATTTAATTTAAATTATTTATTGTCACATGACCCTACCCCTTTTGAATTAAAATATTTTTTAATTCAAAAAGTCAACATCCCCTCTTGAATCAAATAATTTTAAATTATTATTTGATTCTCCAGCAACTTTGGTTTGTGTGCCCAGAATCTCTTGTCACATGTATTGTCAGCCCTTGATTTGATTTTCTAGGAATCAATCTTGACCTTTCATTTCGAATCTGACCTAATGTTGCCCTAACCCTAATTATGGGTTGTTATATGGAATCTTCTCCATTGATTCTAGGGCACTTATTGACTTTCAATCTTGGCCATTCACACAAAATTGCATCTTCTATAAAAGAGAAATTTTGGTCACATCTTGCATCTCTTATCTCTTGCATTATTGACTTTTTACATTTTTCATATTTTAGCATTGTTATTCTCATTTGTCATAGCATATTTTTAGATTTCATTTGACATAGTTTAGACATTTTAGATGCTTACTAGTTGCAGTAGGGCATATTATTGCATATAGTTGTTCAAATCCTTCAACATTTGCTTAGGGCTTGTCATTTCCATTGCCTTGATCATCATAAATCTAAGGGCAAACAACATATTTTAGTAGGTTTAGAAGGTGTAATGGAGGTCAGTCATGGAGGATGAAGACAATCTGGTGAGATTGTTTCATCTATTCCCTTGCACTTCATTATTTACTTTGGGTTTTTATGTTTTAAATTTTATTTGCTAAACCTAGAAAAATACGCATTGTTACACCTAAAAGTGATTCAAAGAATTTTGTCATCTTTCTTGTAACATTTCTAGCTCATGTAGGCGAGACTATCCTTACTGTTCATCATCAATCATTCTTTTCAAAGAGACTGAAAGAGAAGGAATTTCGACCTCGATGGGAAATATGGCCTCAAATCCATAGACCAGGGAAAATGGAGTGGCTCTAGTGGGTGTACGAATGCTGGTATGATAGGCCCATAATGTAGGATTAAGTTGTAGGTGCCAATCTTGGCCAGTGTCATTGATGGTCTTCTTAAGAATGTGAAGAATTATTTTATTTGATGCCTCAACTTGACCATTACCTTGTGGATAATATGGGGTGGAGAAATGATGTTGGATGTGGAATCGTTCACAAAGCTCAGGGATGTCTTGATTTTTGAATGGAATCCCATTATCTGTGATGATGGATTATGGGACACCATATCAACAGATGATGTAATTAAGGATAGACTTGGATATCTTCTTACCAGTGATGTAATTGAGAGGGACGACTTCAATCCACTTAGTATAGTACTCAGTGGTGGTGATTATGAATTTATGGCCATTAGAGGAGGATGGATGGATCCTACCCATGAGGTTGAGTCTCCATTGTGCGAAAGGCCATGGAGAAGTGATCGGTCTCAGATCCTATGGAGGTGCATGAATTAGGTCACTATGCACCTAGCATTTCTGACATGTTCTGACAAAATGAAGAGTATCTTTTTCTAATGTTAGCCAGTAGTATCCCAATGTGGTAATTTTCCTAGCTAACGTTGGACCACTCGAATGAGATCTGCATATACCCTCATGTACTTCTCATAAAGTTGTTTGGGCTTCATCAATGTCGAGACAACAAAGAAGTGTGTTATCAAAGCTAGGGTGGTATAGGATGTCACTGATGATGGTGTGTTGGGAAACTTTTCATATAAAGGATTTTCTCTGGTTATTGGAAAGGTTGGGTGGTAAGGTTTGGGATTTCAAATAATCATATATGTCTTGGTACCAAGGTGAACTGGGACCAAAAATCTCGCAAACCATTTCTGACTCTGGTGTGTCATATGTCGGCATCAATAATTGTTCAACTAAGAACTCAAATTGTGAGACATTTTTGGGGATGTCCAAGAGAGATCCAATAGTAGCCATTGCATCAGCTACCTTATTCTATGTCCTGGGAATTTGTTCAAATGAAATCAATTTGAAATATGTCAGGAAGCTATCCACCATTTGCTTGTATGAAAGGAACTTTTCAACTTTTGTTTCATAATCATCATTCACTTGGTTGATAACTAACTGAGAATCCTCAAATACAAGAAGTGTCTAAACTTTCCATTTTATTGTGATCTTGAGACTTGTGACCAATGCTTCATATTCTGCAATGTTATTAGTACAAGGGAATGTGATCTAGAATACATTAGGAATTGAATCCCCTTGTGGTGTGATGAACAAGATACTAGCTCTTGAGCGATGACCAATGTGGGACCCATCAAAATAGAGCTTCCAAGGTAATGTAGGTTCCACATGAAAGATAGACTCATTGGGAAAATCAGTTATTAGTGGATGAGTGTCTTGGATGGGTGCATTTTCAAGTTGATCTACTATTACTTTCCATTTTATTGCCTTGCACTCAACATATTTTATGTCATACTCACTCAATATCATGACCCATTTTGCTAACTGGCCTGTCAATGCTTCTCGACTTAGGAGATACTATAGTGGATCAATCAAGGCTACTAGGTGTGTCTATTGACTTAGCATGTAGTGTCTTAGTTTCTGTGTTGCAAAGACAACTGTGAGGCATGCATGTTCAATGGTTGTATAGTTCAAATCAAATCCTATCAATGTGCGACTCATATTGTAGATAGCTCTTTAGTTTTCCTCATACTCATTTTGTGCCAAAAATTCCCCCAGTGCATTTGTAGTTATAGAGACATACAAGATCAATGGCTTGCCTTCAATTAGTGGCACTAGGATAGGTGGTGTCAATAGATATTCTTTTATTTGTTCAAAGTTTGTTTGGCATTTTTCTGTCCATACAAATGGAATAATTTTACGTAATAGGTACTGGAATGGTTGACATATGTCTGCCAACTGTGCGATGAAGCGTTTGATATATTGCAATCTACCCTAAAATGTTCTCAGTTCACTAATTCCTTTTGGTGGAGGCATGTCTAGTATTGCTTTCACTTTTGCGGGATCAACCTCAAATGCCTCGTTGTGAAACTATGTATCCGAAAAGGTTTCTTGAAGTGACCCGAAAGACACATTTTTTTAAGGTTCAAACGAACCTTGTAATCCTCTAGCCATCTAAAAAAAATGTCTAGGATTTTGAGATGATCTTTCCATGTCAAAGACTTGGCCAAAAGGTCGTCCACATAGTCTTCCATTAGTATATGCATCATGTCATGAAAGATTGTTGTCATAGCTCTTTGGTATGTGGTGCCTGCATTCTTTAGGCCAAATGGCATGACATTCCAATAGTATGTTCCCCATGGGTAGGTGAATGTCATTTTGTGTTGATCCTCAGTCGCAATGCAAATTTGGTTATAGCCCAAGAAACCATCCATGAGAGACAGCATCTCGTACCTTGTTGTGAGATCAACAATCATGTCTATATTTGGTAATGGGAAATCATCTTTTGGGAAAGCCTTATTCAAATCTCTGAAATCCATGCAAATACAGATTTGTCCATTTGGCTTTGTGATAGGAACAATGTTGGATATCCAATCAGCATAATCTATTGATCTTATGAATCCCGCATCCAGTAACTTCTTTAGTTCAGCCTTTACAAGTAGTGCAATTTGTGGATGCATTTTCCATAATTTTTTTTTGACTGGTTTTATATTTGGGATTAACGGAAGATGATGCAATACCAAGTTTTGGATCTAGGCCTAGCATGTCAGAATATGACCAAGCAAAGTTAACCTTCCTTTCTGTGAAGAATTGTTGGAACTCAATTTTTCTTCATCTGTTAATGATGCAGCTAAGAGAACCATTTTGGGATTCTCTCATGTGGCTATGTTAACTTCTATTGTGTCTTCAATTAGCATTGTCTATTTTTCCTATGTTACAGGAAGAAAGTCCAATCCTCCATCCTTAGGTACCTCAGAGGGTTTTCACCTTTGGATATGCTCTTTATTTTTACTATTTTTCTATCAGAAGGTGCCTTACAGTTTTCACCTAAAGACATTTCTTTTTTTGTCTTCTTCTTTGTATTTTTGTGACTGGAGGATTGTACAGTCTCCCTGAAGTAAGCTGCACAATCTAGGTCAATGGAAAATCCTACTTTGTGATCACCCCAAGGTATGCCTTCTCAAAGTCCCATGAATTATGCTATTGCCTCATCATTCTAAAAGATATCCATCGCTGGTGGTTCCTGTTGGTCCCAACCAATTAGTTGTGGGTAAACAAGGGAAATCCCATCATTAGTGTTGGTAAAGGATGTGGAAGATGTAGAAAGTGTGCAAATTGAAGCCTCAAGTGTGAAGGAAAATTTGTCAATTTCAACTTCCGTATCAGATGCAATGGATGGACCATATTCAAATTCTGATGAGTTGAACTCAAAGTCATAATAGGGCACAAAACTAAATTAGCATCATGACTAGTGGATGGCCTTTTAGAGATATGGATGGTAGGTATAGATAGGTCAGGCTCATGAGTGGGTTCAAGAATGGGGTGGGATATTTCAGATATTTCTAAGGACAATTTATGTTCTTCTGAATCCCAAGGAATGCATACCCATTCCTTATTTTTGGAGTGTTGGTCAATGGGATCAATATTGTATTCTTGTCAAAAAAAATCTTCGAAGGGGAGATGACCAGGATCCAAGAAGAGTTCGTCAATATCATAGTTGCTCAGGGTTTTCTCAGAGCCCCTTTCCCATTCATTTGATTCAGTTTTGGTAAGGGATTCTTCGCTTGTCTCGACACTTTCTGGAGTCGTTACGTCCTCACTTGAATGTTTATAGGTACGTCGATCATCATTTTTGAGTTGGTCAAACCCTAGCCCTATGTACCTTGGTCTTATAGAAATGATAACAGGTTCCCTCCTTCCATTGTTGGCCTTTCCAAGACCACATGTGCCATCAAAACCTAGTGCCTTGCTTATATCATAGCCTTTTCCGTAGAGATGCACTAGTAGGGGAGGTAACTCTTTTGGTTCTTTGTAGATCCATTTAGCTATTTCAATGATGAATTCATTAATCATATCCCCCCATAGTGTGAAAACCATTTTTGGTGGAACCTTGAAAGTTATTTTGGGCTCGACCATGAAACATGGTCTACCATAGACTTTAGGCAGCTTAGGTATTATGGTGATATAGTAAGTCATATTCAATTTGAGTTCTCCATAGCCAAGGTCCTGGATCTCAAGGTCTTTACTTGGTATGGAGGTTGAGGAGGATAGTGTGGAAGAAGTCGATGGAATAGATTATTTGGTGAGTGCAGACAGGTCAATATATTTGGAAGAGGTGGAAGTTGAGGCTTCTTGATTGATGGGTACCTGTTGTTCAACAATGGCTCATAGATTGGTATAGTATTGAAATGGATTAGGATCTCCTAGGATAGTAATTTTAGTACCATCAAAAGGCAACTTCAAGCAATTGGTGGTATGTGGAAGGAATGGCCTTTGGGGCATGAATCCAGGGGCGACCAAGTAAGATAGTGTAATGTATGTCACGATCCAGGACTTGGCATGTTGTATCTATAATAACTGGTCCCACTCAGAGTGGAATTGTGATGACGCCTTTAGAAGCACATTCTTCATCATCATATGCCTTGATGACAATGCTCTTGGTAGCATCCACAGATGCATCAGAGAAGCCAAGAGCTTTAACCAATTTTAAAGAATAGATGTTCAATCCTGCACTGCCATCTACTAAGACTCATCTAACCTTATGTTTGTGGAAAAAACCATGATATGAAGGGAATCATTATGAGATGGTTTGGGTGAGGAATAGTCATTGTCGAAAAGGTAATGTGATGAGGTGATTTTAGATATTTGACCATATTTTCAAAGTGGTTGACATCAATGTTAGTTGCGACAAAAGACTCTTGCAGGACTTTATCCAAGATGGCCTTATGTGTGGGTGAGATGCAGAGCAATTCAAGAATGGATATTTGAGTGGGTGTTTTATTCAATTGCCCAATAAGGTTGAACTTTAGTTTAGGGTTTGACTATCTGGCAGACGGACCGGGTATGGTAATTTTAGGTTGACATGCAGAGGGACCTAGGATGGTGACCTTGCCTTTACATGTTGTAACGTTGTAGTTTGGGGCCTTTTTAATGGTAATAGGATTGACACATTGCTCTTCATAAACAACTCGCAAGTTTTTGATGATGATACCATCAGAATAATTGAAAGCAGGATGGATGTGATTGGCTTAATTATTGGTATTCTTCATGCCAGATTTGGAGGGTTTACAAGCACCATGATCCTGCAGTGGGTTTTTGTGGATTGTATGATCTGCATTAGATGCAAATGGTTGACCTCCTAGCTTAGTGGTATGGTTCTCAATAAGGTCTTGTACCAGATTTCACAACTAGTGGCAAGAGGAATTTTTATGCCCTTTGACACAGTGGTAATCACAAAATACATTATCATCCCACCATGATGGCTTGAACTAACCAGGTTCATACGATTTAGCTTCTTCCAACGTTATGACTCCATTTTGGAGAAGTTTCTTCAAGACAATTTCGATAGGTTCACCCAAAGGGGTGTATGTGTGTTTTTTAAATTGTCATGGTTGACGCAACTACCTTTGATTAGATTGAGTGGGATTATTTTGAACAACATTGGCACTTGGTGTCAGTGTATTCACAGGTACAATTTTATTTTGAAATCCTTTGATGGTGAGTACGTGACCTATTGCATTAATGGTTTTTGCATCGACCACACTGTCATTTGTGATGTGTCTATTTTTAACCTACTATTTTTCTTTGTTATTGGAGTTACTTGGGTTATTGTTTGTGGTGTTGTTGATAGTTTTTCCACCATATTTTAATTCTCCTTTGGCGATCAAGGCTTTTCAAGTTGAACACCTTTTTCAACAAGGTCAACAAAAGTGGTACAACAATAGACTTGTAAGCCATATCTGAGTGGTCCTAGGAGAGTTTGTACAAACATGGTGACTTTCTCCTTTTCTGGTATTTCTATTGGACATCTACTCACTAAGGTTCTCCATCTTTGAAAGAATGGGATCAAAGTCTCTCCCACCTCCTCTTGGGTAATTCGGCATAAGGAGGCAATGTGAATATCCGTGTCAATGTTATAGGCGTAGTTTTCAAGAAACTTGTTTGCCAATTCATCCCATGTTTTGAATCCTTTAGGCAATAGCGAGAACCATTCCAGTACATGACCTGCGAGACTTCTAGAAAAAAGTCTCATGAGATAGGTTTTCTCATATGCAATATCCATGAAACTAGTGGTGAATTCTCTTATGTTTTCAATAGGGTTTGTTTTACCTTTGTATTTAGGAAAATGAGGTGCCACATATCCATGAGGAAAGGGTGGCATATACAAGGTTGTGTCAAACGGATATGGACACAAGTCATGTGACATGTAAGACTTTTTGTTGGATTGTTGGAAGGTCTTCACTTGTGTTTGAAGAGTAGCAAGTTGGAGTGTGAGTGCCTCCACAATGGGGTTGTTGGTAGCATCAAAAATATAGGTGATAGGTATGGATTGGTTGCCCACCTGTTGTGATGAGATGTGTTGGTTTGGGAAGTGTTGGTGGTGAGAAAAATGAGTTTTCTGATTTGGTTGTTGGAAATGAGTGTTTTGATGAGGGATGTACTGTCATGTATGGACTTTAGACACATAAGTTGGGATGTGGGATCCTGCCATGTTGGATTGAATTTGGGGGCCTTGTTGATTTTGAGCATGTTGATTCCCAAATGGAGTGAAAGATTGGGTGCCTTGATCTCCTTGCCCAAATAAGAAATTGTGGCCATGAGGAATGTTGGTATTAACCTATGAGGAATTATGTTGGGTGCCTTGAATGACAACTCTTTATTTATTTCTCCCAAAAGGGTTTGATGAGTTGGTTTCCGTAGCATTTGAGGAACCTAATAATAGGTTTGTTGATGTACCCATGGAACTAGATGAAGTTCCCAAGAGTTTTGAGGTGGTTGCACCCATTGTTGATCCAAATGTTTGTGAAGGGATAGTGGATGTTTGTTGGGGGATGGATTGTGATGTGGTGTTGGTTTGGGTAGATGATCCTCCAATAGAGGTGGTGTTACTTGATGTGTTAGTCATGGTGATAGTATGACCAAGAGAGGTAGTGTTAATGGTGTTAATGACATTTTGTGATGTGGCTCCCATGGAAGGATTGTGTGTTTGGGGATCTGGAGATGTTTCTCTAAGAGTGTTGAGATCAAATCATTTTGGTAACCCGGCCCCTTGGTCAAGGAGCATGGCTAAATAGTTGGATGAGTCATTTAAGACCAATTCTTCCACAAAAGAGGCCAATACTAGGTTTTGGGCAGCAACTTGTATGTCTTGTTCATAGACTTCCCCATTTTGGTCTCTGCAGACAAATTTTTCAAAGGGATTGTGTGGAATGGACATCTCACTTAAAGGATTGATAATAGAATTTCCCATGTCATTAGAAAGAGTGTTCATGTCACTAGGGAATGAATTCATGTCATTGGTGAAACCGAGAAAGTTGGTGTCTTGACCAAAAGAATCAATGGGTCTTTTCTTTCTTTGTAATCTAGTTTCAACCATAAAATTTTTTGCTCAACTTTGGGATGATGGCAGAGAATGACCTAAATATGACACTATGTTTTTGGGTTTTGGAATTGAGGAATGTTATGAAATGAAAATGAGACAAAAATGAGACTAAAGGTTTGTGAATGCAAATGGTATGACACTAAAATGAAGATATTAATGGGATGCAAACTAAAATGGAACCTAAGATGCACTCATTATTGGTAAATCTAAGGAGAGGAATACTTAACCATGCAAAGTGTTGGCAATGCTTCAGGTTTGGAAAATCAGTGGACCGTAAAACGACTAAAGGAGGACAAAGTGAAATTTCTACACTAGACTATTGAGTGGGAAATAATTCACAAAATATTTGACTAAAGGAAAACGAGTGATTGGGTCCAATGATAAACTACTTTTGAATGCAAAGTTTGACAATATATGGTAAGGAATCTACTCATAGAATCTGCAAAATGGGTGTCTAAGGAGATGGTAGAGTTAACAATGAAACTAGTCAAATGAAAATGGAAACCTATGGTGATCCTAAGAATTCCATCTATAATGTCGTGATGAGGGAGGTTGAGAAAATCAATGTCTAGTTTGACAGAAACAAAAAAGGACTTGATGAAATCTTGAAAAAGATAGGTTTGGACTTCAATTTTGACAGTGGGAAGATTCTTATGAAAGTTGGCCAATGCGTTGCAAAAAATGTGGCACAATAGAGCACATGTGGCTCAAAATTGTGAATGCAGTGTTGTAATTGGAAAATGCGGCTCAATTTCAATCAAATGTAGCTTGATAGGGTGATTGTGGTGGATGAGAAAGTAGATGTAGTGTGAAATGGCAATTGCGGTTAAGGAGATTTCAAATGTGGCTCAATACAGCGAATGCGGCTTGGAATGTAATGAACATGTTTTGACAAAGCGAGCGCATCACATGAAGCAATTTTGGAAAAAATTTCAGTAGATTTACTAGTTTGTATCATATTTTAGTAGGTTTGATGTTCATTTGTTGAAGTTTTTTGAAAAAAAGTTTGCAAACACATGGTGTTGTAAAAAAATGAAAATCAACCACATTGAAGACATTGACAAAAATCCTAGGGCTGCATGGACAATATTCTTATGGATCCCACGAACCAGATATCCTTAGCGAATGAATTCATAAGCATGGCTCCATGGGCTCCCCCTTACAGTGCACTCACTTCTTAGTGCAACCAAGCTTCCAACCTCCATGAAACTCCCATGGAAAATTGAACATTTCTACTAAGAACTTCGTAGGTGTGGGTTCCTTGGCAATGACCATTGCTGCACCAAAGAATAGAAGGTTTGTGGTTTTCTAAAACAAATTATTTATTTCGGGCACCTATTCAAAAGGCCATGTGAGAGGCATTATCATTCAATTCTGTAGAGGTTATGCTCTATAGGTTTCGACGCACCTCAAGGGTACTGGGGAGTCAATTGTTGGTCCACAGGAAGTTCTGTAATGCTAAGCTTTCCTTAACATTAAAATTTATATACCAGTTGGGTGTCGCTTGGCTTTAGCGCGTCCCTGGTTTGAGTCACTTTGGGGTGAGTACCTTTTCCCACCAAAGCAGGCCCAATTTCTAAGGCTTAACAAAAGAAAGCCAACGTATTCATATTTCAATTGATCTTTGTTTAAAAACAAAGAGAGCACATGAATATGTTCACTCACACTCACATGGTGTTCATTTTAAGCCCAAAATAAAATGTGTTGACAAACATAAAAAACATGGGGTTCATTTTAACCATTTGTAGTATTTGTCAAAATATGGGGTTCATTTTAACCGTTTGTAGTATTGTCAAAACATGGGGTTCATTTTAACCATTTGTAGTATTGTTTAAATAGTATTAAATTTTAAACCCATGAAAAAATAATGTATTATTCTTTTTAACCTTATGCAAGTGTGTGTTTGTTCATTTTATTAATGAGTGAAGAAATGCATGATTGTTGGAAGAAATAGAATAAAAGATAACAATGAAATTTAACTAATTCCAGATAGACACACATTGTCATGAGAATATTAGTATCTTGGAATACTTCTAATCTAAAAGAAAAAATCAAGAACAAACTGCAAAAAAATACAAAACTGAAAAAAAAATTTATACCAATCATTTGAGTCGCAATAGAGCATCTGCAACTCGATATGGAATTTGTGGTTCAGAGGCTGGAAAATGTGTTGCAATAGGTCAGTTGCATCACTCGTGTAGTTAAATGTAGTGTGACAGAGTGAATGCATTGCCCATGAAGTCAGATGTGGCGCAATAGATCGTTTGCATCGCACGGTCTGTCAATTGCGTCATTTTGTACCTGTACCTGCAAAAATAAAACCATAAGCCATACAAAAATCTACAAAAATGTGTTAATGAGGATGTTAGGTTCACTAATGTAATGAGGATTTTCTGCAAAATAGAATTGTTAGTTACATAAACATGTATATATTATTAAAATCCACAAATCAATAGAATGCATAGGAGAAAACAAGAAAGGAGAATAATGAAATAGACTCACCCAATCCATCCTCCTCCATGGTTGACTTCCATTGCACCTTCTAACTTTGATGTGATACTGAGTACCCTTCGATTTTGTGTGAGAAAATTCTATAATGCCTAGCCCTAAACAAATATTTGAAGGATTTCCTAAGTATTGTTGCAAAATAAACTTAATTCTAGAATGCAAGTAGCTAAGATGACAAATTGACGATTCAAGAAAACAAATATATTAAGAGATAATAATCAGAGATGTTGAAAATAAGGACAAAATTGACATTCTATAGAAAATGCAATTTTGGATGGACGAATGAGATTGAAGATTGAGAAAATGCCATAGAATCAATGGTCAAGATTCAAAATGACAACTCTCAATTAGGGTTAGGGTAAAATTCTCAAATGAGTGAACAAGATTTAGTTTGAGAAATTAAATCAAGGATGGAGAATGAATGTGATAGTGGGATGAAGTTAGTAAAAATCAAAAGATAAGAAAATGAGATTGTAGAAAATCAATAATTTTAGCAATTACTTGATTTTTAGAAGAATATTTCCATTTTGAATTAAAATTAATTAAAAATATGGATTTTGTGAAATAGTAAGTAATTTATTTAAAATTAATTACTAAAAGAAGAAGCAGTTAACCATGTGAGACATTTTTAAATAAATTTTTTAATTTTAAAAAAAGAGGGAAATGTCAAATAAGGCAATTAAATAATTAGGAATAATTATTTAATTTAGAAGAGGTACTTAGTTAATTAAATAGATTAATAAATCTATTTAATTAAAAGAGGATTTTAGAATTAGTGACACATTAAGTAAATAAATCAAAATATACTTATTTAATAATCAAGAGGACGTTAATGACAAAGATTAATTAAATAAATTGAGAACTTTATTTAATTATGAGAAGACTTTGATAATTAGTGACACATTAAATAAATAAATAAGATTTATTTATTTAATAATCATGAACAATAGAAAATCATGAATTAATTAAATAATTATGAATTATTTAATTAATAATTGAAGGTGGGTTAGATTCATAATTAAAATGTCATAATTATGGTAGGATGAAAAGTGGTAAAATAGTGCTTGCAAGCCTAGGTCATTTCTATGTGTCTACAATTATCTCATGGACTTAAAATTCTATTGTAGATCGGATGGCTTTATTCTATTCACAATTTGAGTCAACTTTTGAATTAGTTGGGAATCAACATACAGTGCATACCGTCATCTGACCATCAATACCCCAAAATTATTAGAATTTTTAGGTCTTCAAACATGATATTCAGATCGCCACCTTTCTACAAAGTTCAAGGAATTTTTTTGATCAATCACACCCTGAAGTTCGAAAGCCTACTGAGGAACAAATAATTCAATTGAAAATCAATAAGCTCCCACAAGGCTTTATTTCTCTCAAGAATCTCTTAGACTATGAAGATGCAAGAAATAGTAAACAAAGATTCACCACCAACAAAGATGACTATGAACACCTTGATGTTGGAGAAGATAAAAAGCCAAAATTCAAAAGGAATGTCCCATAGCTAGACAAAGAAAGGTTGAAAGGCCTATGTGCTAAATATTATGAGGTCATGGACTAGACCTATGATGATCTCAATGGATATGATATGGGCATCATCCAACATACTATTGACCTAGTTCAAGGATCAAAACCCGAGTGATAGAAACAAAGGTAGGTTAATCAAAAAGTAAAAGAACTGATGTCAGAAGAGCTCACCAAGTTGATCGAATCAAATATTATCTACCCGATGAAGCATTCCATCTAGGAATCCAATCTAGTCCCAATATGAAAGAAGACTATCAACATATGTCTCTACATGGATATTTAGGATTTGAACAAGGCCTCACTAAAAGACCACTATCGTTTTCCGTCAATGGAGAAAATTCTACAGACTATGGTTGGATCAAATATTTTCTCATGTAAAGGACCAACACAAAACAATCTTCACCAATAAATGGGGAACATTTTCATATGTAAAGATTCCCTTTGGACTCTCCAATGTAGGTGCCACCATTCAACGAGCAATGGATATTGCTTTCAAAGGATTGATCAATGAGATGATTCTAATATCTCTAGATGACCTAACCATCTTTTCCAAATTAAAAATGATCATTTTGATCATCTAGATATGGTCATGTAGAAGTGTCAATAGTTCAAGATTTCCCTAAATCCCAAGAAATGTGCTTTTCCCGTACCATAAGGCAAGTTGCTTGGCTTTGTAGTATTGAAAGAAGGAATAGCCATAGACCCAAAAAGGGAGAAACCTATAATGGAAGTGCCACTACCTATCAGCCAAAATGGGTTAGAGTCATTTTTAGGAAAAATCAACTTCGTTAATCAGTTCATTTCAAATTTTATGGGCATATGAGACCTATCACGCTGATGTTGAAGAAGGGCTTAGAGTTTAAATGGACTTGTGAAGGTAAGATTTCTTTTGAGAAAATTAATGTAGCCATCTCCATAGCTCTAGTGTTAGCCAACCTATACATCTCCAAATATTTCCTATTCTATGTCTATAGCGGTCGACACAACATAAATTCAGTGCTCACTCAAAAGGATGAAGAGGGAAATTAAGAACACCCCATTGAATTTCATTATAGGACTCTCAAAGGATATCAAACCATGTATAATTTTGTTGAAAAGTAGGTCTTTGCTATCAGTAAGATCCTCAAGAAATTTTAACACCTAGTATCGGCCAATAGGATTACCATCCTTGTCAGTCATCCCAGCATTAGGGAATATATCACTGAAGGTGACAAAATTGAAAAAGGGCCAGTTGGATCACCAAGATCTTAGAATATGATGTATACATCTAATTGACCAAGTTGGTTCAAGGAAGAGGTCTATGTGAATACCTTGCACAAGAATCAAACTCCCAAGTAGAAAAAGAGACCGACCAAGTCTATGAAAACCTATTCAAATCTGATGAGTCATGGGTGGTTGATTGGACGTGATTTATGCAGACTATGAAATACTTGACCAACATCTCACCTCACAAAATATGCTACTACTGTTTGCAAGGCATTAGGTATGTACTGATTGAGGAGATTTGATTTAAAATAAATTATTATGGAGTCCTTCTTTGCATAGAAAATACATAGGCCAAATGAATTCTAGGAAAATTCCATAGCAACCCCAATGGTGGACACTTTTCTACTAAGACCACCACTTTGAAAATAATGCAGGTGGATATTATTGGTCTTCAATGTTATCTGAAGCCCATCATCTGGTGCAAAATTTTACTCAATGCCAATATTTCATCAACAATCAAAAGAACTTCACCATGCCATAAATCTTGATTGTGACTGAGGAACCCTTTGCACAATGAGGTTTGGATTTTTTCAGGATGATCAACCCCATCTCCCATATAGGCCATAAGTGGATACTCATAGTGAATTAATATTTCACAAGATGGACAGAGGTCATCTCCTTGAAGAATTCTACGAAAGAAGAAATTGTCAATTTTCTCAAACAGTTAGTATTAGGGTTTGGTTTTCTGAAAACCATCAATTTTGACAATGCATGAGCCTTGACAGGATTTGGGATGTTGGAATTAACTCTTAAGCATAGAATCCACCTCAATACTTCATCCAATTACTACTCACAAAGAAACGAGCTAGCAGAATCAACTAACAAGAACTTGATTAGGTTATTAAAGTGCATCAGGTTAGAACACCAGAAAGAATGGAACAAGAATATTTGAGAGGCTTTCTGAGTCGATAGAATTACACCTAAACAAATCCTAAAAACCTCCCCTTTTGAATTAGTGTATGGATAGGAGGTATTCTTAACCATTTTCATAGAAACTCCAACATTACAATTGTTGAAAGCTTTGGAAGTTGAGGAAAAAAAAATGGAGGTGAGATTGGTGGAGCTCTTAAAACTCAAAAAAAAGAGAGAGAAGGAATTTGATGGCATGATCAGATGCTAATAGGTAGTCAAACTTTGGTTTGATAAAAAGGCATCAAACCCATATTTTAGGGAGGGGAGTCTTATGCTAAAGTATGATGATTGTGTTACAAAACCAAGGCAACATGCAAAGTTTGATTTACTATGGAAGGGTTCATTTCACATCCATACATGGAGAGAAAATAATGCATACAAGTTGGAGGCTATAAATGGCAATGTTTTTGATATACTATTTGATTGGTTGAATATTGTGTTTAGGTTTCTCTTTCACCTTTATGTTTTAGAACCTAACAAGAGAGAGACAGTATTCACACTCTTCACTCAAGAACAAACCCTTGAGATTTCAATGTAAAGGATATTGAAACCTCGTAAAGGGACTATCCTAGGGTTTAAAATTGGAAAAGACAATGAAATGCAAGATGAAATGAAAAACCCCAGTTGAATGCAGACTAAGTCTAAATGACCAAGAAAGATGAATGAAAGAAACAAAAAATTGTAAAATAGAAAGTGTGCACCTAGAAACTTGATGATGACTAGAAACAACTTTGAAATATCGAAAAACTTGAATTTTTGACCTAGTGGGACTCATTCTCTATTTTGGGTGATTTAATCTTGGTTTTGGATTTTTACACAAGAGTCGGTTTTGGGAAAATATTTATCCAAATCTGAAAAGATCTCTAAAAATACCTACACTGGGACTCATTCTCCACTCGTGGTGAATGAGTCTAGTTTGCTTTTTCTTGAAATTCAAAGTTTTGTTTTGCACCTCTCAGTCTGATCTTTATGCTTCTCTAGGTTTTCAAATCTAAAAATCTAATTTCAAGGTTGTAGATGACCTTTTAGTGAAGATTATGAGCTTGCAAATGGGGAGACAATTCCAATAATCTTGTAACCTATTCTTCAATGATCTTCAAGTCTTGAAAGAGCCTATATTTTCAATCACACAAGAGAGTTGATTGCTAGGGAATAGGGGTTTGCCTTGGTCAAAAGCCTTTTACGTAGCTAAATCAAATGATAAAAAAATGAAACAAGGACATGAAACATGAAAAATATGATATATAACATGAACAATGATAACTTGAATGATGTGTTTTAAATGATGTCTTATAAATATACAATGAAATAGCCATGAAGGATGTAGATATTGATCTTTGACAATAGTAATATAACAATGCTTGGACTTGGGTCCTCAATTCTACATCACAACAATGGCTCAATAACATTCTTGATGCTTGATATGCTTGACATGATGATGGATCTTAAATTGCTACAACAATTGATAAATAATTTTCCCTTAAATGCCTTAAAATTGATCTTGAAAGCTATCTTGATGGCCTTGTGAAGACTTGGAATGCTTGACTTGATAACATGAATGCATGGTGAAATAATGATTTGAGACCTTTTTCATATAGGAAATCCACTCAAATGACCATTAACTAGATCTCCAAGGTTGACATGGAAGAAATTTGAATTAAAAACCCACTTTTACCACTTAGAACCTTAAAACTATGCCAAATGGGACTCATTCAACATCCTGGGTGAATGAGTACCACCTGGATGGGACTCATTCACCCAAGGTGGTGAATGGGTCCCATAGGGACTATTTTTGGTCCTAAAGTATTGGGGAGTGAATAAATTAAGCTTATATGTTGATCTTGTCGAGTTTTTGATTAAAATATGTCTTGGGATGTACAGTATGGGGTCATAGGGACCTATTAGTGATGATATAATGGTTATAAATGCAAGGGGGGCCAAAATCCAATGTGAAAGTGTAAATAAATATGCTTTACAACAAGAAATTAAGGAAAATTTGAGTCTATTTAGCTTATAAGGGATCTAAATCCCATGTGAATGTGTAAAACACATTAAAACACTAGATTAGGTCCAATTTAGTTTACAAGCCTCCCAAATTTAATGTGAAGGTGTAAATAAATAAACTTTACAACATTAAATTAAGATACAGTTAAGTTAATTTAGCTTAAAAAGGGCCCAATACCTTATATGGATGTGTAAAAAACCTCACAACACTAGACCAAGGTGACATTAAGTCCAATTTATCATTAAAAATTCCCAAATCAATTGTGAAAACGTAAAGGGATACTTTTTTCTATAGTACGTTTAGCCCCCACTTTAGTGAGAGTTTGCACTTGCTTCAAAATCACACTAAAGTAGATGTTCAAGAGGGGTCCAATTGTATTGATGTGGAAAGTATAGGATAAAAAAGATCAAGGAGGTGGTCAAGCCTCCAGGATGCAAGATCCTAAGTCAACAAACCAACATAAGAAGAAAAGGACACACACAAGGTGTATAATATGCAACATTAATATACATGATCATGCAATATCAATGACTAGAAGAAAGGAGAACAAAAATAAGAAAAATTAAAAATGTGCATCAAGGTTCGACCGTTTGTCCAGCATGATGTGGATTAGATCTAGAATGTTTGTTCAAAAATGCACACTCACTCTAAGGAAACAAAACTCTTGGCTAGCCGTTGGGTGAGAAGTCTGAAAAGGTGAGCAACATGCACTCATGGTTGGTATGTACTCACACAAACATGCAAGTGGCTATGGGTAAAGTCATTCCTCGGTCAGGATTCCTACTCAAACCATGCAAACGTTATACCCCCTGATAACTTTAATAAGGTGCCACACAAAAATGAAGCTCAAGCTTCATGATGCAAACAAAACTTCATATGCTTGAAACTCATAGACATTGTAAATGCACAATAGAGTAAGGAATTTTCAAAAGGATTTTGTTTAGTTCATGCAAGGTCTCTTCTTAGGGAACAGTGTTCCTAATTTGTCCAAGAGAGGGCATGTCAAAGAAGTATCATCCTCTTAGAGGAAATCAAGCCCAATAACACCACCAAGAAAAGAATGCATCGCAAGAAAAAATAAAAATCACACAATGAAACATGAGAGTTGATGTGTGCGCCCACTTTAAAACAATTGATAACATCATTACTATGAGAAACCCCTTTAATGTAGAAGGAGACATGAGATATTCGGAAATCCCTATGCCAAGTCATATGTTTGCAATAAGCTAAATCATGAATAAGTATGTCACATGTGAGCCAACTTAAGGCATGTCATCCATGTCCCAAGCTTGCTCTTATATATACATGAAAGGTTATCAACTAGCCAAAAGAGATAATGAAAAGTGCCATACGAGGACAAGGCTAACTAACCCATTGACCCCACTTAGTGTAGGACAAGGTTGATCTGAATAGGAGGAGATTAGATTTCAGTTAGAGGAACTAGGTGCTTCAACACAAGGAAGAGCACCATAATCCCTAAGATGTTGAATTTTTTTACTTAAATCCTTAAATTGATTAGTAGCATGACCATGAACTCTATGATATGAAAAAAATAAAGTCTTTTAATAAAATTTATTTCATATTCTTGGAGGAAGCTATATCAAACAATCTTGGACTAGTTTTTCCAAGATACTCTCTTGATCAATAGAAGAGGATCATTCTTTATTTTTCAAAAAAGATATCTCTTGCTTAGTACAAGATGTCATACCTACATGACTCTTTAGATTGAAATATTTTGTGCTCTCCTTTACAAGAGGGTGTAAATTCTAACGAATTCAAATCATTAGTGTTTTTTCTTATGACGTTAATGTTAAGCAATGAATTCTTTGTTTGTTTTGTTTCTTGCAAAGAATGACAATCAAGAACACTAGTGCTTATCATCTTAGGATGCACCACTATTAAAATCAGCTTAGAAGGATGTATTGTTATAGTGTTGATATTAAGTGAAGGCATGTTTGATGTTTTGATTTATATGAAAGGACAATAACCACAACCATGATTTGTTTCTTGTGTGTTAGGATCTATAGAGACACAAATACCTTATTCTCTAAAAACACATCCTTTTCCATAAAGCTTCTTCATCTATTTTAGATTTGGTCATTGTTTATGGTTGAGTTCATCAATTTTTTTTGTGTAATTTGTTGTCTTTTTCTCTAAAGTTGTTGAGGCACTGGATTCTTTCAAAGGGTCTTCTAAATTTTGTGTTGGCATTACCAGTTTTTCTTTTCCCTTCTCTGAATCTTTGAACTTATGATATTGTATTATCCCATGAATGTTGGCTCAAAATCTAAGTAACCCCAAGAATCTTCTTATAAATTTATGATTTCCTCAATATGCTTTTCTTTGTCTTTTTGTTGCACAGGTTCCACTTGTGTAGTTGGTGTCAATGTTTCTAAAGGATTCTCCTTGTTTTTCTCAATGTTTAAACAACTTAGGGTTAGGATCACCTTCGAGTGTGTACACTTTGTTATTGTAGATGTATTTCATTTTAGGATGAAGCGTAGAAGGCACACCATTCATTGCATGAATCCATGTTCTTCCTAAAAGGAGATTATATGAAATTTCATGAGGCATAACATTGATCGATGTTTCCAATGTGGCCTTTCCTTCTGTAATAGGTAAAGTAATCACACCGAGTGGTTGTTTTCCTACATTGTCAAATCCATTAATAGATAAAGAATCAAGTTCAATGTTTGATTTATAGATGCCAAGCCTATCCAAAAGGGTCACAATACACACATTTGGGGTGGATTCATTATCCACAAGGGTTCTCTTTATCCCTTTTCTTTTATACTAAACTAATACCATGAAAGCATCATTTTGGTTTTACACTTCCAAAGGGGGGAGTTCGCTTTGGTGGAAAACAATGTCAACATTTATTCCTTGAATCATGGCTACAATGTCATTTTGTTGTGCATTAGAAGGGATAATTTTTTTTTGTAAGGCTGTTTGAAGCATAGTGTGATAATTAGGTGAATTTCGAATTAGGTCCCATAGGGATATCTTTGTAGGACTATTCTTAAGTTGTTCAACAAGATCATACTCCTTCACACTATGCAAATAAAAATGAGGAGGATTGGGTAAGATAGGATTAGGAAAAGGTAAGCTTGTTGGGGTTGGACATCTTGGTTGTGGATTGTTTATGGTGTTATATTAATGAGCAAAGATATTATGACTCAGCTACTATGATACATTATTCTTAGGTGGGTAAAGGATAAATTCAAGTTTGTTTTGAGTTTGAGGTTTCAGTGAAGGTGGGTAAAGGATGAGTTGAGGTTGAATAATATTAACATCCCTTAGTGAGTGAGAGTCTAATATTTCCTCATCCTCTTCATCTAAGGTCATAATATTATTATTTTCAATGTTTTCATTTTCTTGTACCAAGATACTCTACCTAGGAGGAGAGTTTTTAGGAGAACTACAAACCAAATTTTCTTGAAATTCAAGGATTGGTTCTTCCAAAATGACTTCATAATAAGTAAGGGAGTTATCAATGGTTTTATTGTCTTTTTTATTAGTAGTGGGGATATTAGGAGAAGGTTCTATTTGGTTGTCCTTTTCCTCTAAGGTCTCATTCTCTTGTGCCATGTTGCTTACCCTAGTAGGAGACATTGTAAGATGTTCATTAAATTCCATGGTTAAATTTTTTAAAGTAGCTTCATCACAAGTAGGGGAGGAGTCAAGATAATTAAAACTATGATTTTCATGCTCACCAAATAGATCATTCCAAATGGTAGGAGAATTAGGGAAGGGAGGAGCGAGGTTCTCTTGGCTATCACTAGGTGCATCTTTTAATACCAACCTATCCTCTTTGTATCAAGGAGGGATATTAGGAGAAGGGAAATTATGGCTATCTATGATATTATCCTCTTTTTCTAAAACATTCTCACAAGAGAAGGATGAATGGAGACTAGGTAAGGTGATCTTTAGAAATGTTTCTATGAAATCATCTTCTTTTCTTATAATATCTTCCATATAGGGATGAGGAAAATCAATACTCTATGCTTCTATCTTCTTTCACCAAGATAACTTTATCGTTAAGAGGAGAGGTATCGAGAGAAGAAAAAGTATGATTGTTATGATTGTCTACACTATAATCCTCACCAATGGGAAATGCAATATTAAGGATTGTGTCAATAGTTTGATCTGCTTGCTCTAGGATGTTCTCATAATTATGAAAGGTAGTAGAAGGATAACTTACATGTTTCTTAATCACCTCATCATTGTAATCTAAATTGAACTCATAAGAGGGGATGTTGTACTTATGCAATCCATTTTTAACCATATAAAAGCCACATCTCTTGAGAGAAAGCATGCTATTATGGAAAATTAAATAAAGTGCATTTCTATGACCTAAAGTCAAATGCAATTTTCAAATTTAAAACAAGGTAATTTACTAATTACATTATGCAAAAATTTGAAAGTGAAATATTGTAAATGAATATTTTGATTTGAGAAATGCATAAAATGGACTAAATTAAGTTAGATTTAGTGAAATGCATGTAATAGAAAGTCAATCAACTAAAATAGATAGTTAATGGAAGCAAACAGAAGTGCAAAAACAAGGTTTTTAGTGATGTAAAATGCAGTTTTAGGGGTGCATTGGGAGTGATTCGTCCAAGGTGGAAAATGAGTCCCAGTGGGGTTTTTTTAATTTTCAGAAGTTTTCAATTGATTTTTATGATTTTTAGTTTGTATGATAGATATCCTAAATGAAAATACAGTTTTTAGGTGATTTTCAATGATTTGAGATGCAAATATGCAAACTATATGCACTTTCACTAATGCAAAAATTTGAAACCCTAGAATTACAATTAACTAATGCAACCCTAATGCAAAGTCAATGAAAGCTAGGTCTATGATGATGATGGACTCCAAATCAAAAAAGAAGGTTTCTAAATGCAGGTTCACCAAAATGATTGGTTGAATTTTGTTTTTAGGGTTCTCTTTCACCTTTAAGGATTAGAACCAAACGAGAGAGACAATATTCACACTCTTCACTCGAGAGCAAACCCTTGATATTTCAATGCAAAGGAGATTAAAACCTCACAAAGGGATTTTCCTTGGGTGTGATTAATGATTAAAGAGGGGTTCACCACCAAGTTCAAACTTAGAAAATATAATGAAATGCAAAACCCTAGTTGAATGCAAACTAACTCTAAATGACCTAGAAATATGAATGAAATGAAACAAAAAACTTAAAAATAGAACGTGTGTCCTTGGAAACTTGATGATGACTGGAAACAACTTTGAAATTCTAAAAACATTAATTTATGACCTATTGGGACTCATTCGACATTTTGGGTGAATCAGTCCCAATTTTGGATTTCTATACAACAATAGGTTTTGGGGAAATGGGTACCCAAATCTGCAAAGATCTTTGAAAAGCACCTATAGTGGGACTCATTCTCCACTTGTGGTGAATGAGACTAGTTTTTATTTTCTAGAAATTCAAAGTTCTGATTTGCACCTCTCAGTTTTCTCTTTATGCTTCTCTAGGTTCCCAGATTCGAAACTCTATTTGTTTGGGTTGCATATGACCTTGCAAATGGGGAGACAATTCCAATAATATTATAACCTAATATTTAATGGTCTTCAAGTATTCAAAGCACTTATATCTACAATCGCACAAAGAGAGAGAGAGAATTAAAGTGTTGATTGTTAGGGAATAGGGTTTTTCCTTTATCAAACCCCTTTTAGGTAATTAAACCAAATGATGAAACAATGAAACAAGGACATGAAACATGAAACATATGATATGAAAAATGAACAATGATACCTCTAATGGTGTCTTGTAAATCTACAACTCAACATGAAATGGCCATGAATGATGTAGATCTTGATCTTTGACAATTTAGGAATGTAACAGTGCTTGGTCTTCGATCCTCAATGCTACATCACAATAATGGGTCAATAACATTCTTAATGCTTGATATGCTTGACATGATGATGCATCTTCAAATGCTGCAACAATTGATGAATAATTTTTCCCTTGAATTCCTTAAAACTAATCTTGAAAGCTATCTTGATGACTTGATGAGGACTTGGAATGCTTAAATCTTGAATATGCTTGACTTGTTAACATGAATGCATGATGAAATAATGATTTGAGACCTTTTTTATATAGGAAATTCACTCAAATGATCATTAATTGGATCCCAAAGGTTGACATGGAAGAAATTTGAATTAAAAACCCACTTTTCCCATTGAGAACCTTAAAAATAGGCCAAATGGGACTCCTTCGCCATCCTCAGTGAATGGGTCCCATAGGGGCTAATTTTGGTCCTAAAGTGTCAAAGAGTGAAGAAATATGTTGATCTTGTTGGGTTTTTTATTAACATATGTCTTTGGATGCATAACATGGGGTCATAGGGGCCTATTACCGAAAAGGGGAAAACCTTGACTTTGTATAACCCTAATCTGGAAGCTTCTAAAAGGGCTAGTTATAAGGGGTTTGGGATAGAGTTACATTATAAGAAGACAAAGGCGATTATTCATGATATTGTAATAGGGTTTTACATTGGTTAATAAAATCATTGGATGGCTATAGTTTGGTGGATGTATCCCATATTGGGTGAACCACGTTAAATTCTCTATGTTATTTTTCTATGTGTGTTTTTATTTGTTGGTTTATCTGATAAAATCTTCATTTAGCTTTTAGATATTTTCCTTCCAAACCTAACAAGTGGTATCAGAGCAGGTTGTTTTTTTTATTATCGTCTGTAGGAAAGTCTCATGGTTGAGTGGGAGTCTCATGGTTAAGTGGGAGCAATGGCAGACGAGGGTAAGTTCAAGGTTGAGAAGTTCAATGGGCAGAACTATTAGTTATGGAAGATGCAAATGGAGGACTATCTCTATCAGAAGGATTTATGGCGGCCATTGGAAGGGAAAACAAAGAAACCCACAACAATGTCGGATGAGGACTGGGATATTTTGGACAGAAAGGCACTTGGCAGTATTCGTTTATGCCTGGCACAATTGGTGGCATTCAATATTACAATAGCAAAGACAACTCTAGAGTTGATGGAAACCATAGCAAAGTTATATGAAAAGCCTTCCGCTTCGAATAAGGTATTTTTTATGAAGCGTTTATCTAATATGAAAATGGTAGAAGGTGGACCAGTTACTGATCATTTGAATGAGCTTAATATGGTTACCAGTCAATTAAATTCTATAAAAGTTAACTTTGATGAAGAAGTTAGGGCTCTTTTGATTATGTGTTCTTTGCCTGAAAGCTGGAATAGCTTGGTAATGGTTGTTAGCAATTATGTTTCTGGTTCAAATACATTGAATTTTGATGATGTTGTTGGTGTTATTTTTAGTGAGGAAATTCGTAGGAAAAGATCAGGTGGAACATCCACATCAAGAAGTGTTTTGAATGCATAAAGCAGGGGTAGAACAAAGGAGAGAAGAAACAATTTTGGAAGCCATTGGAAGTCATGAGGAAAATCAAGTTATAGAAGGTCTCAATCTAGAGACAAGAGGGATTGTTGGTACTATGGTAAGCCAGGTCATTTAAAGAAAGATTGTTGGTCTCGGAAAAATAAAGAAGGAGACAAAAAGGAAGGAAATAAAGAGGCAAATGTGGTAAGTAATAAATCTGATGAGGATGCTTTGATTCTTTCTCTTGACAATGTTGATGATTCTTGGGTGTTAGATTCAGGGGCTTCATTTCATGCTACGCCCCATATAAATTATTTTCTTGATTATGTCCAAGGGGATTTTGGGCTGGTTTATTTGGGAGATAATGAACCCTATTAGATTGTTGGAAAGGGAAGAATCAAGATTAAGTTGCAGAATGGAAATCATTGGCTACTACATGAGGTAAGGCACATTCAGCAAGGGAACTAGATGATGAAGGTTGTGTTGTTACATTTAGTGATAAAAATTGGAAGGTTACAAAAGGTGCCTTAGTGGTAGCAAAAGGTCTGAAAGTAGGCAACTTATATCTTTGTACAGGTGATACTATTCCTTCTACTTTAGCTATTGCAGATAAAAATCAATGTTCAGGAACAGTTGATGCAGTTTAGCATGAAGAAGATCATATAGTTGCTACAAATTCTAAATCAGCACTATGGCATAACAGACTTGGGCATATGAGTGCAAAAGGTATGAAATTACTTCATTGAAAGAATGTTTTACCAGGTCTAAAATGTGTTAATATGGGTTTCTGTGAAAGTTGTTTGTATGGCAAACAAAAGAGAGTTAGTTTTCTCAAGGATGGGAAACAAAAGAAAGATGAGAAATTGGAGCTTGTGCATAAGGATGTATGAGGACCAACTTAGGTATCTTCTCTCGGTGGCTCTCATTATTAGGTCACATTCATTGATGATGCAACTAGGAAGGTATGGATTTATTTCATTAGGTAGAAATCTGATGTATTTGAAACTTTTAAAAAATGGAGAAGCTTGGTTGAGAATGAAATAGGTAAAAAGCCAAAATGTCTTAGATTTGATAATGGTGGTGAGTATTCCAGAAAAGAGTTTGAAGATTATTGTTCCTCTAATGGTATTCGTAGGAAAAAAATGGTTCCAAGGACTCCATAGGAAAATGGAGTGGCTGACTGTATGAATAGAACAATAATGGAGCATGCACGACTATGAGATTGCATGCTAGGTTGCCTTTAAACATGTGGGCAGAGGCTGTAAAGACTGTTGTTTATTTAATTAATAGAGGTCCCTCTAATCCTTTGGATTGTGGTATTCCAGAGGAAGCATGGATAGGTAAGAAGGTAAGTTATTCTTTTTTGAAAACTTTTGATTGTGAAGCATTTGCACACATAGATTCCGAAAATAGAACCAAGCTAGATGCAAAATCAAGGAAATGTATATTTGTTGGATATGGCATTGATGAATTTGGTTATATGCTTTGGGATTTTGAAAAAAAGAAAATTGTGAGAAGCAGGGATGTCATGTGCAATGAGAAAATTTTGTACAAAGATCTATTGCAGTAGCATGAGAAGACAAAATAGGATTATTTAGTGTTGGATGATATTACAAACAACAATGTTCCAGTGGTTCCTCAAGCTCCGTAACAACAACAACAAGAAATACCACAAACTCCAATGAATGCTAGGCGATCTTCAAGGTTAAGTAGACCTCCAAAAATATTTTCTCCCTCTTTGTACTCTATTTTATTAACTGATGTTGGTGAACCAGAATGTTATCATGAAGATATGCAGGTGGATACCAAGGTTCAGTGGGAGCATGGAATTGAAGAAGAAATGGACTCCTTGTTGAAAAATTAGACTTGGGAATTATGCAAGTTGCCTGTAGGTAAAAAGGCTTTAGCAAACAAATGGGTTTATAGGATAAAAGATGAGGATGGAGGTAAGAAAAGATTTAAATCTAGATTAGTTGTAAAGGGGTTTGCACAGAAACAGGGTATTGATTTTGATGAAATATTTTCTCCAGTTGTTAAAATGACCTCTATTCATACTATTTTAAGTATTGTGGTTGTTGAAGATTTGCATTTAGAACAGCTTGATGTTAAAACTGCCTTTCTCCATGGTGATTTGGAAGAGGAAATATACATGGAACAACCACACAGATTTGAGGTCAAAGGTAAGGAGAAATTAGTGTATAGATTGATGAAAAGTTTATATGGCTTGAAGCAAGCACCTCGACAATGGTATCTTAAATTTGATAGTTTTATGGATGAGCAAGGCTACACCAGGTGTAATTCAAACCATTATATTTATTTTAAGATGTTAGGTGAAGATAGCTACATTATTTTATGCTTATATGTTGATGATATGCTTGTAGCGGGGTCTAACATGGATCACATAAAGGAGTTAAAACAATAGTTAGCAAATTCATTTGCTATGAAGGATTTGGGGGCAAGAAAACAAATCCTTGGTATGAAGATAACAAGAGATAGGAAAAATAGGAAATTGTTTTTATCTTAGGCTGATTATGTTAAAAAGGTGTTGCAAAGATTTCATTAGGAGAATGCAAAAGTTGTCAGCACACTTTTGCCTAGTCATGCAAAATTTAATGAGGATATGTGTCCAAACCCACAAGAGGAGGAAGAAAAAATGTCCAAGGTACCATATGCTTCAGTTGTAGGTAGTTTATTGTATGCCATCGTATGCATGAGACCAGATATTGCACATGTTGTAGGAGTTATTAGCAGGTATATGAGTAATCCTAGAATTGAGCATTGGAATGCAGTGAAATGGATTCTCGAGTATTTGAGAGGTACATCAAATAAATATTTATGTTTTGAGGGCTCTAATACAGATTTAAAAGGCTATGTTGACTCAGATTTGGCAGGGGATATCGATACGAGGCAGAGTACCACAGGTTATGTATTTTTTGTTGGTGGGACAGTAGTAAGTTGGATTTCTCAGTTGCGAAAGGTGGTTGCTTTATCCACCACAAAGGCAGAGTATGTGGCTGCAATAGAGGTAGTAAATAAGATGATATGGATGCAACTTTTCATGGAAGAGTTGGGAAAACAATAGGCTAAAAATTAATTGTTCACAAACAGCCAGAGTGTTATACATCAAGCAAAGAATTTTTCCTTGCACTCTAAAACCAAACAGATATAGTTGAGGTATCATTTCATTCAGATAGTGTTGGAGGATGGACAGGTAAAGCTGGAAAAGATACATATAGATGTAAATCCAACAGATATGTTTACTAAGGCAATGATAAGGGAGAAGCTGAGCTCCTCTTCAACTTTGGTTGGCCTTCAAGGTTGAATTCAAGTATAACATAGTAGCAAGGTCCAAAGTGCTTATTTTCAATGGGAGTTGTAAGTGCAGCGGTGTCGTCCAGGTTCAGTCTCCAAGTGGGAGATTGTTTGGTGTGGAGCCTGATCAGTCTCCAAGTGGGAGATTGTTGGTATGTGGCGACTGATCATTCTATATTGTACACTCTTCATGTACACACTTTTTCACGGCATTATCAAAAAAGGGAAAAATCACTGAAAAGGGGAAAACCCCAACTTTGTATAACCCTAATCCGGAAGCTTCTAAAAGGGTTGGTTATAAGCGGTTTGGGATAGAGTTACAGTACAAGAAGAAAAAGGTGATTATTCACGATATTGTAATAGGGTTTTAAACTGATTAATAAAATCAATGGATGTCTGCGGTTTGGTGGATGTAGCCCATATTGGGTGAACCATGTTAAATTCTCTGTGTTATTTTTCTATGTGTGTTTTTACTTCCTGGTTTATCTGATAAAATATGCATTTAGACTTTAGATATTTGCCTTCAAAACCTAATAGTCTATGAGTTCTAGATGGGATTTTCCTTCATGCTAAATAAGGAAAGAATCCAAGAGCATTTTGATTTCACTTAGGCAATCGTCGATAGAATGCTTGAATAATTAACAAATTATAACACTGCTCTTGAGTTCAACCAGTTTCGACCTTGACCCATGTACTTTCCAAAACATGGGACTATTATTCATTGATTGATTATTTCCTACAACTGGTACTCTTGGATTTGTATATGCACCCTCCTTGTAGGTTCTCCCATGAAAGTTTAGAATGGATAAAAAACCACTAGACCTTGGTGGATTACCTTTTCAGAGCAAATTGTTATTTAATCAGATGTCATGGTTTAATGATGAACATTTTAGGGTTCCTAAATTGTAATAGACATGACCTTCACCTTAGAGGCATGTCATCAGGTATCCATTTCTGAAAACATTTATGGTAGTGGAAGACACATGAAATCAATTTATGTGCTTTCAATTTCTATTTCTGAAAATCAGACAATTCTTATAAAGAAGGAAGAGCAGGATGTGCTTACTAACAAGTTGGCCTACCTAGGTCTAGTCCTTATTTGTGAAACATGGAATTTCAATCTTCTTAGGTGTCTTCCAATTTTTAAACATGAAGAGTAGGAGAATTTTGAGTCGATAAATAACCTGACTGAGGATAGGGTAGAAGTATACATTGACCTAGCCTTTATTCCACTTGAATGGCCCCTATGGCTCAATTTCTATCCCAAGGTGGAGAAATTCTAATGAAGCACCCAAATGGGTTAGTCCCTGAAAACATAGCTAAAGCATTTGAGATGGTCAGAAAGGAAGAAGGGTAATTTCTAGAGGTATCGATAAGAGATAAAAAAACCAAAGCATCCTATATGGAGAAGTTAAGAAAAATGATGAGTGGTTCGATGAGATCTCTGTTGCTGAGTTTGGATTTGATAATAGTAATCTTTAGCCAAATTAGGAGACTGTATAAGAGCACACAATAGTTTCCACCACTCCACCTTAGGCACTTGATGCAAGAAAGGGAGAAATGAGAAAGGGCTCCAAGCATAAAGAATCACATATGAAATCCTTCACCAACACCCTGAAAAAGGGTAAGAGGACCCGACGGTTCTAGAAAATATCTACCATAGCTCCAAAGACCCAAGGCTTGGAAAGATTGATCACTAAAGAATCTGAATCCACCAATGCAGCCCCTAAAAGGTGGAGACGAGTCCAAGACTTAGGTAGACCGAGCAAATGAAATAAAGAAGAAGAAGAGGTGGACTCCATTGCATCGATATTTTTAACCCAAACTTCCCAAGTATGTTTTGTTACCACTCTCCTTTCTTCTACCGCATCTTTGGTGTTGGCAAAACAAGGATAGACAAGTGAGAGGGGGGTGAATCAGTTGTTTCCAAAATCAAACTTATTCAAAATTAATCAGCCTTAAATATCATATTTGATAATTAACAGTGCAAGCATAAATCAATAACACATCAAAGACGCATGAACACCAAGATTTTATACATGGAAACCTTGTTAGGGGAAAAACCACGGTGGATGTTAGTCCACAATATTATACACCATTAGAAGTATAATGAAGAACGAATAAGGAATGCACTTGCATTCAAGCACACTACCTATATCTTATTGCTCAGGGGAAGGCTCAATGCCTTACATACAATAATTAGATTAATCCATATGATGAAGTTGAACTAAAAAATTAGCTTCTACAAAAGCTTGATTACAGTTTTGGTTAGGCACACAAAAACTTCTACACACTCTTCCACACTCTGCTCAAACTCTTTCACACTCTGCTTTTATCTTGAATGATTTGAACTTTATTCACACATGTACATAATTTTTACACACTGAGCATTACCTCTAAATGAGGGAAAAAATCACTTATATATATTTGCTACACATATTTACATCCACTATTCAATCAACCATAAATAGAGAATAAATTACAACTGTCAGCCTCAATACATGAATAAATTTTAATGTACACCAACACAAGTCAGTCACAACATAGTGAGGACCCAAAAAAAGACCTTAGAACATTCCAAACAATAAAATATTAATCTTCATGGATCCACAACACACTACCACCATCATGTCAACCAAGAACATGAAAAATCGAGCACACATCGGAAAAATATCAGATCATGAACACTCCGATCAATGTGAACATACAAAAAGGATAGATTATGATCTATAATCATCCATGAATGTCACAGATACATAAGCAACAACTAAAATCACCATAATTTCATCCTCTTCATCTAAGAACACATGCTACAGTAATTGAATCATTGTAGGAACATAGATCTTCACAACTTCCACAAATCTTGATGTGAACCTCTATAATTTTTGGAAAACATACTAGAAAGTCTCAACAACAAACCCTTTGAAGTGAACCTTTAGATTAGCAACTTATAGCTCTTTCCACCATTCTAACCTTCTCAGCCTCACTAGCTGCTTGCAATATGTTTTTTACAATTTTCTCAATATCCTTGACATATGTAGCCTTCATAATCACCAATGCTAATAGTGTTGACATTAATGATAACCACATATCATAAATGCAACTACAACATCCAACAATCCTCCCCTTTGGCATTGATGGCAACACATGATGTGAAAAATAATGCCACCAACCGAACTAGCTCTTCTCCAACAAGCTCCCCCTGAGATTGTGCACTTCCATTACTATTTCCTTCTTCTCCCATGTTTTTCACATTTCTCTTATCTCCCTCTTTGAAATCAATGGAAAAGGTACACATGCTCTAATCACATATTTGAATCATCTAACTACTCCCCCTGAGTAGCAGCCACCACAACATCAATCCGAAATAAGATATGGCTATGAATTTATGGAAAAATGAAAAGACCTACATCTCTTAGTTTTGATTAGGAGGGGAAATCACCCCTAACTTGCCTCTGAGATACTCAAAAGTATCCTTAGGAAAAGGCTTAGTAAATATGTTTTCAATTTTCTCCTTGGTAGGTATATACTCTAGTCTAACTTCTTTGTCACTTACTTTATCTCTCAAGAAGTGATATATGATGGATATATGCTTTGTCTTTGAATGCAGCACTGGATTCTTGGAAATTTTTATGGCACTTGAATTGTCACAGAATATGGCAATGGGTTCTTCATACTCAATTCTAACATCTCTCAACATTTACTTCATCCACAATACTTGAGTACAACTATTTGCAATAGCAGTATATTTTGCCTCAGTAGTAGACAATGAAACAAAATTGTTATTTATGCTTACCCAAGATACCAATTTCTTCCCTAAGAAGAATGCACCACCACTAGTACTCTTCATGCCATCCACGTCTCCTGCCCAATCAGCATCAGTGAAAGCACTCAGGATAAGATAATAATCCCTAGGATATCAAAGACCAAGATCAACTATCCCTTTCAGATATCTAAAAATTATTTTCACAACAGTCACATGAGACTCTTTAGGATTAGCTTGAAATCTAGCAACCATGCATACAACATTCATTATATCTAGCCTAGTCTGAGTCAAATAGAGTAATCAACCAATCATTGACCTATATCTTATCTAATTTTCTTTAAGAGAATTATCATTCTATGTAAGTTTGCATTTGGTTACCATAGGTGTACCAACTGGCTTTGAATCTTCCATGCCAAACTTTTTCAATAGCTCTTTCACATACTTAGACTAAGATATGAAAATTCCATCATCTAACTAAGTGATTTGCAGTCCTGAAAAGAATTTCATCTCTCCTATCATTGAAATTTCCGCCTCACTTTTCATTTCATTAGCAAACTTCATACACAAATCTTCATCACCTTCAAAAATAATATCATCAACAAAGACTTCAATGATTAATTCTTTATTTTGATCCAACTTGAAATATAGATTATTGTCAGCAGTACCTTTATTGAATCCAAGCTTCAACAAGTATTTATCCAATCTAGCATACCAAGCTCTAAGAGCTTGCTCAAGTCCATACATAGCTTTCTTCAATTAGCATACCATGTCATTTTCATTAGTCAATTGAAATCCATTCGGCTATTCAACATAGAATTCTTCTTCTAGCTCACCATTTAGAAATGTAAACTTTATGTCCATCTGATAGACTTTGTAATTCTAGAAAGTAGCATAAGCAAGAAATAATCTTATAGCTTCAATTCTAGCAACAAGAGAAAAAGTTTCTTCAAAATCAATACCTTCCATCTGTGAGTACCCTTTGCAAATATGTCTTGCTTTATTTTTGACCAATTCACCTTGTTCATTCAGCTTATTCTGAAACACCCGTTTGGTTCCAATCACATTTTTGTTCTCAGGTCTAGGAACAAGATCCCATGTATCATTCTTCTCTATTTGCATTAGTTCTTCTTTCATGGCTTCCATCCAATATTCATCTTTGCATGCTTCATTAATATTGTTGGGCTTAGCTTTGGAAACTAGATAGTACTCTTCCAAAATTCTTCTTCTATTTTGCATGCCTTTTCTCTTGTCTCCTATGATCTGATTATCAGAGTGATTTTTCCTTACATATTTAGGAGTTTTAGGATTTTCTTTGACTTCTTGTTCTTGTGTACTTTCTTTTGCACTTCTGCTAGTCTCTGAATCTTGATTCCCTTGGTTCACCGAAACAATCTAAAGTTGATTCTGTCTTTGAACATCATTACCATTTTTAGCATTATCATGTTGATCATCTGAATCCTATCTACTACATCTGGACGGTATAACAATATCTTCATCAACTTTGACATTTTCACTTTCAACCATTTTCTTTACCTCTTATTAAAGCACCGGTAAGCTTTACTTTTAGTAGAGTAACCCAAAAATATTCCTTCATCACTTCTAGCATCAAACTTTCCTATATCATCATATCTCTTGATGTAACATTTGTTTCCAAATATTTTGAAATACTTCATAGTAGGCTTATAACCAAACCATAGCTCAAAAAGGTATCTTACCAGAATTACTATTGACATTCACCCTATTAATGGTGTACACAACAGTACTTATAGCTTCTCTCCAGTAGAAATGAGGAACATTTTCTTCCAGCATCATGTTTCTAGCAATGTCTAGAAAGGTTATGTTCTTTCTTTCAATAACCCCATTTTGTTGAGGGGTTCAGGGAGCACAAAACTGTCTTTGGATTCCATGCTTTTCATAGAAATGATTGAATTCCCGGGAAGTGAATTAACCACCACTGTCTGACCTTAGACACTTGATCTTTTGACTTATCTCATTCTCTACCATAGCTTTGAAACTTTTGAACTTTTCTAATACTTCATGTTTTTCTCTTAAGAAGGCAACCCATATCATTCTAGAATAATCATCAATGAGAAACATAAAATACCTTTCACCTTGTAGAATTCTAAGTCTATATGGACCACATAGATCAATATGTATCAAATTTGGTACTACATTAGAGCTATACTATTTTCTCTGAAAAATAATTTCCTTTTTCTTTCCCATCTGACATTACTTGCACATAGTGTTAGTAGGCTTCACTAACTTAGGAAGATCTTTGACTACTTGAGTAATTCTTATCTTGATAATGTTATCAAAGTTCACATGACACAACCTTCTATGCCATAACCAACTTACATCAATCTAAGAAATTATACAAATTTCACTAGAAGCACTCAAATAAAAGATATTACCTTTTGTCTTTGTACCTACAACAATCATATTTCCAAAACTTTCCCTTATTCTAAACTTACCATCCTTGAATTGAAGATTGTAACCCTTGTCTACCATTTGTCCAACACTCAACAAGTTATGCTTTAGGCCTTCTACATAAAGAACATCATCAATATTGTTCTTACCACCAAAATAAATAGTGCCTCTGCCACGAATCACACTAGAAGTGTTGTCACCAGATCCTAAAACACCACCATCATATTCTTCCAAGCTTACAAACTTTCTTTTGTCACCAGTCATATGATGTGAGCATCCGCTATCAATTACCCACTCATCTTTTTCTTCAATTTTTTCTACAAGAGTTTTCTCAACATTCACATTACTAGTAGATTCAATGGATACCTAACCATTTTCATTGATAGCAATCAATACCCATTCATCTTCATTTCTAGTTTATTTATCAGATTCTTCATCAGTTACACCTTCTTCAATATAACACCATTTCCTTTGAAATCTAGTCTTCTTAGGTTTGTACTTTGAAACTCTTTCAGGACATCTAGATGCAAAATGACCTATTTTACTACAAGAAAAAAATTTAATAGGTAACTTCCCTTTGTACTTACCATGACCTCTAGCTTCTCTTTTCACAATCAATGCTTCCAGCTCTTCTAATTCTTTTTCTTCATCTTCAATTTTTTTCATTTCATCTTCATATTTGAATGTCCTTTTGGAACTCTCTCCCAGATTGTACCTCTATTGGATTTTTCTGGATACAATAGCTTTGATTGCAGACTTGGTCTTAGGAGTAAATTCACCAAATTCACTCAACTCAAAGGCAGAAAATTTTCCAATTAGCATGTCTCTTGTAATATTTGTTACTGTCCTGAGTTCATCAATAGCATGAGCTCTTTTTTTATAGGAGGGAGGCACAGATCTAAGTATCTTAGCCAAAAAAAAAAATTCATCTAGGGTTCCACCGACACATCTAATGGTCACCACTAGTTCATTTATCTTTTGAGAAAAAGAGAGGATTTTATCATCTTCACTCATCTTCATGTCTTCCCACTTGCATTTTCAAATTTGTAGCTTAGCACTTTTCACTAGTGCATCTCATTCATACAATGTTTCCAACTTTTTCTAGATCTGATATGCAGTCTTCAATCCTAACACATTTGTCATCTATGCATCTATCAAAGCACTCAACAATGCTTATGTAGACACTGAAAATTGGTCTAGGCCTTTGAGTACCACTTTCGACATAATTTTCTAATGTCCATGGTCATGATTAAATAATTTTTATTATTTAATTACCTTTCTAAACACATATTTCCTCTATTAGTTAAATAAATATTTTATTTATTTATTTAATTCATTATGACCCTTTAGTCAACTTGATTAATTAGATAAATCATATTTATATAATTATGTCGCTAACTAATTAATTCTCCTTTCTTAATTAAATAATTTATTATTTAATTATTCAATTAATCCTTTTCAATAGTCAATTAAATAAATTACATTATTTATTTAATTAATTCATTTCAATTTTGAATGTTGAATTAAATTAAAATTTAATTCATAATTAATTGTTTCTATCACATTCTTTTGCCATCCAGTTATCTAATCATTCACTCACCCTTTGACTCGAGATCTATTTTAAATATGTCAGTTATCTCCTGATTCGATATCTGATCGTCTCTGCAAAAGGACTCTCTATCAAAACCAGTCAGTTAACTAGTTCTAACTCATATGCATGAATGTGTTTATTAAATAAATATATTTATTTAATTAATTAATTCATGTGTGCATTTGAACGGATTATTCTTCGAGTTCTAACTTTTTCTTTTTCATTCAAAGTCTATTTCGTCTATTTTCGAAGAGTCTTAACTGAAGATTAAATTGTTTATTTAATCTAGAACTCGTGTTCTTTCTATTTTTGAATAGTCTTGACACAAGATTAAGTTATTGTTTGAATTTAATCTTTATGCTACAGAATTTCCTAACTCACGTACTAACTGACACAAAACTCACATCACATGACATTCATCAATCTGGATCATTGATCTCTCTTTTGATTCTAAGCCAATTGTTCAAAAACCCAAAATCTATAAATTGACCTGTCAAATTATCATTATTCTTCCTCCCAAAATCAATAATTTTGAGAAGAACCTATTATCTTTGATATTTTATTGAGAAAATGCATCCAGGTTATGCTTGCATCAATACTGAAAATCTGAGGGCAAGAATATTGAGACAGCAAAATGGAGAAGGACAATCAAGATAATTCGAAGCGGTGGATGAATATTTGGTGAGACTCTACTAGTTATAGTTTTAATTATTTTGTTCATTTTTACTTGTTCTTAGTTGTTTGATTTAGATTAATATTTGTTAGATTAGATTTAACCATCTATCTGTGCAAATTCCCATTTATTCTACATCACATTTGGTGAACCCAATGTGAATCACGCTTCAAATTTCGTGACATCTTTTCGTCCTTCTATTTTTTGTTTTGCAGGAATCGTACGGAAAACCAACATTGATTGAAGAAACAATGAATCTGTTCTCACGAACCGCGTCGGATACATCTCATGACGCATCTAATAACACAAATTGCATCCACGACATTCTACACCACATTCGACTGTCAACATTCCGCACCGTATCCTACTATCAACATTGCACTGCATCCAATTGTCAACATCACATCGCATCTATAAGTTTAAAATCCACATCTACCTAGTCAAATTTCTTTTCAGTTTTTATTAACTTTCATATTTTCATGATTTTATTTTTAGTTTTTGTCTTGTTTTGTTTTCATTAATGTTTGTTTGCAGTTGTGTTTAGGGGGATAACTTAGTTTTTGTAGGACGAAGCATAGAAGACCAAAATAAAAATAAAAAACATATTATTTTCTGCAAGATGAAAGTTGAAGATAGAAAGGAAATTACTAATCAGTTGCATGTAGGACCTTATGAAGACATTGATTTGTTTATTATAAAAGCCTTCGTGTTTGGTAGTTAAAAAATTGTCATTTGGGTTTAAAAATTAACCAGTATTTTTTGTGTATGTTCATGTTAGTTTAGAACCCCAGGATTCAGTATATCGAAGTATCCTCTCCCCTTGCACATTCGTGTGATCCTAGGTGCAAGAGAAATAGTTATTGAATCTAGAACTTGGGCCTGTCTTGGTGGGAAATAATACTCACCCCAAGACAACTCAGATCGATAACATGCTTTAGCCAGCAATTTCCACCCGGTATATAAAAGTGGATTTTTGGGGGAAACCCCAGAAATCATGCTCATTGTTCCAACGAGAAGGGAAGAAATGGTCTCTCACCATACTGGATGGTGCCCCATGAATGGAATGCCCTTACTAAAAGCCATGTTGTAGTTTTTCCAAAATTCTTTCTAAATGCTGGTGCAACAGGTTCAAACCTCTGAAGCCATCTTACATATTTACGATTCATGTGTAGAGATGAGATGTATTCCATGGGATTTTCATGGGTACAATATCTTGGCTGCCCCATATAAGTGAGTGTCATGGAGGGGAACCAGTGGGGTTAAGCTACTACTCATCCGCCTTGAATATGCGTAGCTGGATTTATCCAAGTAAGAACTCAGTAAATATTGTCCAACATAGCCTATGGTGTAATTGTTCTCTGATTTTAACTGATCCATCACATCAAATTGAAAACATATTGTATTCTGTAATTGTTTTATCTATATTCATCAAATGGAGTCAGTTGAAACAACATCTTTAGAAAATCGTAATTGTCAAATAGAGTCGCAACTATTATTTTTAAAACCGTGTCTTATTAAAGAGTCGCAACTGTTAGGTTAAATTCCACATGTGTCTGTCAATAGTTTTTAGTTTTTCATTATTTAGTTTTTGAGCCGCAATTGTTATTTTTGAGTTGCATGTGTATCTGCGAGCCGCAACTGTCAAAGGAAAAGCCACAAGTGTCTGTTAATAGTTTTAGATTCACAAAGTCCATATTCCAAGTCACTTTTGATAAACTGAGTCACATCTGCCATACATTTGAAACCTATTTTAGTCAAATCACCACATGTGTAACTTAAACCACATCTGTCAAAAATATCAACACATCAGATAGGTCAATTGCATTTGATTGTCAACAAAAAACTTTGAAAATTGCAAACTGAGTCTGAAAGGATAATTGTCTTTTTCACTTTTGTTTCTGAAGATCAACCTTGGACAGAAACAAGAAAAAAATTGCTCAAAAACCTTGCATTATTAGGTGTCATATATGTCCTAGTCATAGTCATCCTAAGTTACAAGCGTTTAGACACTTCCTAGGAAATTGCATATCGTAGAATAGAATAACTTTCCTTGTCATTGGATACGTTCATGCTCTGATTTTTCACTATCATTGAACCTAGTCACGATTATCCTATTTGTGAATCTTTCTAGCTCAATAGTCTAGTTTGGGAAATTCACCTTGTCAATTGTCTTTGTCCTACAATCAGGTTCCTTGGTCAGCTCAAATCATTGCTTGGGTTTATTCCATAGGTGGTAGGTTATACCCATCTTAGAATCATTTACCATCATAGTCTACTCGAGATTTTGCATATTGATCATCCTAGCATACGTCATCTCAGTATACATCATTTTAAAAATATTTAACATCATTTATATTGAGAAAATCTAAAAAACATAGAAATAGGACATATCAGTTTTTAGACATAGTCTGCATTACCCCGTTTTGAGCAAATTTTCATGGTTGAAACAAGGTCTCAGAAGAAACATAGAACAATTTCAGACCCTAATGAATTTTTTAATCCTTTCGGAAGTCAACCATCAGGGTAAACAAGACCACACAAAACTTTTCTTGAAAAAAACATCACTAGAGACGCACATGGTCAAATTTTTAGCGAAGACAAAGATGTTGCAGTACAAGATCCTGAATTTGCATCCTTTATGGATGAATGTTTGGAAAATGATCCCCAATGATATCTAGCAAAGTTTCTAGTAGAAGGTGCCACACTACCACCAAGATTTGATGTTCACACCTTGAAAACAACATCTACTCAACCAACACAAATTATGACGTCAAGTGTTCCTATTCCCCAAATTACCGCAGCAATACCAACTAGCATACCTACCCAAACATCAACAATTGTAAAAAAAATCCCGTTTAGCATAACATAAGGTTTACAATTTACTACAGGAACAAATTCATCACACCCCTTTGGCACAAACACTTTTGGTAAGAGATCCAAAGTTGGCATGAACATTCCTACACCAAACCAGAACATCCAAATAGGAAATATTCCTACATCAAACAAGAAAATTCCAAGTGGAAACATTCTGAAAAGAAATATTCCTACACCAAACTAGAACATTCTGACAAGAAATATCCCCACACCAAATCAGAACATTCTAACGGGATATATTCCCTCACCAAATCACAACCCATCATAGAACACAACATTTGAGAACACCTACATTGATCCAAACAACACAAACAACATGTCCTTGACATAAGTAGATGTTCTCCAAAACCAAATGCAAATGCTTCAACAATAGATGGACAACATGTCTATGTTAGGAAAACGAACTATCTCAGTGCAAGATCTATGTCCATGTCCTTTTGACAAAGCACTCTACATGACACCCTTCCACCATGGATACATTATACCGAATTTTCCTAAGTATAATGGGAAGAAGAATCCTTTAGAACATATTAGATAATTATCTATGACATTCATGGACATATCATATGACCCCACATACTTGATGAGACTATTTCCACAAACCCTTATCAGGATAGCATTGGAATGGTTCTCTAAATTACCATATGGCATACGATCCTAGGGCGAATTAGCTGAGAATTTTGTTGAACACTTTGCCTTTAACATAGAAAATGAAGTAACAATATCTACCTTGTGCCACATAGCACAAGAAGATGGTAAAACTTTCACCACTTTCTTCTAGAGATGGAGAAGTCTAGCTAGCAAATGTCTAGTTAAAATACCAAAAAAACAAAATGTCACAATATTCCTTGAAAACATCAATCCAAAACTGAGAGGTGACTTAAGGGTACATTGTTGTACTTAATTCCTAGACTTGGTACAAAAGGGCATCATCCTTGAAAATGGCCTTATTGACAAAGGAGAAATTAAAGTACCAGGCAGAAACCTAGTTGTTCAACATCAAAACATTCCCAATGATAGAAACAAGTTTTGGTCTAGAAATAAAAACGTTACAAATGATGGCATTGTTGATGCTAAGACCATACATGTGGGACTATTCATCACACTTAGAGATTACAACCCTAATCAAGAAATGATGAATAGTCCAGATCAAACAAATTTTTTTTTCCAAAATTCACAACAATAATGACCACACATGACATTTCCTAAACGTGAATTTACTCCTTTAGGGAAACCAATCAAGACAAATTTCAAAGAGCTGATTAAACCTGATCTTATAAAACCATTAGAACCAAGAGAAAATGATCCTGGATAGTTTAAACCTTCATGGTGGGATGATAACGGCTATTGTGACTGCCATTGAACAAAAGGACACAACCTAGAACAATGTCGACAACTGAAGAATATTATACAAGACTTTGTTGAAAATAGAACCATAGAGGTCAATGGGTAGAAAAATACCAAGAACAGTGATCATAAAGTCTTCACAGACCAATTACGTGACCTCACCGAAGGAAAGGCCTCTAGTTCAGGAAGAAAGAATACTCCATCAGCAAATTATGCCAATACCAAGTATGACTATGGTAAAGGAAAGATCATAAATCACCTATGAGCTGCAAATGAAAACGTCCATACCATCACCATTAAGAAGCATCTTGCATGTGTTGTAAACACACACAGAACTAAGATAAATATTCTAGGTCCTTCTTATGAGCCACCTACACAGTCTTCCAAGTCTAAGTACAATCTCCTTGATGAACTGAACAAAACCCCCACACAAATATCCATTTAGGAACTGTTGAATTTATCACTTGAGCATTGAGCCATTCTCGACAAATCCTTAAAGAGGATGATTGTCCCTACCAACTTAGATGTCAATCATTTTAAATAAATGGTAGGATACTTAACTAACTCCCATCATGCCACATTTTCTTAGCAAGACTATTCAATAGAAAAGACCAATCATAATGACCCATTATATCTTGAAGTCCTAGTCCATCAAACCAAAGTCAGACAATTTTTAGTAGATGGAGGAGCAAGTTTGAACCTATGTACCCTAAAATTGGTTAAGGCATTAGGATTCTCAAAAGCATGCATAAACACCTCTAAGAGTATAGTCATCAAGGCTTACGATGACGACAAAAGATCATCTAAAGGAGTTGTCACACTCCCTATCAGAATTGGCCCACCAGTTATGAACACTAGCTTCCAAGTCTTGGATCTCACCATTCTATATAACTTGTTATTAGGTAGACCTTGGATACACGCAATGAAATTCATACCTTACACATATCACCAATGTCTTAAATTCCCATATAATGGCACCGATATCATGATTGATGGCGATCTAGATCCTTTTCAATATTGTACAAGCCTAAGAAAAATTCCACAATGACATGTACCAGTTAATCAAGAAGCTTCATCATCCACTTTATCCCTATACATTGATCCATCACATCTTACCAAGTCTATTTCATTCAAACCACCATCATCCACTCCTAAGGTTGAGATCCAAGACAAGGGCTATGGAGAATATGACATGAAGGCATTCTATTATGTTAGTTAGCTGGTTCTATCTAAGGCATATGGCTTACCCATGGTAGATAGAAGATAGTTAGTAGTCACATTTCATGTTCCCCCTACAATGATATTGACCAAATGGGGAGAGTTAAGTGAAGAAATTGTGGACCAAGGTGATATTACCTCCTAGTTGTACTAGAAAGACAATGAATACCCCTCACCATCTATTCAAATAACTAAGGATCAATATGGAAAAGGCTTTAAGATAATGCAAAGAAAAGGCTATGACAAACATAGTGGGTTGGGACTACATCAAAATGGAAGAACATAACCAATCATTGTCTCGCCATGATCGAAATACCTAGGGCTAGGGTTTCAACCACTTAGAATTGGTTTTCCTAGTACTTTGTCACCATTTCAAGAGGAAGTGAGTGCTTATGCAGACATCGAGATATCTCACAAACAACTTCCCCTAGTTTATGATGAATCTCTTGACCCAAACAACTATGAATGGGATTCCCTTTCCTCTACCAGTACCATGAACCTAGATAATCTATTTGGAGAATTGGACCAAATGATAAAAACCGTACCAAATCCATCTAGTCCTTGTAATAAGAAGTCCTTGTACAAAGAAGAATGGATTAAGCACTATTATTGGGAAACCCTTGATCATGCATCTTGGGCACCCAATGAACCATCTCCTGATGGCCTAGCCATTGCAATAGTCCCACATCAGAGTTTACCTACCCATAGGAAAAAGAACAAGGAGTTAGTCCAAAAATTCTATGACCATGTCAACCACTCTATATTTACCTTGTCAACTTCCACCTTTGATAACTCTAATGATGAGATGCCTCTCATATATCCCTAAATTATCTACTGGGATCAACAAGGTACACCCATCTTAGACACATTCGAGAATGACGAAGCAATAACTGAGTTCATGGGACTTCAAGAAGGCATACCAAGAGGGGATCATAAAGCTGGTCTTACCATAGAATTGGATGGAAAAGCATATTTTGGGGAGTTTATTTACACCTCTAGTCACAAAAATGAAAATTAAAAAAAAAACAATGAAAATGAGCAAAATGACGAGTCCCTAGGTGAAAATTGAAAGGCACCTTTAGATGAAGAAAGAGTAAAAATAAAGGATGTATCAAAAGGAAAAAACCTCTCTAAGGCACCCAAGGATGGAGGTTTGAATATTATCCCTGTTGCTCAAGAAAGGTCACCAATTTTAGTAGAGGATTATGTTGAAGTCAACATAAACATGAAGAAAACCCTCGGGTAATATACTTTGTAGCCTCTTTGACAGAGACAAAAAAACAAGAGTTTTAGGACTTCTTCACAAAGAGACAGATAAACTTTCCATGGTCATATGCAGACATGCCTATGCTGGATCTGGACCTAATATTGCACCATCTACCATTACAACTAGGTATTAAGCTCGTCAAATAGAAGTTAAGGAAAATGCATCCACAGATTGCCCTACTAGTTAAAGCAGAACTTAAGAAACTCTTGGATGTCGGATTCATAAGAGCCACAAACTATGCAAACTGGATTTCAAATCTTGTGCTAGTGACTAAACCAATTGGGGGAATCCACATTTGCACAAACTTTAGAGACATCAACAAGGGATGTCTTAAGAATGACTTCCCTTTACCGAACATAGACATGATAGTAGATATTACAGTAGGATACAAGATGCTATCCCTCATGGATGGTTTCTCTGGATATAACCAAATCAAAATCATAACGGAAGACCAACACAAGACAACTTTGACATGTCCATGGTGAACATACTATTGGAATGTTATGCCTTTTGGGTTTAAGAATGCAGGAGCTACCTATCAATGAGAAATGACTACTATTTTCCATGACATTGTACATACTCTCATGGAAGATTATGTCGATGAAATTATAGCTAAATTAGTAACAAGGGTAGATCATTTGAAAGTTCTAGACAAGATATTCCAAAGGCTAGAGAATTACAACGTCAGACTAAATCACAAGAAATGTATCTTTGGGGTGAAATCAAGGAAACTTATAAGATATATCATTTCTAGGAGAGGCATTAAATTAGATCTAGAGAAGGTAAAATCTATCATAGAAACTCCTCCTCCACTCAGCATTGGTCAACTAAGAACACTATAGGGAAGATTACAGTCTATCAGGCATTTCATTGTAAAACTGGCAAACAAAATACACCCATTTCAACATTTACAAAATAAAGGAGTACCATTTGTGTGGACACCTAAATGTCAAGAAGATTTCCAACAAATCAAGGATTATTTCCTCACTCCACCTGTCTAAATGCCACCTATAGATGGAAAATTGTTGATACTATACATTTTAGAGACCCAGTCAACATTAGGAGCTCTTCTCACACAAAATGATGATCAAGGTTATGAAAGAGCAATTTATTACATCAGTCATAACTTGGTGGGATATGAATTAAATTACAGCAACATAGAACGTGCCTGTCTTGTGGTAGTCTTTTCCATTCAAAAAATTTGGCACTATATGCTAAATCACCAAACAATGTTGGTCACAAAGATTCATCCCCTCAAATATCTTCTAAGTAAAGCCACATTAACAGGCCAATTGGCTAAATGGGTTATGATACTTAGTGAATATGACATCCAATATGTGGAGAGGAAGGCTATAAAAGGATAGGTGATTGCAGATTAATTAGTGAATGCACCCATGAAGGTAGACCATCCTTTAGTGGTGGATTTTCCTGATGAATTTATCTTCATAGTTCACATTATAACCGAATGGAATTATACTTTAACAGGTCACATACTAATCCTGGTTCAGGAATAGGTATCCTATTTGTTATAGCTCAGGGCGATACTATTCCTAAATCATTCAAAATTGCTTTCCCTTGCACCAAAAACATAGAACAGTATGAAGCCTTAGTGACAGGACTATGAATGGAATCCCAGTGGAAGATTAAGAGTCTACATATTTTTGGTGATTCTTAGCTAGTAGTCCAGCAAGTAAATGATGATTATGAGACTAAGGATGAGAAACTTGCCCCCTATAAGTGCATGGTTGATAGTTTCAAGAAGTACTTTGATGAAATCACTTTTTGACAAAAACCACATATTCAGAACATGACAACAGATGTTGTGGCAACCGTGGTTTCTTTATTGGATATTCCAAGCATCATGCCTAAGTTTGAGTTTTTGGTTGATTAGCTGCTAGTCCCTACCTATGATTTCCTCGATTCTGCGATGGTGTGTATGATTTTTGGTCCTACTTCCCCTTGGTAAAAAGATGTATTCGTCTATATAAAAGACCAAACCTTACCATTAGACCTGTCAAACAACCAACACAAAATCTTTATCCATAAGTCAGCTAAATACACCATTATCGAAGATACCCTGTATAGATGTACCTTAGATAACACCCTAATGAGATGTTTTGATGTTGAAGAAGCACAAGCAACCTTATGAGTGATGCATGAGGGTATATGCGGATCCCATTCTAGTGGTCCTACTTTATCCTATAAGATTATGAGATTAGGTTATTATTGGCCTACAATGGAAAAAAACTCATATATGTTTGTAAAGAAATGTAGATAGTGTCAGATATATGGATATTTGATAAGAGTACTAGCACAAATGCTTCATTTGATTACATCACCATGGCCCTTTTCATGATGGGGACTTGACCTCATAGGTAAGATACACCGCCCATCATCCAATGGCCATAAATTTATCATAACCGCCACCGAATACTTCACCAAATGGATTGAATCTATTCCCATGACCTACATCACCAACACACAAATATCCAAGTTTATATTAAACTATATCATTTGTTGGTATGGTGTACCCCAATCCATTATCACAGACAATGGCCACCCATTCAAAAAATAAGATGTATGCCATCTATGTGAAGAGTTTCATATCAAACATCATTTTTCCACCTCGTATTCCCCACAAGGTAATGGCCAAGCTGAGGCATCTAATAAAACCATTGTTAGAATCCTAAAAAGGACTGTCAATGACATTGGCCATGACTAGAACCTACAGCTAAATCCTACCCTATGGGCTTACCACATAAGTATTTATATTCCCACTAGCACCACTCCATACTCCCTAGTATTCAGATCTAAAGCTATCTTACCTATTGAGGTTGAAATTCCTTCCTTTAGGGTATCCTTGAAAGGTCACATTAATAATGAAGAATACTGTGTATCCAGATTACAAGAGTTAGAATTGTTGGATGAATGAAGACAAAAAGCACTAGATCATTTGCAGGCATATGAAAATCATCTTCATCATAGCTATAATAGGAAATTTCTAAATAGACACTTTGACATTGGTGACTTGGTTTTAATGGAGAATCCCAAGAATCAATTTGAACGAGAAAATCCAGGTAAGTTTGAACCTAACTGGTTAGGGCCCTATACTATCATAGAAGCTTTTGGATTAGGAGCATAGCAACTCTCTACCCCTGAAGGAGAACCACTTTTTTCTCCAATCGACAACCTTCATCTAAAGAGGTTCTATGAGTAGCTTCTGAGAGTCTTGGTCTTAATCAAAAAAATACAAAAAAATGGAAAAACAAAAAAATGGTTAGCTTGATGAAAACTTGGCAAAGAGGCATCTTTGTAACACCAAAAAAATTGAAAAATCAATAAATAGTAAAGAGAAATAATCCGTCCAATAGTAAAAACCACTTCGATGGAACTATGGATAAGTACCATGGTGAAAACCTGGAAAATAGACACCATGCGTAGTCAAACTAACTCTTTCATCTACCATCATTCCAATCAAACTTTTCACCATCCCTCAAAATAAATGGTTGTCCTATCCATTGCTTGGAATGATTTACATCAAGTCCATTCTGTCACATTCCCCACTCCATCTCGTAGGTCTTATTCCCGACTAGGGGAAAATCCTTATTCCGTGCCATGAAGACCTTGTACATAGCATTACACCATCAGAAAATGTCTTGAAAAAATTCAAAAATAGTAGAAAACCTCAAAAAGACAAAAAAATGAAAACATGTCAAAAATCCCCAAAAACAATGTCAAGTCAGTCATAGACATAGTCGAACTATGTTGCCTCTGTGATTGGACATAGGCAAGGCCATCTGTCGATGTGATCTCAAGGTATTAGGTATGTCTATCTAGGTGTCTCACATCTCACCCACATTAAAATCATGACTCTTTGTACATTCAAAGTCATTGGTCATGTCGAACTACAAGGTCTCTGAATGTACAACGTAGGCAAGGCTAATCAATCGATGAGCCCCCGAGACCGCACTAGTTCAATCCAATAGGGTTTATCACATTCACTATCACACACATTGCATATCATCAACTTAAGTACATATTTTTATTTAGTTATGTTAGTTAAAGTTTGGTCGAACTACGAGGTCTCCACGTGTACAACGTAGGAAAGGTGATCAATCGATGAGCTCCCAAGGCCGCATTAGGTCAGTCCTTTAGGGTATATCATCTCAAGTCATACACTATTAACACACACACATAATCAAATCAGTCAAGGAATCAAAACAAGTCATGCATCAACAAGGAAAACATCTCAAAGTCATCAATTCAATATCAAACACTTTCTCAGAGTGATCAAATTATGTCTTAAGCAAGATATGTCTTTCTTGTTAGCGAAAACTGTCAAATTTTCATAGCCTCATGTAGCTTGTCAAATCAACGTCATCAAGCTCCAAACGTCTTATACAACATGTGTCTTTCTAAAAATAGGCTTCATCATGTCTTACATAGATATTCACCAAGTCGAAACTAGACTCAACATCTTATGTGGTATGTGTCAACCCTCACATTACGCTATGTCAAACATCAAACAATCAAACAATCCCACAAGATCAAGTTTTGGTGAATAATTTTATTTGGCTTCACGACTTTATATCTTATTTTGTCTTATCTTTCTATTGATTTGTGAATAAGTCCGGTTAATAGCTTTCTCAAGGATGTCCCTTGAAGGATTTAGAGAAGCAAGGATGTCTCAGGACTCTTTTTCTTTGGCTACTGTCTATCAACTATCTTTTCAACTTTGAATTTTGAGTCATGTTACTAGTTTCCTCAAGGATGTCCTATCAAGGATTTAGAGGAGCAATGATGTCTCATGACCCATCTTTTATTTGTTTTTTGTATGTGATTTGTCTCGGCAAAACAACTAGGGAAATTTTTTCCTTAGTATGAGTTAAGAAACTCCTTGTCTATGACTAACTATTTTTTGCAAATGGATGACTTTTTATACTATCGTCTATCTCATATCATGGTGTGTACTATCCATTTGTGTCAGTCCCACCCAATGATGATAAAAATGCAAGCTTAGCATATATGGAAAAATATCAAAGATCATATGTTTTTCAATCAACCTTTGTTATTTCTTACTAACATTCTGAAATCATTTGTGCTAAAATTTCTCTTTTCCAACATAATGATAGAGTCTTGTGTCAACTCCATAGCATTTCTGACCATCAAATTGACTTGTCGGGAATATTTCATGAATATTTTAGAAATTTTTCAAAAAATTGTCAATTTTCCTAAGGGGGTATACCCTAACTTGTTTCATACTAGGGCACGATCAAGACATATTTTCTTTGACACAACGCCGAAACGACATTGTATCAAAGAGTGGAAAATTGTAGACACCGAAAATTGGTCTAGGCCTATGAGTACCACTTTCGACATAATTTTCTAATGTCCATGGTCATGATTAAATAATGTTTATTATTTCATTACCTTTCTAAACACATATTTCCTCTATTAATTAAATAACCTTTTTAATTATTTAATTACCCCTTTGTCATATTTCAACTATAATTAGATAATATCAATTAATCCTTTTCAACGGTCAATTAAATAAATTGCATTATTTATTTAATTAATTCATTTCAATTTCGAATGTTGAATGAAATTAACATTTAATTCATAATTAATTGTTTCTATCACATTCTTCTGTTGTCCAATTATCTAATCATTCACTCACCCTCTGAATCGAGATCTATTTTAAATCCGTCAGTTATCTCCAGATTCGATATCTGATTGTCTCTATGAAAGGACTCTCTGCCACAACTAGTCAGTTAACTAGTTCTAACTCATATGCATGAATGTGTTTATTAATTAAATATCTTTATTGAATTAATTAATTCATGTGTGCATTCGAACGGATTATTCTTCAAGTTATAACTTTTTCTTTTTCATTCAAATTCTATTTCTTCTATTTTCGAAGACTCTTAATTGAAGATTAAATTGTTTATTTAATCTAGAACTCATGTTCTTTCTATTTTCAAACAATCTTGACACAAGATTAACTTATTGTTCTAATTTAATCTTTATCTAGCAACATTTCCTAACTCATGTTCTAACTAACACATAATTGACATTGCATGACATTCATCAATCTCGATCATTGATCTCTCTTTCGAATCTGAGTTGATCATTCTAAAACCCAAAATCTATAAATTGACATGTCATTATCATTATTCTTCCTCCCTAAATCAATACTTTTGAGAAGAACCTATTATCTTCAATATTTTATTGAGACAATACATCTAGGTTATGCTTGCATCAGTACTGAAAATCTAAGGGCAATCAAGATAATTTGAAGAGGTGGACGAATATTCGGTGAGACTGTTCTAGTTAGATTTTTAATTGTTTTGTTCATTTTTACTTGTTCTTAGTTGTTTGATTTAGATTATTATTTGTTAGATTAGATTTAACCATCTATCTATGTAGGTTCCCATTTATTCTATGTCATGGCTTCAATAGCCCTAGTATTAGCTTTTGCTTGATTGATCTCATCTTCAAAGGAATAGTGTATGCACTCTGTGTGATCTTCGAGAAAGGTTCTCCAATGTGCTCTAAATGACACTCCATTATGAATTTCCATAAAGAGTACTTTGTACCATCAGATCTAGGACTATACTTCTTGTATGATACCATCTCGGATCACCTCAAGTTGTTAGGATTCTTTAGAGGAACTAGCTCCAATACCAATTGCTGGAAAAATAAGGATACACAACTGAGAGGGGGGGTGAATTAGTTGTTTCCAAAATCAAACTTATTCAACATTAATCAACCTTAAATCTCAGATCTTATAATTATTAGTGTAAGCATAAATCAATAACACAACAGAGACACATGAACACCAAGATTTTATACATGGAAACCCTGTTAGGGGAGAAACCATGGTGGATGTTAGTCCACAAGATTATACCCTATTAGAAGTATAATGAAGAATGAATAAGGAATGCACTTACATTCAGGTACACTACCTAGAGCTTATTTCTTAGGGGAAGGCTCACTATCTTACATAAAATAATCAGATTAAATCCATCTGATGACGTTGAACTAAGAAATTAGCTTCTACAAAAGCCTGATTACAGTTTCGGTTAGGCACACAAAAACTTCTACACACTCTACTCAAAATCTTTCACACTCTGCTCTACTATTGAATGATTTTACCTTTATTCACACATGTACATCAATTGTACACACTGAGCATTACTTCTAAATGAGGAAAACAATCAATTATATATATCTGCTACACAGATTTATGTCCACTATTTAGTTGGCCACAAATAAACAATAAATTACAACTGTCAGCCTCAATACATGAATAAATTTTAATGCTCACTGACACAAGTTAGTCTCAACATAGTTAGGACCAAAACAAACACCTTAGAATAGGCCAAACAATAAAATATTAATCTTCATGGATCCACAACACACTACCACCATCATGTTGTACAAGAACATGAAAAATTGAGCACACATCAGAAAAATCTCTGATCATGAACACTCTGATCAAAGCGAATGTACAACAAGGATAGATTATGATATATACTCATCCATGAATGTCATAGATACATGCGCAACAAGTAAAATCACTATAATTTCATCCTCTTCATCCAAGAACACCTGCTACATTAATTGAATCACTGTAGGAACACAAATTTTCATAACTTCCACAAATCTTGATGTGAACCTCTAAAAATTTTGGAAAACATACTAGAAAGTCTCAGCAACAAACCCTTTGAAGTGAAACTTTAGATTAGCAACTTATAGCTCTTTCCACCATTCTGACCTTCTCAGCTTCACTAACTTCCTACAATATATTTTTTACAATTTTCTCAATATCCTCGACATATACAACCTTTAGAATCACCAATGCTAATAGTGCTGACATCAATGACAACCACAACATGCAACATTTAGTTGATAATATCCCCTCATCTAGAAAGATAAAACCATCCATCCATGGGTTCTGATGTCCTCATCCTTAATATTCCTTGACCATATTTGACAATGATTCCCATGAAGAAACCGCATGCATTGAACATTCATCTTCTACCTTGTCTATAATTGAATCTTTGATTGACTTTTCAAAGACACCCATTGTTAAAACTGATACACACATGCTATAGGTTTCATCGCCCCTATCTACTTCCTAGCAAATGCCTCTTTTTTTGCCTGCTTCCCCTTTTACCCCAATGCATGTTCCTCTTTCTTCGTCCATAAAGTGGAATTCCCCCCTTTTCAATGATAACAATTCCTTTGGCCTCTTTGCAACCTTAGATGGTCAAGGCCTCTCCTTTTCTCACCCTTTTTAGCCTCCGCATTTTTGTTTCACTTACCACATAGAGTATTTAGTCTCCACAGAGCCTCCAGATTCATATTTAAGTAACTAGGAAGGCTCCATGGGTGAGAAATCAAAAGTTGCGAGGAAAGGCTGCAACAAATCTAGCTACCCAGAAGTTGGAAACTTGTTACAATGAAGAGAGGAATGCTATATTATTCACAACTATGAGTATGTGGAAATCCAAGATAGAAGTAGAAATGTAATATGAGGATTACAACATGAAATTTTCTGGCCTCAACCTAAGAGAGTCCCTTCCATGTGACAAAGTAGCTATGTACAAGGTAAACCAGAAGGTGGTTTACACTAACTATGAAAATCTAGACAATAAATTGAGGAAGCGCAAGGTAGATTTGGTGAATGTAAAGACCACAATAGATAGACTATAGGTATAAATCAAAGGAAAGGATCTAGACGTGGCCCGCTTAAGGAAGTTACAAGGTCAACAAGGTGAAGCAACTAAGTTTCTTGAAGGAGACTAGAGGAAGAAGGATTGGCTTCAGTCTAAGGTAGAAAATTGGAAATGTGAGATCATGGTCGAGCGTGAAACAACCATTGTGAATAAAAAAAACAAAGGAAGCTTGAAGATGAAGCAACCAAAAATAATTATATATATGACATGATATAGGAGGAGCTATAGTAGATGGATCCACAAAAGGCATATATACTAGAGGAATTGACTAGCATCTGATCTCAATCCTCCAATGATATTCAGACAACTTAGGTGGAAATTGAAAAGAAGAGATAAGAAAACTGAGACATCGAGTCTATTTGGCAAACTCATAACTAGGAGATTTGGAAGCTACACTCTGAGCTTACAAATTTTCTCTAAGAGAAGAATCCATTGGAAGAAGACATGAGAAAGGGAGTCCCAATTCCAATAGGAATTGATCATAGCACCAGGATCGGTGCTCCTCCTGGTTCTTAAAAAATTAATATTTTCTCATTAGGAGAGCATCATAGTATTGGTAGCTGCCCTAAAGCCAATTTTATGGTCGTTAACAAATGCACAAGAGTTAAATGTAAAGGTCATCCTATCAGTTCACCATATTCTACACAAAATCACTCCTTGAGATGAAGAATCAAGATTATTGATGTCAAAACTATATAAGGAAACTAAGGAATCTCTAAAGAGTGTTACAATTCTTGATCAAAGAGTGGATTCAAGAAAGGTAAATAAATTTATCATTTGTAATGAGGTTGTGGTGAGAAGAAAAACTTGTCAAATGATGTTGAATAAGAAGGTTAATGAGATAAAGGAAGAATTCAAAGTTCTGATCCAATCTAGATTACCTACCTTATTCTCACCTGATGGAGGGGTATTGAAAATATTATAGATTGTAGAGGCAATCAGGCTCAAGATCCAAGACTCCACAATGCTCCATAGTTTGAACTCATTACCCACAATAGAAGAAATCAAGAAGGAAAGTATTCCCCTTTCTAGAATTTACTATCACATTGGAGTTTTTTCATCAAGGTGGGGGGAGTTTCTCTGAAAGAAGTACTTGATCTTGATCACGCTTATTAGATAGTATGTGCTTTCATCTAGCCCACTGATGGAGATTGGGAGATCCAAAACATTGCTTTCCTCAAACTCTAACGAATATGTGAGATCTAGGTTCACTCCTCCACAAGAAAATGCCCCTTATGAGTCACCAAAAACTGTGGAGAAAATTTTCCTCCAACATTTTATTTTTAGGCCCTTACTTCTTTCCCACTTTATGTCAGCTCCACACCTAAAGGACAAAGGTTAATTTTACTAAAAAAGTGTACAATGCACCATCTGGTGGTTGCGAAACTTTTCTTATAATCATCTTCTTTTTGGGCCTGAACTAGGACACGTGTCTTCTTGGTGGGGATTTTCCCCAAAATTGTTCTCATGAATTTTGAAATCACCCACCAACCTACCATGTTAGCTGTTTCGATGTATAGGTTGTATATTTCATGGATGCATCTCTTTTTGGTGGATTTTATTTAGTAAAGTGTGGTTGGTTACTTAATTTCATAGGTTGGACTCCTAGGGTGGTATCATCACTCTCCATAGCTGATCAGATTATGTTTGGTAGGTTGTATTGAGATCTAATTGTCTTCTGGAAGCATATATTCGTGTAAATTCTATAGAATCTAACAAATATTAATGAGGTATCTGAGGAATTTATGAGTGAATATTGTTATGATCTAATCAAGCCCTAAATCATATTGCATTTAATCAGGTGCAGACATCTAGTAGTACTTGATCTCTATTTGTTGCGGTGGTGGCTTCTTTCTTCTAGCTATAAGAGGGGTTTGGAGTAGAAGAATAAAAAAGAGGTTAATCCTTCTTCAAAATCTTAGGAGGTTGTTTCTAAAAGGATAGGGAGATATTGTTTTCAAGAATAGGAGGATTTCACAGAGCACTATTTATGATCTTTAGCATGTTATATTTATCAAGACTATTAATCAGATTGGCATCCATCCTCTATTTTTCAGTTAACTTATCATAATAATTAGATATTATTAAGGAGAATATTTTGAAATTGTGCATTTTATGGCCTTTATCATAAATTTCCTTCTCATATCATTTATACTAAAAACTCTATTTCTAGTTTTGTGTGGATAGTTTAGATGATTATTTTACATGTTGTTAGCTTTTATGTTTGATGCTATCATTTACAAACTAGATCATGTTTACTATACTCTTCCATTTTTTGTAAAATATATGCCATTTTTTTGTATTATGCGTTTAAGGAGGAAGGATTCTATGAATATATGAATATTCTTGCTACTCTATAAGGTCTTCTATTCCTATTAGACCTTAATGGATGCTTCCCATGGGGAGATTTGAATTATTATACCATGATTTCTCTAGCCTTTTTCGTTTGTTCTCTTCCCAACAATGAAGGGTTTGTGGCATTCTATGTCCATTTCATCAAGAGTAGGAAATTTCTAAGGTTTGAAATGTTGTAAATGGTTTGGTGCATCACCATTATTTTTTTTTCTTGCATTTATCTTTAACCTTTTCTCCTAACACAAAGAAGAGCCAACTCTATTAGAAATCATGGAGGTCATTCAATGTAGCACAATTCAGTCACCCACTTGATGAATTTCTCATAAGGCTATTTGGAGAGGCATTAAATTTTATGATCAACACTAAGGATGCATTCAACCTATGCTGAATGGGTCCTAGCTAGGGCTCCTAGAAAATATTTTCTAGGTTCTCTTCTACTATGCCTATACACTTAGATTCCCAAATCTCATAGTTTGAAAGCCAAAAATAAATCTTGTACGTGAATTTCCATGAAATTGAAAGAATAATGACAACTTTGGTGACAACTTTGACAAATTTTCAAATTTTCTTCAACCTACAAATCTACAAACACACATCACTAGTGAAAAATGCATATTTTTGGTGAATGGAGGTTTTCCTTGGTCAAAACCCATTTTTGTAATTAAGCCTTGTGATGAAATGAAATAATATGAAGGAATGATGAATGAAAAAATTCAATGTCACAACTCAACAAAACCTTATTTGAACCTTAGAATGTGGATCTATAACTAGCATGAGATGGATTCAATGGATGTGGATCTTCAACACTACATAAAAATATTAGATCAAATAACATGCATGATGCAAGTATAATTCGACATTATAATGGATCTTGATTGTTATAATAATATTCACTTAATCTACCCTTTAATTCCTTGAAATGCTCTTGATATCATAAAATTTATATAGGAATGCTCTCTTGAAAATTCTAGGTGAAACATGAGCTAATTTGTGAATATAAATTTGAAATCCTTGAAATATTTACAAAAACGTATTTTAAATTAGGGTCATAGGTGTAAGTAAGGACTCATTCTCCCTTGCAAGAATGGGTCCTAGGCTACTTACTTATGACACACATTCTCCAATGTTAAGTGTTATGTCATGGAATTAATGAATGCTAGGTTTTCCACTTAGTAAATTGCAATTAGTTATCCTTGGATTTAAACTAAGTGGCCAATTAAGGCATAATTAACCTAAATTAATTAGTAATGCCCTAGATAAGTGTGAAAGTGTCAAGATACATCTTACAATACCATCAATAAGTCACAATTAAGTCCATTTTATTTAATAAGGCCCTAAACTTTATGTGAATATGTAAAACATATTACAACACTAAATTAAGGCATCATTTAGGTCATTTTATTAATAGTATTTCCCAAATTAAGTGTGAAAAAGGGATCTTTTTCCTACACTGCATTTAGCCCCCACTTTAGTGAGAGTACGATCCCATGTCAAATTCACACTAAAGTATAGATTCCAGACACATATATTTGTAGCAATGACAAAGATACTCAATCATAGAACATCAAAGCCTAGGAGAATAAAAGGGAAACAAATCAAGCTTTGATTATCCCAACATGATGTGGAACATGATTGTTTGTCTGGGGAAGGTTTGGATCAAGCTTTGACTATACAAACATTATATGGAACACATCTAGGCTATTTTTCCCAGACGTTCACAAGAAAAATTTGATGTCCACTATGTAAACGACATATATGATCACATGGGCTAATGAAACATTAGGCCATCCATTAGGTGAGCCCCTAATAGGTGCAAAATGAGAGAATCTTATTAGGCTCCCATATCATATCAAAGATATCCTCCTCACAACCTTAATAAGGAACCATAATACTACACTTCAAGCTTGACAAGTCCTAACAAATTGTGTTATGCTAAGAACTCATGAACAAGGCTCTACTAGCAATAAATGTGTGTTATACTTGTTGGCCTTATAGTAATGGGTTTGAGCTTCACAAGTTTAACAAGTTGTATTACATTAAACACTTATGAGCATTATATATATGTTTTTGTTTAAAAATTATTTTTCTTAGTTCATGTAGGGTTTCTCCTTAGAGGTGACCATGCCTAATGTCTCCAAGAGAGGACAAGTCCAAGATAAAATATCCACAACTTAGGAAATACATCACATAGCATCACTACTAAGAGGAAAGTAATGTGCTAATAAATATCATGGTCCTAGAAGAAATAAAACACAATGACATGACCAAGAAAATGATGCATCACAAAAATAAATAAAATCGCACAAAGAACATGAGTGTAAAAAATAATGCAAATGTATACCCCCACTTTATAGGAATTTATACACCATTGTTGTGAGCAATAACTTTAAAGTAGAAAATAGTCAATGCTAACTATATAGAGGAAATGAGAGCTGAATTGGAAGGCCCTATTCCAAGTAATATGTTTTTAAATGAAGCTACATCATGGAAAAGGTTTCCCGAGCCAAAAACACATAAGGGATCTATAGATTCGGGGTCAATATATCTTTTCTATAATGTTGTTTTAGAGCTAAGAAACATCATCATTCCCCAAATACTCGTAGAATAGGAAGAATGAAAGAACGAGATAAAAAATAAATACAAATATCCTAAATGTCTTGATGCCTTGTGCGATCCCTGAAATGAAAACATAAGACAAATGAAAAGAAATATTTACGACATATAGAAAAATGTAGATGCATATAGAGTACACATGAAGAGAGATACACATCAAACATAATAGTATGTGGGGTCATATTATGCGCAAGAAATCACATAAAGAAATGTACAATAGAAAGTGAAACAAAATACTAGTAATGCACATGTGAGTCAACCTATAGAAGTTCTTTTGCATCCCAATCTGGTTTAGTAGATGTAGAAGGAGGATAACTAGCAAAAGGGAGAATGACAAGTACCAAAACTAGGACAAGGCTATCTAACCCCTTGCCCCCACTAAGTGTATGACACAGATGAGTCAAGATGATTGATGATAAACATGATAGAATGACAATCAATATCAATTAGAGGAACTAGGTGCTTCAAGATAAGGAAGAGCACCACAATCCTTAAGATGTTGAATTTTATTACATAAAACCTTGTACATTAATTAGTAGAATGGACATGAAATATATGAAATACACGAAATAAACTTGTTTTGTAATATTTATTTCATGTTCTTGGAGGGAGGGATATTGAATTATCTTGGAGGAGTCTCAACAAGATACTCTCTTCATCAATAGTGGGGGATATTTCTTTCTTAACAAAAGATGTCATACACATGATAGATGATAGTCTTAGATGAAAATAGAGATGAAGGTGGTAAACCTAATATTTATTGAAAGAGTACGGTATAGAATTCACTTATTCTCTATCATTTTTCCTCATTTTTTCATTATGTCCATGTTTGGAAAGGAGTTTTTATCTAGGACCATAACATTATTCTAGCTTAGATGAAGAGGTTTTATGCTTCTAAGAAGGATTGGCTTCTTCACGAGAGCACACATCCTTTTTATGTTTCTTAAAGCTATGCATCATCCTCTCATGAAGAATGGGAGTTAAAGATCCCCCATCACTAGCATGGGGTGATTTTCTTGATGTAGAACTAAGTTGGGAAAATGAAACACAAGGTTGTTTAGGTGTAGATTATAAGATGTTGTGCTCTCCTATATAGGAGGGTGTAAAATCTAATGAACCCCAATCATCACTGGAACATGTGTCTGAAAATAGATCATTTGTATATGAATCTTTGGACCTTGAGGGTGAGATTTTGGAATCTTCATTCAAACAAGGCGTAAAATCTAATGACGCCAATTATCACTAAAGAGTTTTGTTGTAGGTGAAATACAATTATGATTAACATCAACTTGTATAGGGTCTAATTTTAAGGTTGGAATGAAAGTATTAGGGGATTTAGAAGTGATATGACCATGTTGAACTTATGATTTATAGCTTCATTCATCTAATTCATCCATGTATATATTGTTTTTGTATTCATATTTCATCTCATGATGAAGAGTAGATGGGATTCCTTTCATAGCATGAATCCATGGTCTCCCTAGGATAATATTGTATGAAAAAGGTCTTGGAATTATATTTATAGGATTAGGAAAAGCGGTAGGTCTTACTTCAATAAGTAATGTGATCATTCCTAATGGTTTCCTATTCACATTGTTAAAGAAAAAAATATTAACATCACTGAGTTGAGTAAGCCTTTTTTCCACACCAATTTTATCTAGGATATCAATTCCGCAAACATTAAGACTTTCTCCATTGTCTATGAGAGTATTCCTAACTATAGTTTCATTACTGATAACATTTATCATTATAGGCTCATGTTTAATTTGTATCTCAAGTGAGTTTAATTCATGTTTAGGGAATGTGAATTTTGACTTTTCCAATTGCATACTATCAATATAGGATACTACATCATTGAATTTAATAGAAGATTATATATAATTCTTCTTCATATGTAAAAGTTCTTGGAGTATCTAATTGTGTGTAGGGATGTTTGAACAAGATCCCATAAGGGTATCTTAGCAAGAGTATATTTAAGTTCTTCAACTAAAGAAAACTTCTTTTCACTATGTAAAGGAAAACAAGGAGTACTAGGAAAAAGATGTTGAGGCAATGGTACTGAAGCAGGAGTGGGTTGTGGTTCTATATTGTCCCATGTATTGTACGTGTGAGCAATAGTATTGTAACTCCGTTGCTGCAAAACATTGTTATTATTAGGTTGCATTATAAATTTTAAGATATCCCCTTGTTTCTTTGTAGGTGATTGGATGATGAGAGGTGACTTAGGAGGCTCACTAACTAAAGGAAGTCCAATTTGTGAAATCATAACCTCAATTGAGTTACTTACATGTCATTCTAGTGAGGGAGGATCTAATGTGAACTTAACATCTTCCTCTAATGAAGCTACATTATTATTGTTTGAAAGATATGTGTCAATGTTGCCATTTCCTTGCACCATGAAATATTACCTAATATGTGAGTTTTTAGAAGAGAAACAAACTAGATGTTCATGAAATTCAATGGTTAGATCTTCCAAAATGACTTCATCATAAATAGGGAAGTTATCAATGGTTGGATTGTATTGTTCAATTATATCTTCTCAAGTAGGAGAAGCAGTAGGAGGGGGAGAAACAATATTCTCATGACTCTCAATGGGTACATCTTCTAATACCAAAATACTTTCATTACAAGTAGGAGAGATATTAGGAGAAGAGAAACTATGATTATAATGATTGTCTATGCTTACAACCTCTTTCACTAAAACATTCTCACAAGTAGGAGAGATATTATGAGATGAGGAAATGATGGGAAATTTGGTATTATGGAATATGTCAACAAGCTCAATCTCTTGCACTAAGGGACTCTCATGACTAACATTCTTGTTAATGGTTTTTATTTTCTTGGTGAACTTAGAAAGGAAATATACTAACATTGTGTAAAAATAATCTATCCCACTTATGAAATGCTTCAAGATGTAAACAATTGTCTAACAAATCTGATGATTTTTGTCTATTGAAATGATTTTGGAATGATTTTCAAAATGACCACACTAAATGGATGTTTAACCTATTGCATAAAATAAAAATTACTAAAACTTTCTAGACTAACACTGTACACTACCAAAAGGCCTAGGAAGTGCAAAAAACCACAAAAAAGCTCAAAAAATATTATTTTTGTAGGCCTCCATGAACTCATTCACCCAAGGGAAAATGAGCCCCTATAGAGGTTTTTTGAATTGAAAATTGCAATTTTAAATTGATCAGATGTATTCTCTATTTGAGGTCTCATTCTTCCTTTTTAAATAAAAAAATGTTTTAAATTCATTCCTACTAGATCAACAAAATTGCAGGTTGGAAAAGATATGGTGTCATGAAACCTAGTGTACACATCTAAAAATTGTCACAGTTAATCAAACATGTTAATTAATTAAATATGAATTATTTAATTAATCTTCTAAATTCATCTACATATAAATACATTTAATTATTTATTTATATTGTTCATTTTTCTAATTCTTCTAATTTTTGTAACATGATTTTCCAGAATGTGATTATCTAACATAAGTAAAATTACTGACAAATGGTGAACTATATGAAAAAATTTGTAATACAATTTTTACTCCATTTTTGAATATGAATGATGAAAAGTACATTAATATGCAAACACTATGCATTATGTTTTGAATTTTTAGATTAAAAATGAATGCAAAATGCATGTTTACACCTAAAATGCAACGCAACTTTATGCAAAATTTAGAAACCTTGAATGTAATGAAAAAATTCAAAATCCAAAATTTAGGGTTTAAATGCAATCCAAATAAGAAATTAGAATGTTCAAAAAACATGTTCACCAAAATTTAAAGGTGAAAAATAAGAGCATCCCTAAGGTTTCCCAAAATGGAAAAGTGAATCCAAAGAGGGTAAAGGGGCCCCATATTTCCTCAATTCATTAGGAAATGACATACAAACCAAAAGGTGAGTCAAATCAATGTAAGAAACTACAAATTTCCATTTTTTTGCAAGGACGAGGTCTAGGTCAAACAAAAATTTGGAGAGAAAGATTAAAAATAAAAAAATCAACTCCAAAATACAAGCTATAAAGTGCATCTAAAAGATTATGCTCAAATTTGATGGAATAAGAAAATAAACTACATATCTGAGAATGAGAAAGTGATGTGTATGTTGGCATATTGCTGTCATCAATTTCAAAATGGGATCAAGTGTGAGGTGGAACTGATCCTACATGAAGGAGAGCCAACATTGATGCCAAAATGTTGTGATTGATGTTTGGGGAAGAAGGTGTGAATGCTGCAAATTTTGTTTAAAGTATTGCATTGTTGTCATGTTATTCTATCATGTTGTAAAGGAAACATGTTGTGGAGGTTTCCTTCTAAACTCAAGAGAAAAATCTAAGTCTAGACTCAACATGGCTTCTATGAGAGCTACTCAAGAATGTGTTTGGTAGATCTAGTGGCTAAAGACCATGCTAAAAATTGTTATACTTGTACTCTCAGCTAGGATTAGTGTTTTGCAGTTAAACCCTAGTGTTAGAAGTCATGGCACCTTAACAACCTTCTATTTTGTTGTTGATTGATGGTTGAAGATTGCAGGTTAGTTAAGTAATAACTTATGGCCCTTCATTTTGTTCAGTGACTAAACCCTTTCACCTTGTCACCTGGCTATTGTTTGAGAGTTTTCTTGAAGATCAAATCATGCACTTTCACTGTTGAGATCTAACTGCTATTGTTGGATATCATGTGTTGTGGATAGATTTTGAGAACTTGTTTGTAATTTAATGATATAGGATGAGTAGTTATGACACATCATACAAAGAAAGTTTAAGTCTGCCTCAAGATCAAAAATATGCGATGAATACTTTCAACAGTAGTGATCATGATGATTTGACAATGCATAATAGAGGAGAATAAGATCTTGGTTGGACTAGCATCATGTGGAATCATATTTCCCAACTGCTTCACATCACTATTGTGAAGCCAATAAGGTTGAAGATTTGAGCGATAAGAAATGATAGTGAAAAAGTGACATGAGTAAGGACAAGTGTTAAAAAGTTAGTGCATCACTATTAGGATTGACATTTCTTGCAACATATCAATGATATGTCATGGTTGACAAAGAGTAAAATAATGTGATCTAAGGGTGATCACTACATCATAGATATGAATGCAATTGTTCTAAGAATTTTGGTTATACATGAAGTTTATGAAGGTCCAGATCAACAAAGGAAATTTAAATGGTCACCTATTAGAAAGTCATGATTAAAAGTTTTGACAGTGATTAAAGAATGCAGGATTGTGGCATGAAGGGAGGAGATCAATGACTCGGATTTGAAAAAGGTTATCATGAACAAATAGCTCCATGTAGGTAGGGTTTCACCTAAAAATTGACACGAAAATGAAATATTTTTTTTCTACTTTCTTCAACGACAAGTGTAATATGATTAGATACATAGAATGGTGGTACAGATGGCCATAGAGATAAAAATGAAGATTAGATCATTAGATCAAAAGAAAGAATTAACTACATATCTAATCTTAGGGTTTCATATGATGGAAAGGAAGGAAAATTCTTTGCACCAATAATTAATGTTGTACGAATCAATGTAGCTGGAGGACACTGAAGAAAATATTCACCCTAATAGAAGATCTAATTATAGTAGAAGATATCGAGGAAATCATCATTGATGTGAACTAAACAAAAAAATAGATGTGAAGGGTTTCTAAGATTATTGGGAGATGGAGGAGAGAAGTGTAGCATGGTCTAGAGCTTCTAAATCAATTAGAGAACACTCAAAAATAGAAAAGGAGAGCTGCAAATGAGTACAATGGTGAATTAAGGTAGATATAGATTACACTAAAGAAGAAGGAGAGAAATAGAGATGAAGTTGTGGGGTGTAGAGTAGTGATGAAATTTATTGTGAAAACAACAAAGAGGTGAGTAGTTATAGAGTTAGCTATAACATTGATAAGAGTTCCTTAGGAACAAATTATAATAATCTTATATATTGTAAATTGGATTGGTTGGTTCCATCAGATAGTTGAGTTGGTGCTTAGTTTAGGAGATAGGTGTCTCCTTAGGATTGGTGCCCTTAGAAATTGTAACAAAGGATTTCATTGTAAGGATGGATTAGGAAAATAGCTTCTAGCAACATTTTCTCACTATGGTTTTTCCCATCTTGGGTTTTCCACGTATATCTATTGCTATTCGTTGATCTTTTATGTGCATGTGTTTGTCATATATTTAATTTTTAAGCTGCACATCTAGATTAAGATTTTTGTTTACATCTTGTTCTAGAAGATTGAAATTTTAGTATCTACTTATTCACCCCCCTCTTAGTAAATTGTTGTGTTCCAACAATTGGTATCAGAGCCGTAGGTTCTGTAAGAGTAGCTTAACTAGTTTAGGTAGATCCTTTACTTTTTGAACACATATGGCCAATCAAGAAATCTATTCCTCAACAAATCCACCTAATTTTCATGGAATGAATTATTCCTATTGGAGCTCATTAGTGAAATTATAATTGGTATCTTTAGGTTTTGATGTATGGATGCCAATAGTAATTGGGTACACACCACCTACAATACCTCCTATTGATGCTACAACTAAAAAGGACTTTGAGGAAAATAAAAAATCTTTGTTCACTATCATGAGAAGTCTATATAGATTTGTGCATAAAAAAGTTATGCATTGTAAGAATGCACAAGATGTATGGGATACATTGAAGAAGATTTATGAAGGAGATGACATGGTAAAATTCACAAAGCTACAAATACTAAAAGCTATATTTGAAGGCCTAAATTTGTCATAGGAAGAAAATATTGTAGATTATCTCTTGAGAGTTAATGATAGTGTGAACTCTATCAAAGGATATGGAGTGTATTTGAAAGAAGATGTGATTGTATTCAAAGTTATGAGATCAATGACATACAAGTATGACTCTAAGATCTCTACCATAAATGAAGAGAGATAATTTGGAAAACTAACACTAAATGAGCTATATGGTATATTCACAACTTATGACATGAGGATGAGAGATGAAGAACCTTGTAGGAAGGAAGCTGCTTTCAAGACTATTAACAAGGAAAAGGATATTTATCCCAAGAAAAATAAGGTAGAACTGATTCCATCAGAGCATGATGAGACTGATGAAGAGGATCTGGCAAATAAAAGGTAAGTTGCCCTTCAAATGCTTTGAATGTGGTAAAGTAGGTGATTTCGCTGCTAAATGTCCCTACAATAAGAAGAGAAACTCTAAACAAGAGGTAGATGGAAAAATGAAGAAACCCTACTACCCTCAGAAAATATTTTTTCATAAGAAAAATAAAAGCATATACATCCAAGAAGAATGTGATGTATCAAAAGATTGCAATAGCTTAGATTATGAATAAAATAGTGCATTTTTTGCAAGATACAATGAGTTTCTCTTTATGGAAAAATAATCTGAGGAGTAGAAGAATAAAAAGGTTGGAGACCTTCCTAAAGAGGGTGAAGAAGGAGTGGTTGACCTTGAGGGAGAAATAATCTATTCTCTAGATGATATTGATGATCTTAGAGATGATATTAAGAAGTTAAAGAGGGAAAAAAAGAAGCAGAAGAATTTTTCTCAAAAAGAGTCTAATAAGCTAAGCAATGAAGTAGAAGAATCTACCCAGAATGTGGGGGATTTAAATCTAAAGCTAGAATATTCCAAGAGAGAAGATGTGATTCAATTCAAGTTGCAAGCTGAAGCTAACAGATGCATGAAGCTTGAGGGAGAGATCGTTGCTCTCAAAAGAGATCTTGAAAAGGAAAATGAACAAATGGATAAAGGACTTAAGATGAAAGGTGGATTAAACATTTTAGATGAATTATTAAGCACCTAGAAGCCCGCAAACAAAGAAAAATCAAGCCTAGGTTTATAGAAAGGGTAAAGCTCCTTTGTCGATGCTTCTACAAAATTATATGAAATATTTAGAGAGAAGAAAATTCTAAACCTATCAAGGAGAGCAACTGCAAAGGAAAAGACTGCAATGAGAAATATGCAAAGGCAAAGAAAACTAAAGAAGTAAGGAAGCCTATATTAGACAATAAGGATAACCAATAAGATCTTGGTCACTTGAAGAATAAGAAAAACTTCAAAAGGATTAATATTGATGGATTCACTAGGGTGAGAGACACAAGAAGGTGGATGGAGAAAAGACCCCCTCATCCTACACAAAATGTTATGGCTAGGTGTTCTTCATATTTCTATGGATATTGTAATTCATGTAATCAGTTTGGCCATAGGGCTAGAGAATGTAGAATCATTCTTAAAAGGACTGCGAAATTTGAAAGTAGAATTTTTTTGCCCCTTTAATTGATATGAATATAGTTTGTTATAACTACAATAACTTTGGCCATATAACTAAAAATTGTAGAACAAATTTTATAAGACCAAATTTTATGAAGGAGAAAATTAATTTTTTACCTCCTAATATAAAAACAAGGAGTAGGTGGTAGGAAAGATAGAAAAAAAACTAAGAAAGTGTGGAAAGAAAAGGGAGAAATATCCACACAATCAATGATTTCATAGACAACCCTGCATACCAAAAATAAAAATCTATGTGTGATAGATAATGGTCGCTCCAAGCACATGACTGGAGATAAGACTAATTTCATCAAACTCAAAAAATTAAATGAATAATTAGTGAGTTTTGGTGACAACAGTACAATCCAAATATGTGGTAAGGGTATCTGAAGTCTAGATGGTAAAAATCCCACAAAATATGTCTTGTATGTTGAAGGATTGAAACACAATCTGTTAAGTGTGAGCCAAATGTGTGACAATGGGTATAAAGTCACATTTGATTTAGAAGGTTGCAAAACCAAAAAGAATGGAAAAATATTTGCACAAGGATTAATAATTGATAGTAATCTCTACAACCTTGCTAAAGTAAAAGGGTAAAGCTATCTGATAGGACATGTTGATGAAAGTTGTATATGGCATAGTAGATTAGGCCATATAAAATTTGAAAATTTGGTGAAAGTAAGTTCAAGAGGTTTGGTTAGACATGTTTCTAAGATATCAAAGCCTACAAATGTCATATGTAGAAAGTGCCAATAGGGAAAGCAAACAAAATCTAGCTTCCCAACTAAAGAATATTCAACCACAAAGCCTTTATAGCTAGTACATACTAACATGTGTGGACCCGCAAGAACAAGGGGATTGAAAGGAGAAAGGTACTTTATGATGATAGTTGATGACTACACAAGAATGACATGGGTGACCTTCTTGAGAGACACGTCACAAGAATTTGAGAGATTTAATATATTAAGAAAGATGGTTGAGAAGGAGAATGGTAGAAGGATTAAATTCTTAAGGTTAGATAGAGGAGGATAATTCACATCAAGTGAATTTGTTGAATACCATTAGGAACATGGAGTCAAGAGACAATACTCATCACTAAGAACTCCACAAAAAATGGAGTGGTCAAAAGGAAGAATAGAGTTGTGTAGGATATGGAAAAAATAATGCTAAAAGAGGCTAGATTAACTGATATATTTTGGAGAGAAGGAGTTCATATTGTAGTGCACATTCTAAACAAAGTTCAAATTAGAGTAAATAGTGATAGTAGTCCCTATGAATTCTGATATGGCATACATGCATCTGTAAATTACTTCAAGGTGTTTGGTAGTAAGTGCTACATCAAAAGAGAAGATGAAAACCTAGGAAAGTTTGAATCAAGAAGTGATGAAGGAATAATTCTAGGATATTCCACTCAAAGTAAAGCATATAAATGTTATAACAAAATATTGGACAAAATTGTGGAAAGCATAGATGTTAAGATTGATGAAAGTATAAAACATGTTAAATCTAAGGAGGAGTTTGGAGATGATTCATATTATGTAGAAAATATGGTAAATTATGAAGAGGAAGTTGAGGAAATAGAAGCTAAAAAGGCCCTTGCAAAGTAAGTTCAGAAAGATCATCCAATAGATTAGATAACTAGGGATGAAAATGAAGGAGCTCAGACCATAAGGAGATCTGCAAAGAACACAAAACAAGTAAATTTTGATCTCCTATCTCAAATTGAACCAAAAAGTTTCTCTAAAGCTAGCAAGGATGAGAGTTAGTTAGAATTCATAGAAGAAGAGTTTAATTATATTCAAAAGAATAAAACATGGGAATTGGTACCTAGCCCTCCCAACAAAAATGTGATTGGCACTAAAAGGGTGTTTAGAAACAAGATGAATGAAGATGGATCTATAATAAAAAATAAGGAAAGATTAGTGTCCAAGAGTTATGCTCAACTTGAAGGAATTGATTTTGAAGAGACATTTGAACCTGTGACAAGACTGGAAGCAATCAGAACGTTTCTTGCATTTTCAATATATAAAGGATTCAAAGTGTATCAGATGGATGTCAAGTTTGCTTTCTTGAATGGAAATTTAGAATAGAAAGTTTACATAGAACAACTAGAAGGTTTTTAGCTATCAGAGGGTGATGATTATGTGTGGAGATTTAGAAAGGCCTTATATGGTCTAAAACAAGCACCTAGAGTATGATACTGAAGACTAGACCAGTACTTGTAGCAACAAGGATTCAAAAATGGATTTGTAGACAGTAATCTATATTTCAAATACAAAGGTGGGCACATCAATATAGTTTTTGTTTATTTGGATGACAACATTTTTTGTGGTATCAATCATAAAATGTGTAAAAAATTTGATACACACATTTAATATACCAAGTCTCGACTAACATCCATAAAAAATAACTATTCTCTATAATGTATTTCATACACTAAGTCAACCACACAATTCCCCAAACCAACAAATAAACCTCAAAGCAAACACCTCTGAAATTTAAGAACACATTAATTTCCCATCATACCACAAAGATAGAGATCGTCAACAAAACCACAACATAAGAATGTTCACCTTAATAAAATGTGGAGTCTCCCACACAATATGCCAAGCACAAAACAATAGTAGAATACAGAGTTCAAATCTATTAGAGATAACTTTCTGATCACAACCAAAAATGTCTCAAGACCTAAAATACAACTATATTAATGAGTCATGATAACATGGTTAAGATATTAGAGTTATGTAAGAGCTTGCAGTGAATTCCAGACTCAAATAATAGCACATTGATCCATCACAAAAGAGTATTACCAGTAGAATTCCCATATAGTTATCACCATGATGACATCAATGACAACATAGGAATAGCCAACACAAACCATCCATACTTCATGCTTCTGTTGCAAGTCCGAAAAGTTGTTAGCTTTGGCATTGCATTCATACAATTTGATTTCAGATGGATCTATAAGAAGAGTGGTTTGAGAAACATAACCACTTTTAATTGATTTCCACATCCCAAGACCAAGAGAGTTTAGGTATCCATCCATCCTCAATTTCCAAAAGGAGTAATTAGTGCAATCAAACCTAGGAACCTTGTAATAACCATCATGTGCCATCTCAAATCTTTACCTCAAGATATTAAGATTATATAGAGGAACTTGGATTTCATACCAATTGTTGAAAATTTGCAAGGAATAAGAAAGGGTGAGTCATTATTCAAAAATTTTAACGCGTTATGGAACTTAAATCTTTCAGCACAACTAAAACTCTTTTAGCAAATAAAGATAGAACTTCAAGAAAAGAAACAACAAAGAAGAATATAGTAATTTAAATCTTTAAAACTTTTAGAATACTTTAGCAATGAAATATATAGTAGTAATCAGGTCTATAGGAAATGGAAAGAGATAGGGAACACACACATGCATAAGGAGACACTAGATTTGCATGGAAAACCCAATGAGGGAAAATCAAAATGAGAGATAACTCACAATATAGCCCGGTTCATTATGAAAAAGCTTACAAGAAGGCTCATCACCTTAGAGAAATATACAAAAAGGACTTTCAACACTCAAGTATCAACCAACTCTAGGAGAAATATATAAAGGACCTTATTAGATTCATTATCTCAAAGCAGGATATAAAATATTTACAAGATAATTACAAAGATTACCAATACAACTCTCTATTGACTGAGGCATTCAAGATCAATTTATCTTTCCTTTCATAATATTTAGCACTATCTCTATTGGATATTCACTATATCTCACTCAAACAGTTTCTCACACTTGTACACTTCTTCATCTTGTTGCATTAAAAATTATCTTGTATTTATATCCACCACAACACTTTAGTTTTTCAATTGGGTCGGCCAGTAAGAGAATAAATAATGAATTCAACTAGTCGACCACCAAAGCATAATGTGGTCCTATCCCAAGGATAGAGAATACCAAAATATTTGTAACACTTCTCTCAATATGATTCAAAATGATTTACATGTAGTCACAAATCAACCTAAGTTGACATCAAGGAAACATATGGATGAGACATTGAAGTAGATAGTTTCTCGAACCATAAACACTCTTTCAATAGAATTTACTTGATGCGGTCCTAAATAATATAGGTTAGGACATAGAAACATCTTCCATAGTTGGTGAAACCACCAAGCATATGTCCCAAGGAAAGGAACAAACCTTGTCAGATAGATATCCACAAATAACCTAAAAAGATAACTCAAGGCACAATATAGCACCAAAGTGGCCAATTAGCAACATGCAAATCACATAGGGATGTTCCTTGAACATCCAAAGTCACTTCCATACAATTATTTCATACTATTATGTTATCAACACCCATAACACACCAAATAGTTACAATAAACTCTATTCATGAAACACAAACTACATAACCAGATGATGTAACATTTGTACAACACCTTGTAGGCCACTTCAGCATATGAGATTTGAACTAAGGCATTGCATATACATTGTGAGCATATTCACCAGGCCTTAAGAGAAGAGACCTCAAACCAGAGAAATGTGGAGCATTTCTCAGACCAATCTAGATAACTAGCAACACTACCAACCTTCTCAAATTCACATGAACCTCCTCAAAAACATAGGTGACCTGAAAAGAAAGGAGTACAATGTGCACAAAACACTGCCAAATCACAATTTACTAGAATTAAAATAATGGAGGAATGCAGATATTCTCTTAGACAAACTTTAATGAAACTTCTTGAACCAGAAACATTTGAGCAACTTGTGGAGACCAAAACTTCCTTTCAACAACACATATATTATCAATAATATCAAGAGAGCATTATACTAAGTGTATACCTTCAATAACATCTCTCCAAAATTATTCATGCTTCTAATCCCCATCTTAATTCTTCTAATCCTCATCTTAATGTTTTTAATCCTCATCAACATATATTATCACGAAAACAACTCTCTTGATAGTAATAATGTGTTATATGAACATCAACAATAATAATTATTTGATGAGGCATGTCATCCAACCATGAACTTCTTCAACTATTCTCTTCTTTGATAAGTCATGAAATCCAACCATGAACTTCTTCAACTCTTATCTTCTTTTAGAATGCATGGCATCCAACCAATGTTAGCCCAAACTGAATATAACACAAACAACCAATACCAAGGACTAACAACATGTTACTCATGTGTTGACATCAATTACAACTAAATTTTTTTTTTGAAAATAGCTTCAAGTAATCTCCTTAGTGTTAACATTAATGACAATGATCAGTGTTGACATCAATGACAACAACACAACCATTAGTGTTGGCATCAATTACAACAATTTAAAACATTTCCTTCCTAGGTATTTATAGGAGTTCATTAAAAAAAAATTATCACTATATATTCTAGATTCGAAGGGGGTGATAGTCATTTTGATATTAACAACCTCCACATTATCAACAACTGTTTTGGTGATATTGATATTCTCCATGGAATTTCACTTCTTGTCTCTAAGGATTTGATTATTTCTTTCCTTCTAGGTGAAACAAGATAAGTCCATAATATTTTGAAAGCGTAACTCTTTTTTAAGGGATTAGCAAAAGGAAGAATCAATTGAATATGTTAATTTCAAGATATTGATGAGCAACCTAGCCAATGCAAATTATTTTGGAGACCAATTTATAGATGTCCCAATTTTATTTATAGTAAAAAAAGAGATTATTCATCATCTCTTCATGACAACAACCTAGAATACAACTATTGGGAAATTAGAGTTCCCTCTTAGATTTCTAAGGAAACTATTGTACCATCATAAACAAGACACCAAAACAAGTTGATTTTAGGGATCACTATCAAATATTCCTCTACGGTAAAGTAAAAAGTTGTGTTACACTTTTATCAAGGAAACATCTAACACTTATCCAAATTTTAAATTTTGATAACTAAAAAGTGGCATATATATTTTGAATTTTCAAATGATGTAAACTAATATAATATGTATTTTTTTGATATTTTATGTTTGTAATTTCAAAAAAAAAAATTATATGACTATACTTTTTTATAGATTGAAACTATAATTTAGTTGCTTATAAAATTCCAAAGAATGAAGTTACATGCAATATCAATCTTTACATAGTAAATTTTACTTTTTTTCCTTCAAATTCCCTTTTGTGTATTTATAACTTGAAACTTTAGTGAATGGATATATTTTTTTCCAAATTTTGATAAATATATATTTTTAAATAAATATTAAAATGTGTGTATTGAAACAAAACTATTTCCATTCCATGTAAAATTTCATATTAACTATTTATCTAAAATAAAAAATAATTATACCATCTTGATATAGATTTTTTTATCTAGTGCATTTTGATTTATTTTATTTTTTAATAAGTTTTAATATTTACTATTGAAATTGTAATCAACCTAATATCTTATGTTGATAACCCACTCTTAGTAAAAATTAAAATAAAATAAAAATCATAATTAAAATATTAATGTGTGTGTGAATACTACACTTATGGATCTACAAAATTGTATTTTTATATTTTTTAAATATTATTTACATGAGTAGAAGTTGTTGAAACATCAAGTTTTTTAAATAATTTTATATTTTGGAAAATTGGCATAGAATTGGTGCTACATATTCATTTAGCCAACAAATTTAGTTGAAAAAGTAATTAAAATATCTAACTTATCTAGAATAAATCTTACTAAATCATATGTATCACAAAAATTGAGTTTTAGTAAAAAAATACTTAAATACACTTTTGTTGATAAGTTGGATGAAGGCATGACACAACTTTTTACTTTTACCCTCTAGTTTGAAGAGGGGTAAAGATTAGTTAAATATTAATTATAAATTTAATTAACTATGTACAATCCAAGAGATTTTATAGCTCATAGCCTACAAATCTCATCCTCTTCAATAAAAATATTAATATGAAGCATCATGAGTCTCCCCTAATGAATAAAAAATGTTAAAATATGGATGATGTTGAGAAATAACTCTTCCAAGGTGTTCCATATTAGGATATGATAAGGTATTTATCATTTTTTAACAAAAAAAAATATTGATAGGTAGTGATTTAATAGTAGTAAATTTGGTATCCATGCAAAGGAATATCAACCAATTCTAACTTTCATCCTAAAAGTTAATTGAATCACCATCACTATTCCTCCACCTTATGCAGTTGTTGAAGAAATTATTAATCTTAAGGGTGCTTCTCTAGATGATGAAAAAAATCATGAGATTAAGAAACTTTTGGAATGACCAATAATTTTTGTTTTAGAGATACTTAGCTTTCATTATTCCTACATAGTCATGTTTGTGCTTCACATCAGCTTCCAACCTACTTTTTCTAACAATATTTTAATTATGATATTGATGTTTCCTAGGCCAAGTCCTTTCAATTTTGGCTAACACATTAATTCAAAACTTACCAAATCCAACCTCTATTTCACTTTCATGCTTGAGTAGAGGAATATCTTTTTAGTCTAGTTTATTTTATAAGTCATATAAGTGTTACCCAATTTCACTATTAGCTCAATCAAATAGAGCTCTTAAAGTTTTCAAATGAAAATTAGGATTCATTTTAATGCCGCTATATTTCATTCATGTGTATAACAAAAAAAATTAGAAGATTACATTACTGAACTACATTTATGCTTATGCCTACAATATAAGAAATATTGTACAAATATTTTTTAGAAAAAGTAATCTTTATTGACAATATAAATGTGTAAGGTCTCACACAAGCTGTGAGACTAACTGCTTTAATACAAAATAAAGAAAGTGTTATACATTTACATAAATGAATTCACATATAAGGGAGGGTGAACCGTCATTGCCTGAATGACGAGCCTTGGTCAAGTTGCCTTGTGTCATCCTTTTGCTTGTCCTGCATCTAAATTTGGCTCCTTTTCTACTCCTAGTTTCCTGCATCTGAAAGAGAGAGTGTTGTTAGAGAAATGAAAGGTCACTAATCCATATATGAATAAGCTGAAGCAAAGTGAAGACAATCTTGAGTTAAGTACTAAAGCAAAGCCTATGGTTTCCATATTACAAAGAGAGAAGGTGGTATTCATGAGGGAATGGAAAAGATGCATAGATTTATTGTGTTATTCCCATACTATGCAATGGCATTGATTCATTCTATAAACTATGTTATCTTTGTAGGGTAATTGTGGCCTTGAGGAAGTTAACTCATATATGCAAAATGGAAATTTCCTAAAAAATACAAGAACAGTGGTTGCTAGGGTTTCAACCCATCAAAATCTACGAGAAGACCCTAGGGTTGAGCCTTTTGAGGGCCAAGGTCTTCAAGTTATCTGAGCATGGGAGCTATCATTTATAGAAGCACATAGTCATGGCAAGAGAAATGCAGACATTGATCTAAATATAGTGAAGAGAAATAAACAATGAAACCCTCGACCCTTGAGTTTCTACAAAATAAACAAGGTAATGCCATGGCTCATGTCTTCAAGTTAAACCTCATAAGAAATGAAATTCTATAGAAAGTGAAAATTCATGAGGTTGTGGCCATGAAGAAGGCGTGTAATAAAGGACACGGGTTTGGAATAACCCAAATGAGGTTTTTCTCTTTTGCCTACAAACCATGATGACCATGACGTGAAGAGAGCCGAGTCGTGATCTTCTAGAACAACAGTATGTAGCTGCAACCATTGAATAAAAGTACTTTTATATTTTGTAAAAAAATATATATATACATGAAGATGAAGTAGTTTCAATGTATCAATAGAGATATGAAACACATGGTTGTAAAATGAAATGCTTTGGGGTATAGCACAAAAAATGAAATAAATTCATCTTTCTTCTCAAATTCAAGCCATTATCTTCATAAAATGAAATACATAGAAAGAAATATATAGAATATGAAAAGTTATGCTCACAAGCCAAGATCAGAATGATCTTTTTATCTCATAAGAAATTAAAAAGAAAGGCTACAGGAGCCACGACCCTAAAAGGCCCAAATTTCCAAAAAAAAAATGGAGATTTTTCTTTCTATTTTTGATATCAAAGTATCTTACCAGAGTTTCTCTGGCATAATCGATAGAAAAATTCAATTATTATGCCTCTGTATAATCAAGATCCACCATAATAGTGTCTACAGGAATCTTGAATAAAATCTATGGCGGCACGGGTGGTGAAGATCTCCAGAAAGTTTAAAGATGCTTTATGTTCTTTTTGCATGCTTATTATTTATTGATGCAAGATAAGGTGCTACGTTGGTTTTCAAAAACATAGTCAAATGAAGGGTTATTTAAGCTTTGATGCCTTTGCATGCATCTAGGAGGTATTTGAGAAGATTTTCAAACATGTGGAGGAAAAATAGGAGATTTGGTCACCTAATTGGCAATTCAGCTTTAGTTAAGAGTTAAAATGGATGGAGTATGAATGAAGGAGGATTTTGAGGCACTTGACTCCTTGTTTCTTGCAGTTTCAACCCTATTTTTGATGGATTTTCAGTTATGCATGACCCTTTGGGTTGTTTTCAAATTCAAAACTCCTTATGCATATTTTAAGGGGTTTTGTTTCAGTCAAGTGCCTAATTTGAAGGAGAGGTGTTAGACAACTCATCAAGCCAGTTGGAGCCAAAATTCAAAATTTGAATTCTTGGAGCCTTTTGTAAAGTCTTCTTCTTCTCTAATCTCTTCTTCTCTAATCTTCTCAAGAGTTCTGAGTTTTGTTCATTGTTGTTGTAGCAATATACATACTTTTTAACTCATTTCTTATGAGTTTTTTAGTACTTGTAATTAGTTTTACAGATTTGTAATGCAAATATGTCTTGATATTCAATAAATAAATTTAGTTCCTTCTTAAATCTATTTTGTTCAAGTATTGTAAGTGAATTTTTTGATTAAAATATTGTGATTTCCATCAAAAAAATCCTTCATTTTTATATTATTCCTTCAATGTCGGTTCAAATGCAGCATGTTATAGTGCAGGTCATTGATTGTGTATCTTTATTTTGTTGAATTTTAGTTGTGAAAACATCACTATTTTCTTTCAAACAAGTACCAAATAATGAAACATTTCATATGAATCATTTATGCAAAACATATCAAACTAAGTTGTGAACACTTCTAGCTTCATTTTTTCAGTTATTTTGTTATTTTTAACAATAGAAACAATTCATTTTCAATTGTTGAATCACCCCTTAAAATTAGCTTTCAGTTTCTACAACAACCTTCTTTCCCTTTTCCTATCGAAAGTTAGTACTTTTTAAGATATCTTCAAAGGGAGCCACCCCATAATCTGGAGGTCTACTCTCACTGTAAGATACCCATAGCCTAAGAGTAGTCCCATGTTGCATGGTATTGCATAGTTTTCATCTTTCCATCGAGTGCAAATCCATGTGAGAATAGTTTTGGCACGCCCAGTGGGACTATGAATTGTTTCTCAGTCCATTTTTATACATTTTGTTTCTGATGTTTGGTGTGTACAACATAAGTTTCAACGTTTAGGAGGTATTTTCTTTACACACTTGGTGACTCTAGAAATATTATTTTTTTGATTCAAGTAGACGAGGTGCTGATATATTCTTTAACCCATCATATGATGAAGAATTTTCTCCTATGCCTCCTTGTTATCTATATTAGACTAAACCAACACTTGGTTCTAGTCAAAATACCTTTGCTACAAGAGGTTATAAACAAGTTTCATATTCCTGCCACCCACCCACCCAAGCACAAACTCCATTGCAACCAGTGTGTGCCCATAACCAACCTCCAGAATCTCATTTTATGCCAAATCAGCAATATCATTTTCCCAATTAGCTTCAAAATTATGAGAGACTGTAGATTGCAAATATCAAGAACATATTGCTTGATTGGACCTAGCAGTTGTAGGATATCAAAAGGCAGCAGGAACTTGATTTGCAACAAGAAGAAGTATCTTACCAAGCTTATCTTCATGAGTTGCGGGTAAAGGAACAAATGAAGAAACATGTGGAGGATCATTCAAGGGAGGTGGAGGCACAAATTTTTGAAGAGGAATCCTTTAGGTTTAAACTCTCAAGGGTAAAGCACAAAGTTGTGTAACACTTTCAGCCAATGTATCAACACAATTGAATTTAAGTATTTCTAACTAAAAATTAGTTTTGGTCAAACATATGATCTAGTAAGATTCATTCTAGCTAAGTTAGATACTTCAACAACTTTTTCAACTAAAATTGTTGGCTAAAAATATATGGAGCACCACTTTGACTCCAATTTACCAAAAATATAAAAATTTATGAAAAACTTGAATTTTCAATAATTCCTAATAATGTAAATAAAAATTAAAAAATATATATAAAAATACCCTTTTGTAGATCCATCAATGTAGTTCTCAAAAATATATTTATTTTTATAGTTTAATTATTATTTATATTTTTACTAAAAATAGGTTATTAGCATAAAATATTAGGTTGATTACCATGCGAAGGAAAAATACTAAAACTTATAAAAAAAATTGGAAAAAATATGATGCACTACATAAAAGAATCTATTTGAAAATGGTATATTTTTTTTTCCATTTTAGATAAATATTTAATATGAATGTTGGCATCCCATGGAAACAACTATTTTTTGATTCACACACATTTTAATATTTATTTAAAAATATATATTTATCAAAATTGGAAAAAAAATGTATCCATGCACTAGAGTTTCAAGTTATAAATACACAAAAAATATGAAAGAAAAATAAATTAATATAGAGATTTTGACGTCTCATACAACTTCATTTTTCAACATTTATCAACAACTAAATTATAGTGTTAATTTATTAAAAATTAGTTTAAAATAAATTTTATTTTAAAAAAATAAATACAAACATAAAATATACTAAAAAATACATACTTTACTAGTTTACATCATTTCAAGATTCAAAACATATATGCCACTTTTTAGTGATTCAAGTTTAAAAGTTGGATCGGTGTTGACCATTTTCTTTATAAAGTGTGACACAAATTTGTGCTTTTACCCTCAAGTTTCATACAAAGTAACCCTCTTGAATCATTTGAAAAGGATTCTATTTTCAAATTTCCAAGTTTTAGTGCTCCTTCATTTCTAGATTCTAGACATGTGTAGGATTAGCCCCCTATCTCCATTTGTAGCCCTTTCAAATTCCCTTGCCAGCTGTATCTAGCATGGATAGCTATGATGAAATTTCTATGTTGGAAGAGAATATGTTTACAATCTCAAGCATCAAGGAAAAGCAGAAAAGTGCAAGGAAACTAGATGGGGACTAGAAGGAAGAGTTGATCTTCACATCTGATGAGCTGCCTTGTTTTGTTGACAAGGATGCAGTTTCATTGAAACTAGAAGATATCAAACAGTATGGTGAGTTATTGATTGATGATCATCATAAATAAAATGGAGCCTTAGACCATGAAGAAGAGCATAAAACTGAACCTGACACCATTGTTCAAGATATAAGCTTTGGTATTTTTTAGCATTTCATGCATGAAAAAGCTAATGTTGAGCTTTATGATGAATTATGCACAAATATAACTGAACAGTTTTATTCAAAGTTGGATAGAAAGGAATCAAACCAGGTTGAAGTAGTTGATGATCATGTTCAGCCAGGACAACAAGTTCACAAGCTTGAACAAGTGTTGAAGCACCAAGAGGAATACGGTCTTGATGGAGAGGAATTCATTCTCTCAAGTTAGGAAATTTCTCATGAACCTACTTTGTAAGGTCTTAGCTGGTTGGAGGAGATTCCTTTCTATTGTACAATAGACCTCAAAGTTAATTTATTAGATGAAGGTTTGTTTCAAGAAGCTTCTTCATTGTTCAAAATTTTTCCTTCCTTCGTTGAAGAGAACAAGCCTGAGTTGGAGTGTACTTCCTTGGATCTGTTGATGTTTTATTTTTCCAGATAAGATTTGAAACTCTCCAAGAGGTAGCCAACCTCTATGTTTAATAATTCTCAAAGTTAGTGGCCAACTGACAAGATTCAGTCAAAGACTGATATCTCCTACACTTTTGGCTTTGTGAAACCAAGGAGGGTGTGCTGATATGTGTAGACACCCAAAATTGTCAATGTCATAATATTACCTAGTCGATACATAACCTTGTAAAACATTTTGTAATATTTTACCCTAGGTCATTACATTATCCCACTTATTCCATTTATTCCACTTAATCACCTTCCCAATTAATTAAATAAATCTCATTTATTTAATTAATTCCCCTTCATATGTCTCAAAATAATTCAAATTAAATATTTGAATTAATCTCTCACTTTTACCACATTGCAACATGTGTCACATGACTACAACTCTTCACATGCACACATAATTCAAATAATTTTATTATTTGAATTATGAGCTCTCACTCACATCCTATTATTACCCCCATTCATTGTGCATCATAAGCATCTTTTCTTCCAAAATAAATAAAAGAATCTCACTTATTTCCTCGCATCTTAATTTTAGCCTCATGTCATAATCCACTTAATGTGCATCACACTAAAATAAACTTTTAATCTTAGCCACACATATCACAGATTTGACTTTTAATCTTGGCCATCGAATCGAATCAGCCTTCTCCTATAAATCAAGCCTTTCAGAAGCTATTTAGAGAATCTTCTTCTAGCATCCTCACTCTGCCAAAATTTCTCTCAATCTTTTCATCTATCTATCTATTTTCTTCTATCATATTCATCTTATCGTTATGATGCAAAAACGAGAAATCAACATATCAACATTCAAACCTTCAAAACCATGCATTTTCATGTAGGTGGAGAAGAGCAATGGAGATAAATCAATTCAAGCTTGGAGATTGCTTTGCATTTGCTTGTTATTTTGATTTTCATGCTTGTTTGTACTCTATTGTGCTAATTAGGGTTTTTATATCTTGTTATTCTAGTTTTATATCTAATTTTCCCTAACTACATTTGGTGAACCCAACATGAATCCTTTGATCTAGCTTGTTTTTTGCAGGTTTTATTATTTTTTGTTGTTGCAGATTTACCAGTTTTTGGATGAAACCCGAGGTTTTACAAATTCCATCATATCTTTCAAATGGTTGTGTATTTCTCTACACGAGTTTCATAGAAGCTTACAAATCATCTTAGCGAACTACAGTGAAAAAATTGAAAGCTTATCATGCGTTTTGTAGGCGTTATCACTATTTAGATTTTTTTCATAACATTTACTTTTTGAATGCAAATCAGCGAATTTTTCCAAAATGTTTACATTTCCGGAAAGCACTTCTAATTTTAATAGGGATCTTTGTTTTACAGATTTAATTTATAGGTCAAATACAATGCGAAATAATCTGATCTTTTTTTTCTAAATGTTTTTCACAAATCCGTGTTTTTGAGTGCAAAACAGGGAATTTTTCTAACTTCTTTACATTTCTGAAAAACTCTCATAAAATTAGTAGGGGTTCCTTCTTTGGGTTTTTATTTTTCAGATAAATAATATCATCAAATAATCAAATCTAATTCGTTATGTTAAAAATGTGTCTCTGAAATTTCTGAAATTGAAATTTCCTGATGAACTTTTTGTATTGGCTGCATTATAATATCATTTTTTTATTTTGCAGATGATCATAAGGATCTATAGTAGCAGCAATATCAGTCATACACATTAGATTGGAAAGCGAAAATCTTCGGGTGCATTCATTCTATTATCTTTATCTCTCATTTGATCAATCAATTATGTTTGCAAAACACTTGAATTTGGGGCTTTAAAATAAACATCTTGTTTGCAATCACACTTTGAAATTGAGCTTCAAAGAACCATTGTCTTCAATCACACATTTTTTCTTTGGATTAAAAATAACAAGTGATTTTTACGCACATTTCAATTTTCTAAAGGGAAATTAACAATTGCTAGTGTGAATCAAATGTGTGTGTGATCAAAAACACCTCACTTTGTTCGCTTTTGTCAAACCCTTCATAGGAGGCCTGCTAGGGGATTTCATCACCCCTAGGGATGACCTCAATCAAGGTGTGAATCGAAATACACGCTTCTTTGAGAGTTAAAATTTTGTCACTCTTGGCGAGGCTCCAAAGAACTTTATACCTTTGGGAAGTGAAGGTGAAGGGTGGGTTACCCCTTTCTCCTGGCTATGTGGCAGGATTTATCTTTCAAATTATCCCTATTCAACCTCATGCATCATAGCTTGAGACCTAATTGGCCATACCCACTTGACTAGTTCTAGGACTTGTTGATGTGTCTTCTTCAAGTGCGTGCTTAATCATCTTGCTAAAATGGTCGTAATCCTTAATGATCTTATTCACAAGCCCAAGGTCATACTTAGAGGAGCCACTTCACCTAATCATGAAGATAATCCAAAACCATATATCCTCCAAGGTGGGTCAAACTTTTCTCCTAGTGATGATGAGAACTTTGTAGATCTCAATGATGATGAAAACTTTGTTGAAATCTTAGGTCACCTTAATGATACTATTGACAAGGGAAATACCACCCTAAGTTTGGAATCATACACCATTCCATTTACTATTCCTCCATCCCCATCTAGTAAAATACCTATCTCAAAGCACACTAGTCCTACACCAACACCACCATCCAACTTCTCAAGCTCTAATCCATCAACCAAAGAATCCTTTAATGGTTTTCTCCAAAGACTACTAGCACAGAATAGACCATCCCCATGTCAAGTACCCATTAATGAGCTTACCAATGAACCTCTAAATGTCATGTCTATTCTTCTAACACCATCATCTGGTCCACAACTTATTGACCTTATATGTCTAAGTCAAATTACATCATGCCCTCATGTCATTGATCATAAAGAGCATACCAAACCTTTTCTAGAGCCTTCCACTTCCATTTCCAGTCAAATCCAAGAGCTATGTCAAGAGTATTATCCTAAGCATAAAGAAACATTAACCTCTCATTCTAATCAAGATCTAGGCCCTTCTAATGATCTCAATCATAACATACTTGGTCATATTCATGATGAAGCTTCCCTCTATGATATAGATCCTACCTACGATCAAGAAGGCCATGATGATCCTCTTATCCAAATTTATGCATTCCATGGTCAAGAGCCTATAATTTCACCTATCCATGAGAAAGAAACCTCCATTTCTCTTATAGACCCCCTACCTAGTCCCCTCCATGATCTTGCATTATCCACTTTTCATGATGAGACACATGCCTCCCAAGTAAATGTAGAAGATAAAATCAATAGTGTGGATCTAAATGAGCATAATCAAGATCCTAATGATCCTTCTGCATCCACTATAAACCCCATTTCAAATCCACCAACATGTCCTATTGGTCTATCCATATTTATTCATGAATGTTCCTCCTTAGAACAACAACAACCTTTATCCACTTCACCTTCTTCATCTAACAATGAACTCAAGTCTAGTGTCCAAAACACACCTAGTCCCATTGTCCATCACATGCTTCAGAACATGAACTATCAAGGTAAAGGTTTTAGCCTTCATGAACAAGGTGTTTTGGAGCCCATCCATGTCAAGGTCCCTCTATGCTCTTATGGCCTCGGATATACACCCCAAGGATACCAATCTAAAGATGTTAGTACTTCCTTCATCCATCATAATTCCTCTTTCCACCATAAATCCTATCATATGCCTAAAACATATGTTTCCATCCCTCATCCATCATCCTACAAATTTCAAAAGCATGTGACCGTACACCTTCCACCATCAACTTTTCCACCATTGCTTCCAACTCTTAATATCCATCCATCTAATCTACCTCCACTACTCCCAAAACCTAATATACCCATTATCCAATCCCCTTATCCACCTATCCATAAATCCTCTAAAAATCCTAATCATGACCAATCAATGCACACATTGTCTAAACATGAAGCTTCCACTCATTCCACCATACCCATGGGATTCAAAAGCAAAAAAATTGATGCCTCTAGCTATAAAGAAAAAAATCTGAAGGGTCCTCATGCCCTAGGACACAAAATAAAAGAATCAAAGAAAAATCCATCCAAAAATCAATATAAGCCCATACCTCCAAAAGAAAATGCCAAAACTAAAATGGTTTGGGTCCCTAAGAAAAAGGAAAACAAGTCAAACGAGGCATCTACATCTCAAAAATCCCAACGATCCACTTCCACCTCACATTCCCACTCTATTCAAGAATCTCATATTCCATCCCACAAGAAAAATAAAAGTCATAAAAATACTAAGTCTATGTGGGTACCTAAAGCACTTCATCACCCATCTCCTAAGAAAACATCTTCATTGCTTCCTACACCTCCTCCACATCAAAATCTTCAACGTTTATCACAATGTGTGCAACCATTGGTCATGGTTCCCTTCCATTTCACAACAATTCCACATACCTCCATCTCCTCACCCTTCACTCATTATCCTACATACCTCCCTCATCACCTTCCTATGGTCCATGCTTTTGGCTAAGCCTCCCATTCATCTCCCCTACATAATCCACATCATAATCCACCAATCCCTCCATAATCCACATCATAATCCATCATCTACCTACTCCATCTCCCTTTCATGTCATCCCTTACCAACATCTATGAGCATAATGACATTTGACATGGTCCATGTGATGACATCCATCTCTAGTGGGACTATCACCTTTCATGGAACTAGACACTTGAGTCCCTCCTATCCATATTCCCCTTCTCTTATCCAAAAATCAAAAAATCAAAAATCAAAAAAAAAAAAGAAAAGAGAAGATCCCTTCGTCCAATGGTGAAAACCTGGTAAACAGGTGCCCTGGATAAGTACCATGATGAAAACCTGGAAAACAGGCATCATGTGTAGGTTGATCTTCTATGTCACTTACACTTGGGGGCACTTTGTCTCATCTACACTATCTATCCTATCATGTCATTTCTTATCATATCATTTCCATCCTACCTACCATCTTTATCCATCATACCCATATACTTATCATATTGAGTCATTCATCCTCTCTTCCTCCTTTTGATCTTGATAAAAATATGGGGCAAAATGTTGAAACATGCTTTGGATATATTTTGATATACCTCATCCTTCCAAACAAGCCTATCATTATCCTAGTGTCATAAGCTTTGTCATGAAGAATCCTAAGTATTGTACTTAGAATGGGGCATTTTATTCCTATGCGACATAGTCTTTGGAGATCACATCCTTTCCCTCTTATGATGCATACATCCATTTCATTCACTATGACCTATCCTTTTTTATCCATCCATATATCATGAGCCTCTTGTCCCTTATCCTATCACCCACCCTTTCATCCATCAATCACCTCTATCTCCTTGCACCTAAACTTGGTTTTCCCTTGTCATTGGTATCTAGCACAAAGGCTACCCAAATTGTCATCCATTAACATCTCAAAACATTTCAAAAAAGTCTTAAAAAAAATGCAAAAAAATTGAAAAAGGTTCTGAAAAAAATCCAAAAAAATCAAATATTCCAAAAATCTAAAAAAATCAAAACATTTCGAAAATCCAAAAATATCAAAACATTTCAAAAAGACAAAAAAATCAAATAGCCAACAAAAATCCAAGCAATAAAATCAAATCGAATTCACTTCTTCCAATCAATTCAACACATCAATTCAACTTCTTCAAATCAAAATTTCAAATCAATTTCTTCATCAAACTATCTAATCACATCACTTCTTCTAATCAAATCCATTATTCTAATCAATCACATCACTTCTTCTAATCAATCCAATTATTATCATCAAATCAAATCATTTCTCCATCAATCCAATCAATCAAAATCATTCCAAGTAAATCAATCCTCAATTTAATTCATCAATCATCATCCAAATTTTCAAATCAAGCATCTTCAATCCTTCCAAGCAATAATCCAAATTCAATTCAATCCTTAATCCATACCAACCAAGCTAATCAATCAAGTCAAATTATCCAATCACATTTCGGTCTTGATCCTAATCTTGTTGTAAACCCAATCAATCAATCATCCTTGTGTTGATCTAGGGATATATCGTTCCCCGCAATAACAACACTATCATCATCATCAATCAATCAATCAATCATCCTTGTGTTGATCTAGGGATATATCATTCCCCACAATGACAACACTATCATCATCATCAATCAATCAATTAATCATTGGTTTACAGCTTGACAGGGGCAATACCTTGTTTGTTTTTGTATCATTTGTGCATGCTTGCTTGCTTGTGTGTTTTATCATTTCAATTGGCATTTGCATCAGATCTGAATCACTCCTAGCTAATATTCATATCTTGTATCTAGACAAGGTTGTATTATGCTAGGGCATGAGACACATCATCACCTTGGTCCTTATACCTTGGTGCATAACGTCTAGTGCTATATCAAACATATGATTGCTCACTTTATTGTAGCATAACGTGTCATTTTTCTTTTTCATCTACTTCTTATCTTGTATCATTCATCTTATGCCTCCTTTATCATTTCATTCATTTCGAGAGAATATCCGTGTTTATGCAACTCGCCTATCCTCTCGAGGGGGCATCATCATCATTATCATATCCTATATCATCATCCCATTTCTTCATATCTTTTGCATCAACATATTCTTCTATCATCCCTTTCCCTCATTCATCATACTCCTCACTTCTTTAAGTGGTTGGGGCATCATCTTTTTTTCATCTATCCATACCTTAACTTCTTTGAAATGATGTTACTCGTCATAAATTTCACCATCGTGAACATCATCTCAAAGAGGGGCAAAATGTAGACACCCAAAATTGTCCATGTCATAATATTACCTAATCGATACATGACCTTGTAAAACATTTTGTAATATTTTACCCTAGGTCATTACATTATCCCACTTATTCCATTTCTTCCACTTAATCACCTTCCCAATTAATTAAATAAATCTCATTTATTTAATTAATTCCTCTTCACATGTCTCAAAATAATTCAAATTAAATATTTGAATTAATCTCTCACTTTTACCACATTACAACATGTGTCACATGACTACAACTCTTCACATGCACACATAATTCAAATAATTTTATTATTTAAATTATGAGATTCCCACTCACATCCTATTTTTACCCCCATTCATTGTGCGTCATAAGTGTCTTTTCTTCCAAAATAAATAAAAGAATCTCACTCATTTCCTCACATCTTAATTTTAGCCTCATGTCATAATCCACTTAATGTGTGTCATAGACACTAAAATAAACTTTTAATCCTAGCCACACATATCACAAATTTGACTTTTAATCTTGGCCATCGAATCGAATCAGCCTTCTCCTATAAATCAAGCCTTTCAGAATCCATTTAGAGAATCTTCTTCTAGCATCCTCACTCTACCAAAATTTCTCTCAATCTTTTCATCTATCTATCTATTTTCTTCTATCATATTCATCTTATCGCTATGCTGCAAAAATGAAAAATCAACATATCAACATTCAAACCTTCAAAACCATGCATTTTCATGCAGGTGGAGAAGAGAAATGGAGATAAATCAATTCAAGCTTGGAGATTGCTTTGCATTTGCTTGTTATTTTGATTTTCATGCTTGTTTGTACTCTATTGTGCTAATTAGGGTTTTGATATCTTGTTATTCTAGTTTTATATCTAATTTTCCCTAATTACAATATGTGTTCAAAAAAATTATCCATGCCTCAAGAACACTTCTATACACAGATACAATCCTATTAGTGCAGCTAGATACCATCTACTAGGGTTTTGGAAAACCATAGAGTAAGAACAACTATCTAGAGCTAGGAAAACTAATTTAATGTGAGATTTTCATCTCAAGAAAGATAGAATCTGATTTTAAAATGTTCTGACTTCGAACCCACACATTTAGGGTGACATTTTTGTACGTTAAAAATGATCTTGAATGAATTAACCAATGCCTCATTCAATTGGGCGAGAGTCACATAAAACATAACCCTGGTATTATTGAACTATCTTTATAATGCCTTACACAATAATATTTTCCAATATTCAAAAAATGACTCCTTAGCATATCCTAAGCACATTACCACAGACCTGTAACTCCTTTTCAAGAATTTGATTAACCCATTAAGTTAAAGCAAGAAAATGAATCACACATTCAAATATACCATTGAAGATGAATGAAGAAACCATTGATAACTTCATTCACAATCTATCATACATACAAGGAGAGAAATTGTCATAAATTTTTAGATTTATTTTGATATCAGTAATTACAAAAAATAATAGTATTCTTATATTATGTAAATACCCAACCTAGAATGACTTCCTAGCTAAAACCTTCCAAATATTGCAATATATTTTATAACTATACACTGTCTAAACATAAGGACTCAAAAAATCCGACCTCAACAATGAGCCTTGAAATCTCCTTTATAGATCAAGAGAGCAACAAGCATCGGGCTCAAATGTTCATTTCAACCAGATTTCATCTTTAGCAAATGAAATTTGGATTACATTTCAAAATTCCCCATCATCAAAACATAACCATACTACGAACAAAGGAATCAAAATGGTTACACCCCTGTAACTAACTGAATGAAACAAAAGCGACCACATCACCCATGTGCATGTCCACATCTGACTTGAAGAACAAAAACAACACCAAAAATAGAAAGCACAACCGCAGCGACCATATCATCACCTTGTACCATGAACAACCACACGGCTCCAATACAGGTGATTGCTCCTTGTTCTTGATTTAGTATGAAATAATACCATCATTTTACCTTTGTTTGCACCAACACCAAACCGAGAAACAACACACGGTGCCACCACTACAATTGGAGAAGCTACGAGGACCTCCTCATCCACTCCCACTAGCTCAATCAGGGCCATGAGGTAATCATGGTAGTCTAAATCAGTTTCAGACCCTTCACCAGCAAAGATAGTAGAAATATCAATAGGCGACTCGTAACATCCAGACCTCATCTCAACCCCAGCCAGCTTGTAGTCATCCTCAAATTCCCTCATTATTGGATAGTTTGCCACATCAGCCTATATGACCTTTCCCCTGAGGTGGGTATTGCTTCTGGCTCAAAGTGGGTTGAACCCAACACCTTCAACAACTACCCCAGAAGCACCAAGAACAATACTTTTATTCAATTGGTTTCTCCCCCCGCTGCAAATTGGTCACACCCATCCTAGCGCTTCTTCATAATGGTGAAACAGGAACCATCGACTTATCCATCCTATTCACAAGTTCAAAACTCAGCAAGAAAACCAGTTACCTACAAACAAACACAAACTCAAAAATCCAATGATGCTAATGAGAAATTAGTAGGCACTTATCAAGTAAGCCAGTGCAGATAACGTTAATTTCTCCAATTGTAGTACAAGCAAGTGAGCGATTAGTGGTTGATGTTGCTACCATAGAACATCTCCAAGCTCATAGAGAACTACGTACAACCCATCATGATTACCAGGTGAATACCACTCACACGCATGGAAATTAGGATGAGAGCCATTAAAAAACTTGTACCATTAATGAATGTAACTTGTAGAGCACAAATAGTCATCACATGGGTGGATTAAAAAATTTAAATTTAGACCGTCGATGTGATAAGGACCTAGCATGTCGAACAACTCAGATCAATTCAAAGATCATTGAAAACCCACGTCACCACTTTGAAAACCCAGTAGCCAATCACATACCCTGGAGCTAGGCAATGTGTCACCTACTCACACACCTCATGGCACTTTCAAAACAATTAATCCAATCATGCGAGGGTGGCAAGGGATGGTCATAATTAATCCTCATCATTAAATAATCATCGTTGATTTGACACTCATTTTTCACTGTTGGTGCATCAAGACAAGCCCCATTCCATTATACATGACAGATGGAAGCATTTCGCATACCTCACACCACTTTAGTGATGTCAGCAAGAAACCTTGTGAGGCCTATGAGGAATGGTCTAGATATGAACCCTCTGATCGGACGGCCTGCCAATCTGCACATGGAAAAAAGGTTATTTATAACAATGGGGCTGACTAGGAAAATGGGAAAAGACCCTCGGAGGCACAAAATTTTAGGCTAAAGTCTAAACATTGGAAAAACCCACCCGCTTTAGGAAAAAATAATATTAACACTTGAACATGAAGAAATAACCAATAGGTTGGGTAAAGGGGCCGGTAACAACATGATAGACAAGGTTTAGTTGAATGACTTAAAAGACCGGCAATCCATAATAATACGTCAACACAAAATTATAACGTGAGGGTTTATTTGATAAAAAGTAATCTCAACATGGGTAACAAAACCCTAAACCCTAAACATTAGACCCCTAGTCATGAAAGATGAACAAACATGCCCAAAACCAGAAATTTTTTTGACAAATTTTTTAAAGTCCCATCAGTGGCTCTGACTAGGGATGTATGCCCACTATGGGCATAGAAAGAACCTAGATCTCTGGGGAGCAGACCCAACATTAAATCAAATAAGTGCCCTCAAGAATGCTCCACCATGCTGACATTAGAAACTTGTTTACATTAAACTTGGTGGCCCCAGGCCCCCAAACAAGTAAAACCAAAATTTACCCCTATCAAAAACAAAATTCTCTGCTACTTGGAGTAGACCGAATCTACAAATTTTTCCCCTAAGTGCCAATATGTCATTCAAGTAATTAGAATTCCCCAAAGCATCATAATGCTTTCCAATATCACTATACATTCCATCAATCTAGACACTAACTGCAACTCATGACTATTATGACACCTTACCTTGGGTTGCTCATGGTCATGTTCCATTGAATGCTCATTCATTTAAACTAAGTAACAAAAAGATTCATAATCCATTTGATCTTTGACATCACAAATATTGCCATCAAAATCAGTTCGCACATCAAACTGAAAAAAATCTCATAGAAAACTTTGTGTGTCTCGTGCAAACCATCTTTGCATAAGTCAAAAATAAAATGTGCATATTCTGGGGAATCCTCACCCTGATAGTTACAACATAAGCCTAGTTTCCAACATTTGTGTTCAGATGTCATAGAACACTTCTTGATATTATAGAAATGAGAATCATAAGTCACATCTTCTTCTGGGAAATGTGTGAATACATTCATCTCAAGCTTCTCACAATACATTTCCTCCTGTGTCCCATCTAGCTCCAAATGAAACACCTCAAAAACAGGCTCTAGCAAACCAACTTCTAAAAAGGAAATAGAAAAACATTTGTGTGCACTGGCCCCCTCATGTTCAACACCACCTATTGTATGTGTTAATTTACAAGTGAAAATTTCAGCACAAGCTGAAAAATTTTCACCAGCAATATCAATGACACTTTCATTATAAGTTGGAAACTTTTCACTAGCAAAATCAATGACACTTTCAACCCTGGTCTCAGAAAATCTCACCTCAAGGGGTCATAACAAGTCCATCTCAGCTTCATACAAATAGTTAGGAACATCAATAACACCAATACATTCATCAATGTGTTGGTTACCTTTAGTATTGTTCTTTAGATCACAATATTAAACACACACCTCATTTTCTTCAAATTCCTCATCATTTACACAATAAACATTCTCCATTGATAGCACACCTAGAGTACACTCCAAATATTCATCATTTGCAATTTTTCCCCTCATTTGTAAGAAAATGACATGATGAGGCTCTATATCACCACAAACCTC
>CM021106.1:558519272-558566320 GCA_007115665.2 Sequoiadendron giganteum
GGAGTTTCACTTAATCCAAGGAAGTGCATTTTTGGAGTCACGGAAGGAAAATTGTTAGGACATATCATATCATAATAGGGTATTGTAATTTATCTTGAATGAATACAGGCTATCCTGAAAATACAGCCTCCTGCAAGTAAGAAAGAGATGAAGTTGTAGACACTCAAAATTGTCCCTATCATAACATTACTTAGTTGATACATGACCTTGAAAAACATTTTTAATATTTTACCCTAGGTCATTACATTATCTCACTTATCCCATTTATCCCACTTAATCACCTTCCCAATTAATTAAATAAATCTCATTTATTTAATTAATTCCCCTTTCACATGTCTCCAAAATAATTCAAATTAAATATTTGAATTAATCCCTCTTATTGTCACATTGCAACATGTGTCACATGACTACAACTCTTCACATGCATAAATAATTTAATTATTTAAATTATGAGATTCCCACTCACATCCTATTTTTACCCTCATTCATTGTGTGTCATAAGCATCTTTTCTTCTAAAATAAATAAAAGAATCTCCATTATTTCCTCACATCTTAATTTGAGTGTCATGTCATAAGCCACTTAATGTGCGTCATAGACACTAAAATAAACTTTTAATCCTAGCCATACATATCACAAATTTGACTTTTAATCTTGGCCATCGAATCGAATCAACCTTCTCCTATAAATCAAGCCTTTCACAGGCCATTTGAGGATCTTCTTCTGGCATCCTCACTCTGCCAAAATTTCTCTCAATCTTTTCATCTATCTATCTATTTTCTTCTATCATATTCATCTTATCGTTATGCTGCAAAAATGAGCAATCAACATATCAAATACTTCAATCCTTCAAAATCTCGCATTCTCATGTAGGTGGAGAAGAGCAATGGAGATAAATCAATTCAAGTTTGAAGATCGGTTTGCTTTATTTTATTGTTTTCATTTCATGCTTGCTTGTACTCTATTGTGCTAGTTAGGGTTTTGATATCTTGTTATTCTAGTTTTATATCTTATTTTCCCTAATTACATTTGGTGAACCCGACGTGAATCATTTGATCTAGCTTGCTTTTTGCAGGTTTTATTGTATTTTTTTTGCAGATTTACCAGTTTTTGGATGAAACCCAAGGTTTTACAAATTCCATCATATCTTTTAAATGGCTGCGTATTTCTCTACAAGATTTTTAGAGAAACTTACAAATCATCTCAACAGAATACAGTAAAAAAATTGAGAGTTTATCACACGTTTTGTAGGCATTATCGCTATTTTATTTTTTTTCATAAAATTTACTTTTTGAATGTAAATCAGCGAATTTTTCCAAAATGTTTACATTTCCGGAAAGGTCTTGTAATTTTAATAGGGATCTTTGTTTTATAGATTTAATTTATAGGTCAAATACAATGCGAAATAATCTGATCTTTGTTTTCTATATGTTTTTCACAAATCCGCGTTTCGGAGTGCAAAATAGGGAATTTTTCTAACTTCCTTATATTTCTGGAAAGCTCTCAAAAAATTAAGAGGGGTTCCTTCTTTGAGTTTTTATTTTTCAGATCAATAACATCTTCAAATAATCGAACCTAATTTGGTTATGTTAAAAACGTGTATCTGAAATTGAAATTTCTTAATCAACTTTTTGTTTTGGCTGCATTTTAATGTCATTTTTTTTAATTTTTCAGGTGATCATAAGGAGCTATAGTAGCAACAATATCATTCATACACATCAGATTGGAAAACAAAATTTTTTGGGTGCACTCATTTTATTATCTTTATCTCTCATTTAATCAATCAATTATGTTTGCAAACACTTGAATTTGGAGCTTTAAAATGAACATCTTGTTTGCAATCACACTTTGAAATTGGGCTTAAAAAGAATCATTGTCTGTCATCACACATTTTGGATTTGGGCTTAAAAAAAAACAAGTGCTTGAATTGTTTTACACACATTTCAATTTTCTAAAGGAAAATTAACAATTGCTAGTGTGAATCAAATGTGTGTGTGATAAAAAACACCTCACTTGGTTCGCTTTTGTCAAACCCTTCATAGGAGGCATGCTAGGGGATTTCATCACCCCTAGGGACGACCTCAATCAAAGTGTGAATTGAAAGACACGCTTCTTTGAGAGTTAAAATCTTATCACTCTTGGCTAAGCCCCAAAGAACTTTATACCTTTGGGAAGTGAAGGTGAAGGGTGGGTTACCCCTTTCTCCCGGCTGTGTGGCAGGATTTTTCTTTCATATTATCCCTAGTCAACCTCGTGCATCCTAACTTAAGACCTAATTGGCCATACCCACTTGACTAGTTCTAGGACTTGTTGATGTGTCTTCTTCAAGTGCATGCTTAATCATCACATTCATAATTTCAAATTCAAACTTGATTATGTGTCTTGCATGTGTGATTCATGTGTGTACATGTGTAATCATTTGTTTGAAAATTTCCATATCAAGCTATAAACACCAACACATAAACATATCATTCTAATCATCCTAATCATCCTTTTTTCTAATCACATTCAAATCAATTTCATCCTAATCAATCCAAGTCATTCAATCTAATCATTTCATCATCATCATCACCCTAATCCTAGTCAAACACTTGCTAAAATGGTCCTAATCCTTCACAATTCCAGTCACAAGCCCAAGGTCATACTTCGAGGAGCCCCTTCACCTAATCATGAAGATAATCCAAAACCATATATCCTCCAAGGTGGGTCAAACTTTGCTCCTAGTGATGATGAGAATTTTGTAGATCTTAGTGATGATGAAAACTTTGTAGAAATATTAGGTCACCTTAATGATACTTTTGACAAGGGAAATACCACCATAAGTTTGGAATCATACACCATTCCATCTACTAGTCCTCCATCACCATTTAATAAAATGCCTAATTCAAAACATACTAGTCCTACACCAACACCACCATCTAGCTTCTCAAGCAATAATCCATCAACCAAAGAATCCTTTAACGATTTTCTCCAAAGACTACTAGCATGGAAAAAACCATCCCCATGTCAAGCACCCATTAATGAGCTTACCAATGAACCTTTGAATGTCATGCCTATTCTTCCAATTCCATCATGTGGTCCACAACCTATTGATCATAAAAATCATACCAAGCCTCTTCTAGAGCCTTCCACTTCCATTTCCACTCAAATCCAAGAGCTATGTCAAGAGCATTATCCTAAGCATGAGGAAACATTAACCTCTCATTCTAATCGAGATCTAGGCCCTTCTAATGATCCCACTCATAATAGACTTGTTCATATTCATGATGAAGCTTCCCTCTATGATATAGATCCTACCTATGATCAAGAAGGCCATGATGACCCTCTTAGCCAACTCTATGCATTCCATGGTCAAGAGCCTATCACTTCACCTATCCATGAGCAAGAAACCTCCATTTCTCCTATAGACCCCCTACCTAGTCCTATCTATGATCTTGCATTATCCACTTGTCATTGTGAGACACATGCCTCCCAAGTAAATGTAGAAGATAAAACCAATAGTGTGGATCTAAATGAGCATAATCAAGATCCTAATGATCCTTCCACATCCACTATCAACCCTATTTCAAATCCATTGACATGTCCTATTGGTCTATCCATCTTTATTCATAAATGTTCTTCCTTAGAACAACAACAACCTTTATCCACTTCACCTTCTTCATCTAATAATGAGCTCAAGTCTAGTGTCCAAAACACACCTAGTCCCATTGTCCATTACATGCTTCAAAACATGAACTACCAAGGTAAAGGTTTAGGCCTTCATGAACAAGGTATTTTGGAGCCAATCCATGTCAAGGTCCCTCCACGCTCTTATGGCCTTGGATATACACCCCAAGGACACCAATATAAAGATGTTGGTACTTCCTCCATCCATCATAAGCCCTCTTTCCACCATAAATCCTATCATATGCCTAAAACATATGTTGCCATCCCTCCTCCATCAGCTTACAAATGTCAAAAGCATGTGACCGTACATCTTCCACCATCAACTTTTCCACCATTGCTTCCAACTCCTAATAAACCTCCATCTAATCTACCTCCACTACTCCCAACACCTAATATCCCCACTATCCAATCCCCTTATCCACCTATCCATAAATCCTCCAAAAATCCTAATCATGACCAATCAATGCACACATTGTCTAAACATGAAGCTTCCACTCATTCCACCATACCCATGGGATTCAAAAGCAAAAAAATTGATGCCTCTAGCTATAAAGAAAAAATTTTGAAGGGTCCTCATGCCTTAGGACACAAAAGCAAAGAATCAAAGAAAAATCCATCCAAAAAGAAATATAATCCCATACCTTTAAAAGAAAAGTCTAAAAACAAAATGGTTTGGGTACCTAAGAAAAAAGAAAACAAGTCAAACGAGGCATCTACATCACAAAAATCCCAACCATCCACTTCCACCTCATATTCCCACTCTATTCAAGAATCTCATATTCCATCCCACAAGCAAAATAAAAGTCATAAAAATACTAAGTCTATGTGGGTACCTAAAGCACTTCATCACCCATCTCCTAAGAAAACATCTCCATTGCTTCCTACACCCCCTCCACATCAAAAACTTCAACGTTTATCACAGTGTGTGCAACCATTGGTCATGGTTCCCTTCAATTTCACAACAATTCCACATACCTCCATCTCCTCACCCTTCACTCATTATCCTACATATCTCCCCCATCACCTTCCTATGGTCCATGCTTTTGGCTAAGCCTCTCATTCATCTCCCCTACATAATCCACATAATAATCCACCAATCCCTCCATAATCCACATCAATAATCCATCATCTACCTACTCCATCTCCCTTTCATGTCATCCCTTACCAACATCTATGAGCATAATGACATTTGACATGGTCCATGAGATGACATCCATATCTAGTGAGACTATCACCTTTCATGGAACTAGACACTTGAGTCCCTCCTATCCATATTCCCCTTCTCCTATACAAAAAATTAGAAAAAAAGAAGTAAAGATAAACCCTTTCGTCCAATGGTGAAAACCTAGTAAACAGGCACCCTGGATAAGTACCATGATGAAAACCTGGCAAATAGGCATCATGTGTAGGTTGATCTTCTATGTCACTTACAATTGGGGGCATGTTGTCTCATCCTACCATATCATTTTTATCCTATTATATCCTATCTTACCATCTCCTCTCCTACCATCTTTATCCATCATACCCATATACTTATCATATTGAGTGCATTCATCCTCTCTTCCTCCTTTTGATCTTGATAAAAATATGGGGCAAAATGTTGAAACATGCTTTGGATATATTTTGATATACCTCATCCTTCCAAACAAGCCTATCATTATCCTAGTGTCATAAGTTTTGTCACGAAGAATCCTAAGTATTGTACTTAGAATGGGGCATTTTATTCCTATGCGACATCATCTTTGGAGATCACATCCTTTCCCTCTTATGATGCATACATACATTTCATTCACTATGACCTATCCTTTTTTATCCATCCGTATATCATGAGCCTCTTGTCCCTTATCCTATCACCCACCCTTTCATCCATCAATCACCTCTATCTCCTTGCACCTAAACTTGGTTTTCCCTTGTCATTGGCATCTAGCACAAAGGCTACCCAAATTGTCATCCATTAACACCTCAAAACATTTCAAAAAAGTCTAAAAAAAACTGCAAAAAAATTGAAAAAGGTCCTAAAAAAAATCCAAAAAAATCAAATATTCCAAAAATCTAAAAAAATCAAAACATTTCGAAAATCCAAAAATATCAAAACATTTCAAAAAGACAAAAAAATCAAATAGCCAACAAAAATCCAAGCAATAAAATCAAATCGAATTCACTTCTTCCAATCAATTCAACACATCAATTCAACTTCTTCAAATCAAAATTTCAAATCAATTTCTTCATCAAACTATCTAATCACATCACTTCTTCTAATCAAATCCATTATTCTAATCAATCACATCACTTCTTCTAATCAATCCAATTATTATCATCAAATCAAATCATTTCTCCATCAATCCAATCAATCAAAATCATTCCAAGTAAATCAATCCTCAATTTAATTCATCAATCATCATCCAAATTTTCAAATCAAGCATCTTCAATCCTTCCAAGCAATAATCCAAATTCAATTCAATCCTTAATCCATACCAACCAAGCTAATCAATCAAGTCAAATTATCCAATCACATTTCGGTCTTGATCCTAATCTTGTTGTAAACCCAATCAATCAATCATCCTTGTGTTGATCTAGGGATATATCGTTCCCCGCAATAACAACACTATCATCATCATCAATCAATCAATCAATCATCCTTGTGTTGATCTAGGGATATATCATTCCCCACAATGACAACACTATCATCATCATCAATCAATCAATTAATCATTGGTTTACAGCTTGACAGGGGCAATACCTTGTTTGTTTTTGTATCATTTGTGCATGCTTGCTTGCTTGTGTGTTTTATCATTTCAATTGGCATTTGCATCAGATCTGAATCACTCCTAGCTAATATTCATATCTTGTATCTAGACAAGGTTGTATTATGCTAGGGCATGAGACACATCATCACCTTGGTCCTTATACCTTGGTGCATAACGTCTAGTGCTATATCAAACATATGATTGCTCACTTTATTGTAGCATAACGTGTCATTTTTCTTTTTCATCTACTTCTTATCTTGTATCATTCATCTTATGCCTCCTTTATCATTTCATTCATTTCGAGAGAATATCCGTGTTTATGCAACTCGCCTATCCTCTCGAGGGGGCATCATCATCATTATCATATCCTATATCATCATCCCATTTCTTCATATCTTTTGCATCAACATATTCTTCTATCATCCCTTTCCCTCATTCATCATACTCCTCACTTCTTTAAGTGGTTGGGGCATCATCTTTTTTTCATCTATCCATACCTTAACTTCTTTGAAATGATGTTACTCGTCATAAATTTCACCATCGTGAACATCATCTCAAAGAGGGGCAAAATGTAGACACCCAAAATTGTCCATGTCATAATATTACCTAATCGATACATGACCTTGTAAAACATTTTGTAATATTTTACCCTAGGTCATTACATTATCCCACTTATTCCATTTCTTCCACTTAATCACCTTCCCAATTAATTAAATAAATCTCATTTATTTAATTAATTCCTCTTCACATGTCTCAAAATAATTCAAATTAAATATTTGAATTAATCTCTCACTTTTACCACATTACAACATGTGTCACATGACTACAACTCTTCACATGCACACATAATTCAAATAATTTTATTATTTAAATTATGAGATTCCCACTCACATCCTATTTTTACCCCCATTCATTGTGCGTCATAAGTGTCTTTTCTTCCAAAATAAATAAAAGAATCTCACTCATTTCCTCACATCTTAATTTTAGCCTCATGTCATAATCCACTTAATGTGTGTCATAGACACTAAAATAAACTTTTAATCCTAGCCACACATATCACAAATTTGACTTTTAATCTTGGCCATCGAATCGAATCAGCCTTCTCCTATAAATCAAGCCTTTCAGAATCCATTTAGAGAATCTTCTTCTAGCATCCTCACTCTACCAAAATTTCTCTCAATCTTTTCATCTATCTATCTATTTTCTTCTATCATATTCATCTTATCGCTATGCTGCAAAAATGAAAAATCAACATATCAACATTCAAACCTTCAAAACCATGCATTTTCATGCAGGTGGAGAAGAGAAATGGAGATAAATCAATTCAAGCTTGGAGATTGCTTTGCATTTGCTTGTTATTTTGATTTTCATGCTTGTTTGTACTCTATTGTGCTAATTAGGGTTTTGATATCTTGTTATTCTAGTTTTATATCTAATTTTCCCTAATTACAATATGTGTTCAAAAAAATTATCCATGCCTCAAGAACACTTCTATACACAGATACAATCCTATTAGTGCAGCTAGATACCATCTACTAGGGTTTTGGAAAACCATAGAGTAAGAACAACTATCTAGAGCTAGGAAAACTAATTTAATGTGAGATTTTCATCTCAAGAAAGATAGAATCTGATTTTAAAATGTTCTGACTTCGAACCCACACATTTAGGGTGACATTTTTGTACGTTAAAAATGATCTTGAATGAATTAACCAATGCCTCATTCAATTGGGCGAGAGTCACATAAAACATAACCCTGGTATTATTGAACTATCTTTATAATGCCTTACACAATAATATTTTCCAATATTCAAAAAATGACTCCTTAGCATATCCTAAGCACATTACCACAGACCTGTAACTCCTTTTCAAGAATTTGATTAACCCATTAAGTTAAAGCAAGAAAATGAATCACACATTCAAATATACCATTGAAGATGAATGAAGAAACCATTGATAACTTCATTCACAATCTATCATACATACAAGGAGAGAAATTGTCATAAATTTTTAGATTTATTTTGATATCAGTAATTACAAAAAATAATAGTATTCTTATATTATGTAAATACCCAACCTAGAATGACTTCCTAGCTAAAACCTTCCAAATATTGCAATATATTTTATAACTATACACTGTCTAAACATAAGGACTCAAAAAATCCGACCTCAACAATGAGCCTTGAAATCTCCTTTATAGATCAAGAGAGCAACAAGCATCGGGCTCAAATGTTCATTTCAACCAGATTTCATCTTTAGCAAATGAAATTTGGATTACATTTCAAAATTCCCCATCATCAAAACATAACCATACTACGAACAAAGGAATCAAAATGGTTACACCCCTGTAACTAACTGAATGAAACAAAAGCGACCACATCACCCATGTGCATGTCCACATCTGACTTGAAGAACAAAAACAACACCAAAAATAGAAAGCACAACCGCAGCGACCATATCATCACCTTGTACCATGAACAACCACACGGCTCCAATACAGGTGATTGCTCCTTGTTCTTGATTTAGTATGAAATAATACCATCATTTTACCTTTGTTTGCACCAACACCAAACCGAGAAACAACACACGGTGCCACCACTACAATTGGAGAAGCTACGAGGACCTCCTCATCCACTCCCACTAGCTCAATCAGGGCCATGAGGTAATCATGGTAGTCTAAATCAGTTTCAGACCCTTCACCAGCAAAGATAGTAGAAATATCAATAGGCGACTCGTAACATCCAGACCTCATCTCAACCCCAGCCAGCTTGTAGTCATCCTCAAATTCCCTCATTATTGGATAGTTTGCCACATCAGCCTATATGACCTTTCCCCTGAGGTGGGTATTGCTTCTGGCTCAAAGTGGGTTGAACCCAACACCTTCAACAACTACCCCAGAAGCACCAAGAACAATACTTTTATTCAATTGGTTTCTCCCCCCGCTGCAAATTGGTCACACCCATCCTAGCGCTTCTTCATAATGGTGAAACAGGAACCATCGACTTATCCATCCTATTCACAAGTTCAAAACTCAGCAAGAAAACCAGTTACCTACAAACAAACACAAACTCAAAAATCCAATGATGCTAATGAGAAATTAGTAGGCACTTATCAAGTAAGCCAGTGCAGATAACGTTAATTTCTCCAATTGTAGTACAAGCAAGTGAGCGATTAGTGGTTGATGTTGCTACCATAGAACATCTCCAAGCTCATAGAGAACTACGTACAACCCATCATGATTACCAGGTGAATACCACTCACACGCATGGAAATTAGGATGAGAGCCATTAAAAAACTTGTACCATTAATGAATGTAACTTGTAGAGCACAAATAGTCATCACATGGGTGGATTAAAAAATTTAAATTTAGACCGTCGATGTGATAAGGACCTAGCATGTCGAACAACTCAGATCAATTCAAAGATCATTGAAAACCCACGTCACCACTTTGAAAACCCAGTAGCCAATCACATACCCTGGAGCTAGGCAATGTGTCACCTACTCACACACCTCATGGCACTTTCAAAACAATTAATCCAATCATGCGAGGGTGGCAAGGGATGGTCATAATTAATCCTCATCATTAAATAATCATCGTTGATTTGACACTCATTTTTCACTGTTGGTGCATCAAGACAAGCCCCATTCCATTATACATGACAGATGGAAGCATTTCGCATACCTCACACCACTTTAGTGATGTCAGCAAGAAACCTTGTGAGGCCTATGAGGAATGGTCTAGATATGAACCCTCTGATCGGACGGCCTGCCAATCTGCACATGGAAAAAAGGTTATTTATAACAATGGGGCTGACTAGGAAAATGGGAAAAGACCCTCGGAGGCACAAAATTTTAGGCTAAAGTCTAAACATTGGAAAAACCCACCCGCTTTAGGAAAAAATAATATTAACACTTGAACATGAAGAAATAACCAATAGGTTGGGTAAAGGGGCCGGTAACAACATGATAGACAAGGTTTAGTTGAATGACTTAAAAGACCGGCAATCCATAATAATACGTCAACACAAAATTATAACGTGAGGGTTTATTTGATAAAAAGTAATCTCAACATGGGTAACAAAACCCTAAACCCTAAACATTAGACCCCTAGTCATGAAAGATGAACAAACATGCCCAAAACCAGAAATTTTTTTGACAAATTTTTTAAAGTCCCATCAGTGGCTCTGACTAGGGATGTATGCCCACTATGGGCATAGAAAGAACCTAGATCTCTGGGGAGCAGACCCAACATTAAATCAAATAAGTGCCCTCAAGAATGCTCCACCATGCTGACATTAGAAACTTGTTTACATTAAACTTGGTGGCCCCAGGCCCCCAAACAAGTAAAACCAAAATTTACCCCTATCAAAAACAAAATTCTCTGCTACTTGGAGTAGACCGAATCTACAAATTTTTCCCCTAAGTGCCAATATGTCATTCAAGTAATTAGAATTCCCCAAAGCATCATAATGCTTTCCAATATCACTATACATTCCATCAATCAACAATTTGCATCTAGACACTAACTGCAACTCATGACTATTATGACACCTTACCTTGGGTTGCTCATGGTCATGTTCCATTGAATGCTCATTCATTTAAACTAAGTAACAAAAAGATTCATAATCCATTTGATCTTTGACATCACAAATATTGCCATCAAAATCAGTTCGCACATCAAACTGAAAAAAATCTCATAGAAAACTTTGTGTGTCTCGTGCAAACCATCTTTGCATAAGTCAAAAATAAAATGTGCATATTCTGGGGAATCCTCACCCTGATAGTTACAACATAAGCCTAGTTTCCAACATTTGTGTTCAGATGTCATAGAACACTTCTTGATATTATAGAAATGAGAATCATAAGTCACATCTTCTTCTGGGAAATGTGTGAATACATTCATCTCAAGCTTCTCACAATACATTTCCTCCTGTGTCCCATCTAGCTCCAAATGAAACACCTCAAAAACAGGCTCTAGCAAACCAACTTCTAAAAAGGAAATAGAAAAACATTTGTGTGCACTGGCCCCCTCATGTTCAACACCACCTATTGTATGTGTTAATTTACAAGTGAAAATTTCAGCACAAGCTGAAAAATTTTCACCAGCAATATCAATGACACTTTCATTATAAGTTGGAAACTTTTCACTAGCAAAATCAATGACACTTTCAACCCTGGTCTCAGAAAATCTCACCTCAAGGGGTCATAACAAGTCCATCTCAGCTTCATACAAATAGTTAGGAACATCAATAACACCAATACATTCATCAATGTGTTGGTTACCTTTAGTATTGTTCTTTAGATCACAATATTAAACACACACCTCATTTTCTTCAAATTCCTCATCATTTACACAATAAACATTCTCCATTGATAGCACACCTAGAGTACACTCCAAATATTCATCATTTGCAATTTTTCCCCTCATTTGTAAGAAAATGACATGATGAGGCTCTATATCACCACAAACCTCTAGTAAGGAAATTTTTTCCATATCATCTTCAAAGAGGCAATCATCACTTTGAAGTTCACAATCACTAGCCTATAAAAAACCCTCGATAACATGTGTATTGTAATCATGACTTGGAAAATCACTTTGTGTCTCACTTAGTTCTCCACCATCTTGCTCCTCAAGCTTTTTCAAAGTTATCCAACATTCCTCAAAAGGGCAAGTGTCATCCACATTTTGTGCATATAGACACTTTGTTGATTCTGCAATCTCTATCCATTTAAGGACTTGGGCAAGGTTACCAAGTTTCAATTCTTCTAGAAAAGCACTCAAACCAAGTTCATAAATCTCACAAAAAAATCAATGCACACAATATCATTAGGTCTGAAATATTTGGGAACTTCTATCAAAGCATCCAAAAATCTCAAAAATAGCCTGTATGGTGATTCTCCCTCTTGTCTTTTCATCTCATACAACTCTTGCACAAAAGAGTTTTGATCATCACTAATCAAATTGAGTTGGTGTTCAACTTGGGTTTCATCATTATCTTCATACTATAATGATGGATACATCACTGTTGCCAAAGCATTCTTATCATGAAAATTGTCTTTTATAGCTAACTCTAGAATTCTGCAAGTATGAGATGTGCTGGGGTAACCAACACTTGCAGCTAGATACCCTTTCATCACTGAGTATTTTATATTATTCTCAATGTCTATAGCCATTTTATATGCTTGATATAAGGTTGTAGGTTCCTTATCTCTTAATAAGTAACTCATTTGTTTTTCAAAAGCACCAAGATATACAACTAGGCATTCAACCTCATTTGGTCTTATTTCTTCAGGAATTTCTCTTATAGCTTTTGAAAACCTTAGATTGAAAAATGGGACTAGCTCAACTTTTCTTATGTGGATTCCCATAAAACCCTTTCTTACCATTCTTGGGTTTACTCTTTCACCTAATTTTTCAATAAAAACCATCATCAACTGATTCCATGAGTTAATAGAACATGCAGGAAAATACGAGAACCAATCCCTAGCATCATCCTTTAAGGATTGCACAAAAAGCTTCATGACAACATCCTTGTGACTGACTTCATAATCCCCCATCACATCCATGAAATTTTCCAGAAGCTTAGAGGCAGACTCTAAACTTTTCCCTATGAAGTTGGTAAAATATTTCCTAACCTTCTTAGGAATCAAATTATGGAAACCTTTAATACCACTAAAAATAAATGGCATATGCCTTTGAATCATAAAATCCCCTAGAGGGCTTGGTGAAACTTGTTCCCTTTGCATACTTGTATTTTCCATTTCATAGGGAAACCTTCTTATACCCATTCAATCACTGTCAACTTCATACATGGCTCTCAATTACATAATTTACTAATTCAACCATGATTCTAAAATATTGACTGAATACTTATGCCTTAAGATTTTTAGAGGCATAATTGAAAATAAGCATACTTCTCATATCATATTACATATTACACTTTAGAATTATGGAAAGACCAACCACTATTCATTTCTTAATGCTAAATCATCTAATTAAGAACCATTCATCACCCCTAGTTATGAATACTTCTCATAAACAAAATACCGAATTGTTTAAATTAATGAAAATACCTAGAAATTAAGCAACACTTGTTAACCTTCTCTCCCTAACTGCAAATGTTATAGATCTAAGACTTTTCCTTATATATCAACTGGTTCTTTAGATAGAGTCACCACATCTTTAACAGAGGAGTGAATTTCAAATGAATACAAAGTTCCTTATCAAGAACTGATCACGTTCTAGGTCTTCGTCCATAATAGAGTCACAGTCAAATGCTTTGAGATTACACTACTACCAATCCTTTCCAAATCCATAACCTTCTAACATCTAAACTTAAAGTTTAGATCCACCAAACAATTGACTTTGGAATACCACCACCTACTTCTATGGTTTCTTTTTTCTTTAAATTTCTTAGAAGTTCTCCCCAATGAAATCACCATTCAGCTAGTGACTTAGGCAGGAAAAATTAATGCAAAATTGTCAATGTTTGATTACAAACATGATGATAATGACCCTATAACAGCACAGTCTACAACCAATACCTCTGAATTCTTATCTCCCCAGTGGAGTCGCCATTCTATTGGTGTTTTATTTTTCTAGCTAAGCTTTGAAACTCTCTAAGAGGTAGCCGACCTCCAAGTTTAAGAATTCTCAAAGTTAGTGGCCAACTGACAACATTTAGTCAAAGACAGAGATCTCCTACACTTTTAGCTCTATGAAACCAAGGAGGGTGTGCCTATATGAGTTCACAAAAAATATTCATGCTTCAAGAACATTTCTATACACAGATACAATCCTATTAGTGCACCTAGATACCATCTACTAGGGTTTTGGAAAACCACGGAGTAAGAACAACTATCTAGAGCTAGGAAAATTGATTTAATGTGAGATTTTCATCTCAAGAAAGATAGAATTTGATTTTAAAATTTTCTAACTTCAAACCCACACATTTAGGGTGACAATTTTGTACGTTAAAAAGGATCTTGAATGAATTAACCAGTGCCTCATTCAACTAGGTGGTAGTCACATAAAACATAACCCTAGTATCATTGAACTATCTTTATAATGCCTTACACCATAAGATTTTCCAATATTCAAAATAGTACTCCTTAGCATATCCTAAGCACATTACCACAGACCTATAACTCCTTTTCAAGCATTTGATTAACCCATTAAGTTAAAGCAATAAAATGAATCACACATTCAAATATACCATTGAAGATGAATGAAGCAACCATTGATAACTTCATTCACAATATGTCATAAATACACAAGAGATAAATTGTCATTAATTTTTAGATTTCTTTTGATATCAGTAATTACAAAAAAGCATAGTATGCTTATCTTAAGTACATACCCAACCTAGAGTGACTTCCTAGCTAAAACCTTCTAGATACTACAATATTTTTTCTAAGTGTACACCGTATAAACATAAGGACTCAAGAAATCATACCTCAATAATGAGCCTTGAAATCTCCTTTATAGATCAAGAGAGAAACAAGCATCAAGCTCAAATGTTGATTTCAACCAAATTTTATCTTTACCAAATGAAATTTGGATTACATTTCAAAATTCCCCATCATCAAAATGTAACCATACTACGAACAGAGGAATCAAAATGGTTACACCCCTGTAACCAGCTAAACAAAACAAAATCCACCGCATCACCCATGCACATGTCCACATCTGACCTGAACAACAAAAACAACATCAAAAACAAAAAGCACAACCCCAGCGACCATATCATCACCTTGCACCATGAGAAACCACACATATCACCACAACATTTGGAGAAGCTGTGAGGGCCTCCTCATCCACTCCCACCAGCTTAGTCAGGGCCCCGAGGTAATCACAATAGTCTAAATAAGTTTTGGACCCTTCACCATCAAAGCCAACAAAAAGCTCAATAGGTGACTCATAACGTCCAGACCTCATCTTAACCCCAGCCAACCTATAGTCATCCTCAAATTCCCTCATTATCAGATAGTCTGCCACTTCAACCTATATGACCTTTCCCCTGATGGGGTAATTGCTTTTGGCTTGAGTTGGGACAGACCCAACACCTTCAACAACTACCCTGGAAGCACAAGAAATAGTACTTTGTTGAATTGGTTTCTCCCCCTACTATGAATTTGTCATGCCCATCCTAGCACTTATTCGTAATGGGGAAACAAGAACCATCAACTTATCCATCCTATTCACAAGTTCAAAAATCAGCAAGAAAACCAATTACCTACAAACAAACATAAACTCAAAAATGCAATGATTCTAATGAGCAATTAGCAAGCATTTATCAAGCAAGCTAGTGCAGATAACATTAATTGCTCCAAATGTAGTATGAGAAAGCAAGCGATTAGTGGCTGATGTTGCTACCATAAAACATCTCCAAGCTCATGGAAAACTGCATACAACCCATCATGAATACTATGTGAATACCACTAACATGCATGGAAATCAAGATGAGATCCATTAAAAAACATGCGCCATTAATGAATGTAACTTTTAGAGCACAAATAGTCATCACATGGGTGGATTAAAAATTGGAATTTAGACCATCGATGTGATAAGGACCTGGCATGTTGGATGAATCAAATTAAGTCAAAGATCATTGAAAACACACGTCACCACTTGGAAAACCCAGCAGCCAATCACATACCCTAGAGCTAGGCAATGTGTCACTAGCTGGCACACCTCACAACACTTTTAAAAACATTAATCCAATCATGTGACGCCGGTGAGGGATGATCATAATTAATCCTCATCATTAAGCAATCGCCACTGATTTGACACCCATTTTTCACAGCTGGCCCATCGCGATAGGCCCCATTCCATTGTACGTGACAGATGGTAGCATCTCACATACCTCGCACCACTTTAGTGATGTCAACAAGAAACCTTGTGAGGTTTGGAAGGAACGGTCTAGATTTGAACCCTTTGATCTGACACCCCGCCAATCTACACATGCAAAAAAGGTTATTTATAACAGTGGGGCCAACTAGGAAAATGGGAAAAGACCCTCAGAGGCATGAAATTTTAGGCTAAAGTATAAACATTGGGAAAACCCACCGATTTTAGGAATAAATAATATTAAAACCTGAACATAAAGAAATAACTGATAGGCCGGGTAAAGGGGTCGGTAATAACATGACAAACAAGGTTCAACTGAATGACTTAAAAGATCGGCAACCCATAATAATAGGTCAACACAAAATTATAACGTGAGGGTTTATTTGATAAAAACTAATTTCAGAATGGGTAACAAAACCCTAAACCCTAAACACTAGACCCCTAGTCATGAAAGATGAATAGACATGCCCAAAACTAGGCAAAAGTTTGACAAATTTTTAAAAGTCCCATCGGGATGATGATGATGATGATGATGAGTTGAAACATGAGCCAGTTGTCCCTAAGATCCTTCCAAGAGTTGATAGCTTTGATGAGTTGTTAACTACCTTAGTGGAAGAATATTTTCCACTCACCATGGAGGAGGAATCAACATGGCAACTTATCATTCAAGGTGAAGGTAATGTTGTTGTTTTTAAGCTCTTAGGTTTTTTTCTTTCTAATTCAAATCAGAAAACGAAGGGAACAACAATGAATGAGAAAGCATCCAACAATGAGAGTTTTGAATTCACTCTTTCTAGAGGATTCTCAATTAGGAATCTATCCAACATTGAGACCACTGAAGCACCAAAAGCCAATATTGCACCCAATCATGAAGCTATGACTGAAGATGACATTAGGAATGCACTTGTAGTTGAACAAGAGTACGTACAACTCACTTATCCTCCTTTGAACAACAATATATATGATCAATTTGATGAGGTAAGTGGAATTGTTTCTCTCTTTCAAGGGGTAGTACATCATCTTGTTGCAATTTTTCCTTTGTCCCATCTTTGCATAGTTGTCCTTAAGCATGCAAGTTATTGTATATTGAGAAGAAAGGAGAGATACTTCAGTCATCCAATAAATGGTTTTCTTTAAGTTGTCTTTTTTTTTTGTTAGTGTCTAGGGTAGGTTTCTAGATGCAGTTTCCAATTCCTTAAGTGTTCAACACAGTTAGGTAGTTTCGTTTCTGAGGTTTTGGTGTTTGAATAAGTTTCAAGGGTATCATGATCTAATTTAGTGAGTTAGAGAAGTTGTTTAGCTCTCTTTCCAAATTTGTGTCAACTTTTAAGTGACTATGTGCCCAATAGATAAGCTTCAAGCAACTCATCTAGATTTTTAGTAGGCAAACATATAGTAGATGTCACCAAAATATTACCCAATTTCACTATTATATTAATCAAGTAGAGCTCTTAAAGTTTTCAAAAGAAAATTAGGGTTTATTTTAATGTTACTATATTTCATTCATGTGTATAACAAAAAAAATCAGAAGATTACATTACTGAACTACATTTATGCTTATGCATACAATATAAGAAAGATTGTACAAATCATTTTTAGAAAAAAGTAATATTTATTGACAATATAAATGTCTAAGGTATCACACAATCCATGAGACTAGCTACTTTAATGCAAAAGAAATAAAACATTGTACATTTATAGAAAATGAAATAACATATAAGAGAGGGTGACCCATCATTTCATGAATGATGAGCCCTGGTCAGGTTGCCTTGTGTCATCCTTTCGCTTGTCCTGCATCTACCTTTTGCTCCATTGTTGCTCCTAGTTACCTGCATTTGAAAGAGAGAGTTTTGTTAGAGCAATGAAAGGTCACTAATTCATACATGCACATGCATCTATAAATATGAAATATGATCCCCATGTGTACCAAAACAATTAGAATCATTTGGATGTTAAAGAAAACAAAAAGGTTATCAAACACATCCACCATATGCACATATTTTTCTAACATGTTTTCTTCTTGTGCAGGTATAGGGAAAATTATGTTGTTGTTTTGTTTCATCTGATTAAAATATGTGGAGTAAAATTTGGCTCCCACAAGGGTTGAGCTCAGTGTGCTATCATTTTGTCTTTTGACATGATAAGTTTGTTAAGCCTTCCGTGAAATTGTGATGCAATCAAGGATGAATTCATTATTCATGATAGTGAGGTTATTGAATTCACTGGTATAAATGACAAACTAATACACAATGTAATCACAATGTCATTAAAACTAAACAATGGTGCCTATCAGGTACAGTGACATAGTCAAATACAATGTAGGACATTTAGTCACAAAATAAAGGAGAAGACTAGTAAATCTGTACAAGGCAATAAAAATAGAGAATCTATAATACAATGCAGTAATAGGCTTCTATAGAAATGTGGGATGGAGTTCTTTTAATTTCTTAGGCCTTATGTGAATAAGCTGAAGAAAAGTGTAAACCCTCTTGAGTTAAGTGCTAGAGTAGAGCCTATGGTTTCCAAATTACAAAGAGAGAAGATGGTATTCATGAGGGAACAAAAAAAATGCATAGAGTTATTGTTTCATGTGCATACTATGCAATGGCATTGAGTCATTTTGAAAACTATGTTATCTTTGCAGGGAAATTGTGGCCTTGAGGAAGCTAACTCATATATGAAAAATGGAGATTTCCTTAAAAATACAAGAATAGTGGTTGCTAGGGTTTCAACCCATCGAAAGCTATAGGAAGACCCTAGGGCCGAGCCTTTTAAGGGCCAAGGTCTTCAATTTATTTGAGTATGGGAGCTATCATTTACAAAATCACATAGCCCTGGCAAGAGAAATGCAAACATTGATCTAAATACAGTGAAGAGAAATAAATAATGAAACCCTCGATCATTGAGTTTCTACAGAATACCCAAGGTAATGCCACAACCGACATCTTCTAGTTAAACCTCACGGGAAATGAAATTCCAGAGAAAGTGAAAATACATGAGGTTGTAGCCATGAAGAAGCTGTGGAATGGAGGACACGGATTTGGAATAACCCAAATAAGGTTTTACCTTTTGCCTACAAACCATGATAGCCATCAGGTGAAGAGAGTTGAATTGTGATCTTTTGGAACAACAGTATGTAGCTACGACCATTGAATAAAAGGACTTTTGTATTTTGTATAAAAATAAAATATACATGAAGATCAAGTAGTTTCAATGTATCAACAGAGATATGAAACACATGGTTGTAAAAGGAAATGCATTGGGGTATAGCACAAAAAATGAAATATATTCATCTTTCTTCTCAAATTCAAGCCCTTTTCTCTTCACAAAATGCAATACAAAGACATAAATATGCCAAATATGCAGCGTTATGCTCACAAGTTGAGCTTGAAATGAGCTTTTTATCTCACAAGAAATTAAAAAGAAAGGCTATAGGAGTCGTGGCCCTAAAGGCTCAGATTTCAGAAAAAAAGTGGAGATTTTTCTTTCTGTTATTGATAGATCAAAGTAGCCTACCAGTGTTTCTCTAGGAGAATCGACTAAACAATACAAGTATTATGTCTCAGTACGGTCAAGATCTGCCATAATAGTGTCTGTAGAAAGCTCAAAGAAACCCTATGATGGTGCAAGTGGTGAAGACCTTCAGAAAGTTCAAATGTGCAAAATGAAATGAGCTTCCTTATCTCTCGGTGACTTTTGTGTTAGGGTTTGGAAACCCTAATAGGTGTCGATAAACGAAAAGGAATATTTCCTTTATTTTTAAAGCTTTATTCACATAAATTCATGCAAGACTTTTTTTGTAAGATGTTTTAATGTCTTTTAGCATACTTTAAAAGACTAAAGTCAACAAGTCTTATTTTATGCATTTAATTTCAAAATTGTAAAACTTTATTAAAGTGATGAAATAAATCACTTTGATAAATATTATTGATTGATGCAAGATAAGGTGCTACATTGGTTTTCAAAATAATAGTCAAAGGAAGGGTTAGTTAAGCTTTGATGCCTTCGCATGCATCTAGGATGTATTTGAGGAGATCTTCAAATATGTGGAGGAAAAATAGGAGATTTGGTCACTGAATTGGCAGTTCAGCTTCAGTTCAGAGTCCAAATGGATTGAGTATGAATCAAGGGGGATTTTGAGGCACTTTAATCCTTGTTTCGTGTAGTTTCAACCCTATTTTTGAGGGATTTTTAGTTATGCATGACCCTTTGAGTTATTTTCAGATTAAGAACTCCATATGCATATTTTAAGGAGTTTTGTTCTAGTCAAGTGCCTAATTTGAGGGAGGGGTGTCAGACAACTCATCAAGCCAGTTGGAGCCAAAATTCAAAATTTGAATTCTTGGAAGCTTTTCTATAAGTCTTCTTCTTCTCTCATCTTCTCAAGAGTTCTAATTTTTCAGTACTTTTAATTAGTTTTATAGATTTGTAATGCAAATATCTACTGATATTCAACAAACTAGTTCAGTTTCTTATCAAATCTATTTTTTTCAAGCATTGTATGTGAATGTTTTGATTAAAATATTGTGATTTCCAATAGAAAATCCTTCATTTTTATCTTATTCCTTCAATGTTGGTTCAAATGCAGCATGTTATAGTGTAGGTCACTGATTGTGTATCTTTATTTTGTTGAATGTTAGTTGTGAAAATATCACTATTTTCTTTTAAACAAACACCAAACATTGAAACCTTTCATATGAATAATTTATGCAAAACATATCAAACTGAGTTGTGAATGCTTCCAGCTTTGTTTGTTGAGTTATTTTGTGAGTTCTAACAACAAAATCAAGTCATTTTCAGTCGATAAATCACCCCTTAAAATTAGCTTTTAGTTTCTACAGCAACCTTCTTTCACTTTTCCTATCAAAAGTTAGTATTTCTTAAGATATCTTCAAAGGGAGCCACCCCATAAAGTGGAGGTCTTCTCTCATCATAGGATACCCACAACCTGAGAGTAGTCCCATTTTGCATAATATTGCATATTTTTCATCTTAGCATTGGGAGCAAATCCTTGTGACAATAGTTTTTGGTACTCCCGATGGGACTATGAATTGTTTCTCAGTCCATTTTTATACATTTTCTTTCTATTGTTTGGTGTGTACAACAAAAGTTTCAATCTTTAGGAGGTATTTTCTTTACACACTTGGTGACTCTAGAAAGATTATTTATTGGTTTCAAGCAAGCAAGATGTATATATGTTCTTTAACCCATCATATGATGAAGAAGTTGCTCCTAGACCTCCTTATTATCTATATCAGATTGAACCAATAATTGGTTCTAGTCAAAATACCTTTGCTATAGGAGGTTATAAACAAGTTTCATATTCTTGCCACCCACCCACCCAACTACAAACTCCATTGCAACTATTTTATGCCCATAACTAGCCTCAAGAATCTCATTTTATACCAAATCAAAAATATCATTTTCCCAATTAGCTCCAAAATGATTAGAGAATGGATATTGCAAATAGCAAGAACATATTGCTTGATTGGACCAAGCAGTTGCAGGATATCGAAAGATGGTGGGAAATTGATTTGTAACAAGAAGAATTAGCTCATCAGCTTATATTCATGAGTTGTAGGTAAAGGCACAAATGAAGCAACATGAGGACGATCATGCAAGGGAGGTGGATGCACAAAGGTTTGAAGAGGAAGCCTTCAGGTTTAAAATATCAAGCTTCATACAAAGCAACCCTCTTGAATGCTTTGAAAAGGCTTTTATTTCTAAAGGTCCAAGTTTTAGAGCTCCTTCTTTATTTCTAGATTCTAGATATGTGCAAGATCAACCCCCTATTTCCCATTTTTAGCCCTTTCAAATTCCCTTTCCAGTTTTATCTAGCACAACTAGCTATGATGAAATTGTGATGTTGGAAGAGAATGTGTCTACAATCCCAAGCAACAAGGAAAAGCAGTAAAGTGTAAGGAAAGTGGATGGGGACCAGAAGGAAAAGTTGATCTTCACATTTGATGAGTTGCCTTGTTTTGATGACAAGTATATAGTTTCAAAGTAGCTAGGAGATATCAAATAGTATGGTGAGTTGTTGATTGATGATGATCAAAAATAAAACGGAGCCTTAGACCATGAAGAAGAGCATAAAACTAAACTTGACATCATTGTCTAGGATATAAGCTTTGATATTTCTGAGCATGTTATGCATGAAAAACCTAATGTTGAGATTTATGATGAGGTATGCACAAAGGTAATTGAACAATTTTGTTCAAAGTTGGATAAAAAGGAATCAAACCAGGTTGAAGCAGTTGATGGTCATGTTCAACCTAGAAAAAAGTTTCAAAATCTTGAACAATTGTTGAAGCAATAGGAGAAATATGGTCCTGATGGAGAGGAGTTCATTATCTCAAGTTAGGAAATTTCTCATGAACCTGCTTTGCAAGGTCTAAGTTGGTTGGAGGAGCTTACTTTCTACTATACAATAGACCTTGAAGCTAGTTTTTCAAATGAAGGTTTGTTTCAAGAGGATTCTTCATTGTTTGAACTTTTTCCTTCCTTCGTTGAAGAGGACAAGCCTGAGTTGGAGTGTACTTCCTTGGATGACGATGATGAGTTGAAAATTTAGTCAGTTGTCCCTAATAGAATTCTAATAGGTGGTAGCTTTGATGATTTTTTAGTAACCTTAGTGGAAGAAGATTGTCCACTCACCATGGAGGAGGAATCAACATGGAAACTTATCATTCAAGGTGAACATAATGTTGTTGTTTATAATGTCTTAGATTGTTTTCTTTCTAATCCAAAACATCAAATGAAGGTAACAACAATGAATGCGAAAGTACGTAGCAATGGGAGTTTTGAATTCACTCTTTCTAGAGGATGCCCAGTTAGACATCTAGCCAGCATGGAGACCATTGAAGCACCAATAGCCAACCTTGCACCCAATCCTGAAGCTATGGTTGAAGATGACATCAAGAATGCACTTGTAGTTGAACAAGAGTATGTACAACTCACTTATCCTGCTTTTAAAAAAAAAAAAATATGATCAGTTTGATGAGGTAAGTGGACTTATTTCTCTCTTTCAAGGGGCAGTGCATCATCTTGTTGACATTTTTCCTCTGTCCCATATTTTCTTAGCTATCCTTAAGCATGCAAGTTATTGTCTATTGAGAAGGAAGGGAAGCTACTTCAGTCATCCTATAAATGGTTTTTTTAAATTAGTTTTGTTTTTTTGTTAGTGTAGGGTAAGTTTCTAGATGCACTTTTAAATTACTTTAGTGTTGTTTAACACAATTAGGTAGTTTCCTTTATGAGGTTTTTGTGTTTGAATAAGTTTCAAGGGTATAATGTTCTAATCTAGTGAGTTAAAAAAGTTGTTTAGGTCTATTTCCAAAGTTGTGTCAACTTTTAAGTGACTCTGTGCCCAATAGATAAGCTTCATGCAACTGGTCTAGATGTTTAGTAGGAAAACATATAGTAGATTTCACCAAAATGTTACCCAATTTCACTATTAGCTCAATCAGGTAGAGCTCTTAATTTTTTCAAATGAAAATTAGGGTTCATTTTAATGCTGCTATATTTCATACATGTGTATAACAAAAAAAATCAGAAGATTATAGTATTAAACTGCATTTATGCTTATGCATACAATATAAGAAATACTGTACAAATATTTTTAAGAAAAAGTATTCTTTATTGACAATATAAATGTGTAAATTCTCACATAAGATATGAGACTAATTACTTTAATGAAAAATAAAGATAAACTTATGTATGTATAGAAAATGAATGCATATATAAGAGAGGGTGACCCGTCATTACCTGAATGACGAGCCCTGGTCAAGTTTCCTTGTGTCATCCTTTCAATTTTCTTACATCTACCTTTTTCTCCCTTACTACTCCTAGTTACCTGCATCTGAAATAGGGAGTATTGTTCGAGCAATGAAAGGTCACTAATCCATACATTCACATGCTTCTATAAACATACAATCTCATCCTTATGTGCACCAAAATAGTTAGCATCATTTGGATGTTGAAGAAAATAATAGGGTTATCAAACACATCCACCATATGCACGTAGTTTTCTAAAATGTTTGCTTCTTGTGCAAGAATAGGGAAAGTTATGTTGCTATTTTGTTTCATCTGATTATAGCATGTGGAGTAAAATTTGGCTCCCACAAGCGTTGAGCTCGGTGTGCTATCATTTTATCTTTTGATAGGATACATTTGTTAAACCTTCCATTACATTATGATGCATTGAAGGATGAATTCATGATTCATAACAGTGAGGTTGATAAATTCACTAGTATAAATAACAAATTAATTCTCAATGGAATTGCAGTTTCATTAAAATTGAACAATGGTGCTTACCATGTATAGTGACATAGTCAAATACAAGTTACAACATTCATTCATAGTGTAAAGGAGAAGACTAGTCGAATACAAGTTACGACATTCATTCACAACATAAAGGAGAAGACTAGTAAATCTATACAAGGCAATAAAAATAAACCATCTATAATACAATGAAGTGATTGGATTTGTTAGAAATGTGGGATGGAGTTCTTTTAATTTCTTATGTCTTATGTGAATAAGCTGAAACAAAGTGAAAACCCTCTTGGGTTAAGTGCTAAAATAGAGCCTATGGTTTCTAGATTACAAAGAGAGAAGGTGTTATTCATGAGGGAAAAAAAAATATGTGGAGTTATTGTGGCATGTGCATACTATGCAATGGAATTGAGTCATTTTGTAAACTATGTTATCTTTGTAGGGCAGCCATCGCCTTGAGGAAGTTAACTCATATATGCAAAATGGAGATTTCTTAAAAAATACAAGAACAATGGTTCCTAGGGTTTCAACCCATCGAAAGCTACAAGAAGACCCTACGACCGAGCCTTTTAAGGGCTAAGGTGTTCAAGTTATTTGAGTACTGGAGCTATCATTTACAGGAGAACATAGCCCTGGCAAGAGAAATGCAAACATTGATCTAAATACATCAAAGAGAAATAAACAATGAAACCCTCAGCCCTTAAGATTCTACAAAATACACAAGGTAATGCCATGACCTGCATCTTCTAGTTAAACCTCATAGGGAATGAAATTCCAAATCAAGTGCAAATAAATGAGGTCATGGTCATGAAGAAGGTGTGGAATGGAGGACATGGGTTTGGAATAAACCAAATGAGGTTTTATCTTTTTCTTGCAAACCATGATGACCATGAGGTGAAGAGGGTCGAGTCGTGATCTTCTAGAAAAATAGTATGTAGTTACGACCATTGAATAAAAGGAATTTTTTATTTTGTACAAAAGCAAAATATACAAGAAGATCAAGTAGTGTGAATGTATCAATAGAGATATGAAACACACGGTTGTAAAAGGAAATGCATTGGGGTATAGCATAGAAAATGAAATATATTCATCTTTCTTCTCAAATTCAATCCCTTTTCTCTTCAGCAAATGTAATACAAAGATATAAATATATAGAATATGCATAGTTATGCTCACAAGCCAAGCTCAAAGTGAGCTTTTTATCTCATAGGAAATGAAAAACAAAGGCTATAGGAATCGCTGCCCTGAAAGGCCCAGATTTGAAAAAAGAAGAAGAAATTTTTCTTTTTATTTTTGATATCAAAGTAGCTTACTAGTGTTTCTTTGGTAGAATCGATAGAAAAATACAAGTATTATGCCTCTGTATGATCAAGATCTTCCATACACTATCTGCAAGAAGCTCGAAGATACACTATGGTGGCGCGAGCAGTGAAGACCTCCAGAAAGTTCAAATGCGCAAAATGAAATGAGCTTCCTCATCTCTTGGTGACTTTTGTGTTAGGATTTGGAAACCCTAATAGGGGTCAATAAAACGAAAGGATTTTTTCCTTTATTTTTAAAGATTTATTCACATAGATTCATGCTTGAGTTTTTTCCTAAGATTCTTTATGTTCTTTTTCCACGCTTTAAAAGACTAAAGTCAACAAGTCTTATTTTATGCATTTAATTTCAAAATTGTAAAACTTTATTAAAGTGATGAAATAAATCACTTTGATAAATATTATTTATTGATGCAAGATAAGGTGCCACATTGGTTTTCAAAAACATAGTCAAACAAAGGGTTATTTAAGCTTTGATGCCTTTGCATGCATCTAGGAGGTATTTGAGGAGATTTGGTCACTTAATTGGCAGCTCAGCTTTAGTTAACAGTCCAAATGGATGGAGTATGAGTTAAGGAGGATTTTGAAAAACTTGATTCCTTGTTTCTTGTAGTTTCAACCCTATTTTTGAGGGTTTTTCAGTTATGCATGACCCTTTGGGTTGTTTTCAGATTAAGATCTCCTTATGCATATTTTAAGGGGTTTTGTTTTAGTAAAGTGCCTAATTTGAGGGAGAGATGTTAGACAACTCATCAAGCCAATTGGAGCCAAAATTCAAAATTTGAATTCTTGGAGCCTTTTCCATAAGTCTTCTTCTTTCATCTTCTCAAGATTTTTGAGTTTTTTTCATTATTGTTGCAGCAACATAATACTTTGTAACTCATTTATTATGAGTTTTTTAGTACTTATAATTAGTTTTATAGATTTTTAATACAAATATCTCCTGATATTTAATAAATAAGTTCAGTTCCTTCTCAAATATGTTTTGTTAAAGCATTGTATGTGAATGTTTTGATTAAAATATTGTTATTTCCATAAAAAAATCCTCCATTTTTATCTTATTCCTTCAATGTTGGTTCAAATGCAGCATGCTATAATGTAGGTCATTGATTGTGTATCTTTATTTTGTTGAATGTTAGTTGTGAAAACATCACTATTTTATTTCAAACAAACACTAAACATTGAAACCTTTCATATGAATCATTTATGTAAAACATATCAAACTGATTTGTGAACACTTCTAACTTCATTTTTTGAGTTATTTTGTGAGTTTTAATAGTAGAAGTGTTGATGGTGTTTCTACATAGCAACAACTCAGATAGAATATGATATCCTATCTCTCTTGAAAGGTAAATCTGTATGGAAAAAGAGATAACCCCAAGGTCTATAATGTCAGGTCTTGACAATAAAAATAAAATAACTCAGAGATAATGTGAAAATGCTGGTAATCACAAAAGGACCTTACTACAAGCAATTATTGGACTCAAATTTACCAGATCTAGAAATATGTTGATACTTGAAACCCTAAATTTAACCCAAATAATAAAGAAATAACAAAAGATAAAAGGTTTCAGAGAAAATTCCAAGACTAATTCAAACCCTAAGATTGACAATGCAAAAGATAAGATGCTCAAAATGGACCAATCCCTCAAAAACTACTTTTTGTTCAACCCAGATAAATCTCCAATCTTACAAAAATAGTGCAATCTTCTAAGGTGTTAAAGAATTTCAAATCATGGATATTCATTTAGGACAACCCTATTGCAATTTGAAATGAACAAACATTCATAATTGAACTAAGCATAGTTTTAAGTCCAAGCTAACTTTGCAAAGTAGCTAACAATCAGCTAACTGCAAAAAGTATGGACTAGAGATTGCTGCAAACATTCCAAGCATAAAACCCTAAGCATCACCACACCATCCAACAATGAAATTAAGCAATTTTAAAGATAGAATACCAAGAACCATGCCAGATAAAATTCAACACAAGAAAGATACCAAATCACAATATGCTTTCTTATATTAAATCACCCAAAGTAGCAACAATTCTAATCTTCTATTATATTACTTTCTTGAAGATAAACTTTAACCCTAACTACCGCTCTTACAATTCACTCAAAAAATTTCTAACTTTTTCCACTATTATTCTATTCTCTTCTCTTACAAATGAGGCATCATGCTAGATTTATAAAGAACCCCCCAAGATAGGTCGGCCCAAATAGGTTTTACAATAATAAATGCCACACAATAGGTGAGCCCAAAAGATATTCGAAAATAACATGAAATGTGCAATTTGCACCAATTTCATCCAAGTCGGCCTAGGTCTCAAAGAACTCGATCTAATGCATGTGAATAATGGGAAGCACAAACTCCGATGTGGCCCTATATTAACTACTTCCCATCCTTATCTTTAGCATGCTCGATTTCACCATGCAATGCCAATAATACTCTATCCAATTTGGCAGTAGGTGGTAAAAGCAAAACCCAACCTTCCTCTCAAGAGACTTGATGTCCTCTCTTGCTTGCTTCACTGTACTATCCCAATCATCCCTATTTGTTTGATACCTGTCAATGACTACAATGTAAGTTGTAACATTATCTAGCTGATGTTCAGTAACTAGACCTTCATTGATTGGAGAGTAGACATCTCGCCACCACCTCCTTAACTGTTCCAAACTGAGATGCTTCGAAGAAAACTTCTTTCTCCCTATCATTATTTCAAAGATGGAGATACACTTATCATAAATACTATTCAAAGTGTCCTCAATCTACTTCCCCTATTTGTGTATCTTTTTCAAGGCCCTTTGCCCCATTTGTAGAATCTCAAACCATTCCCAAGGCTTTGCAACCCTTGAGAAAGGAATAATTTCATCCTTCACTAGCTGATCCTCAGTGTGCTCCATAATTATCTTTGTTTTCTGCAGTAGGAGATCTATGTCCTTATCCTAGGCTAGCATACTCTTTATCCAATCAACTGATCTCATTCCATCCTTTGCAGTTGAAAAGATGTCCTTGATGGCACCATCTCCCTTGGTTTGCACTCCCCACAACCAACCAATTATAGCATGTGTGGTTCCCTTCATCCTTTCAACCTCTGAGATTGTCTCTTGAGGAAAGAAACATATAGCAAAGGAGGAAGAACTGATGGACTACAAGGGTTTCATCAACTCTCGCAAGTACCTCTTTAGTCTCTCATTTTCCTTCTCCAACTCATGCTTAGTTTGCACCTCCTTCCTCAATTAGCCTAGGATCATAGCATTGGAGCATTCATACTCCTCAATTTCTTGTTCCATGGAGGCATTCCCTAAATCAATTGTCTTCACATGATAATATTTTGTAGTCACCCCATCTCTATCTTTATCAGGAGCAGGAGTAGCAATATGGGCCACCCTATTGTTTGCTCCATCTCTTTCAATTCTAGAAATGAATCAAGATTTCTTCTTTGTCTTTCCTTTCCTAATGTTAGCCAATAGGTCATCCCAACTGGGAGGAGTGTCCTCCACTATAATCATTTTTCTCTTCAACTCCTTATCCAGCCAACCTGGAACAATAGATTTTTTCTTCACCTTACCTTGCCTATCATGTTCCTGTTGAGTACTAGGTGCATCCTTTTCAATACGTGGCTCTCCAGGGGTCTCCCTAGTTGAATCCTCCTTTTCTTTACATTTTTCCTCCCCTTTGTCTTGTGTTGTTGAGGGAATCTTGGCCGGTATCTCCTCCTTTTGAGGGGATTTGTCCTCATGTACCTCTGTAGGAGAATTTGTATAAGCCACCAAAGGATATTGTATTACTTTTTCAATTTCCGCTTCTGCATTGTAAAGATCTCCCTCCTAGAACTCTTCTTCTCCCAAATCCTTAGGATCTTCAACATCCTTTGGGTCATCTAGCACACTTCCAGTCTCTTGAGAAGGAGGAATGCCCTCCTATTCATTGATAGGAGCAGCCACAAGAACTCATCCTTTTAGTTCAACATCCTTTGGGGAAGGAGTCCTTGACCTCCTCATGTACACTTGTGTTTTATCCCCTGAACTCTCTACCTCAACCATAGGTGGCTCAACCTCCTTATCCATCCTAGAAGTCTCCTTTTCCTTTTGTGACAATTTCACCAGTCTTATTTTCTTGGATAAAGGAGCAGTGGCATCCACTTTTTCCTTTTCTTCCTTATCTTTCTTAACCCCTTTTCTCCTTGAGACATGCCCTCTCTTCTTGGCAATGGGCTTTCTTTGTTTCCCTACTTCTACTACCTCTTCTATATGAACATCTCTAATCTTGATCTTGAAAGGAGAGCCCACCTTGGCCTTACCTTTGGGATCTTGCTCATGTGACTCCTCAGAAGCAGAATGGGACTCCAAGTCTCCCATCAAGAAATAGGTGCATTGTACACCTTCACCCTCCAATTCTAATATTTTGTGCTTAAGCCACAACTTAGTGTACTTAATCATTCGAGTCATTATTTGTTCTAACTTTTTCTTTTCTTCCTCCAACTAATCAACTTCTCCAACTAGCTTGTTCTTCATAGCCTCAAAGATGTGACCCTGAATCAGATTCCCATCCTCTTCAACTTGATTAGGAATTTCCTTTATATTATATAACCACACTAAGTCCATTGGAAACTTGGAGAACTTCTTCTTTCTAACTTCAAATTCATCACCAAGGTTAGCCCAATAGTCTTCAGTGTTATCCTTGTGACTATATTCCCTGCTAGCCTTCTTCTATGCCTCACCAGTGATATCAAACCTTGCCCTTTTTGAATGGAAGGAGATACCAAGAGTGCTTATCTCCTCTTCAGAAGCATGGGCTAAATGGATAGAAGGGCATACCTCATTAGTGCCTATCTTAAGTAGGAAGTCATTACCAAATCCCATCTTATGTTTCTCCACCTTCACAATCACATCAAAATCACATATTTGCCTTGTGACCTCCAGCAATATGATACGGTCTATTGGGTACCTTGGAATTCTATAGGGAGCCCTCTAACAACCATCAATTCTTATGTAAGAAAAGGTAGGGAACTAAATGAACCAAGCACCAAACCTTTTGATCAATTCTTTGGCCTTGTCTATAATTCTAGCATGTTCAACACCCTGTAGCAACTGAGTGATGTACATGGTGAATGCATCATTCACCCTCCTATAGCTTCCTCCAGCCAAGTGTAGTTGTGGATACACTTCAAGATCACATCCTACACAAACACACCTCTGGTGCTCAGCCCCTTGTATGGGTGAAACCTTGCAAGTGCATACAACAAATAGGAAGTCATGGTGAAGGTCTTTGTCTGCAAGATATTGCACATTTTCTCATGAATTATTGCACTTATAGCACCTACCCAGTAGTAATCTATACCTTGCTCCATCTACGCAATAACATTGAACATCCAACTCTCAAATATCCTTGCACTTTTCAATCCTACCAACCTACTGAGGAGTGTGATGGAATCATAATACTCTCTCCTAAATTTGAGTCTAACTAGCTTCTTTGGTAGCTTGGATAAGTGAGACTTGGGATTTTCCAACCAAGTGTTGATAACCTATTCGGATTTAACAACATTCTCCTCATAATACTTTTTGGCCAAATCCATATCAAGAGCCACCACATGGGACTGATCAGGCATGTCAAAGGTCCGAGCAATGGACACAAGGTCGAAGTTCACCACAATCCTTCCTTGGGGACCAATTATTCTCTGTGTACCTATGTCATAGTGCCTAGCACACTCTACCACCAACTCATAACACTGGACTATAGAAGGGAATCCAGCCACATGTGCTAATCCAAACTCTAATTTCCTTCTAGCCAACAATGGGAGATTTTGTGCTTCCATCCCTGCCTTAAACTCTTCATAGTCCCACATTCCAAAATTATTATTAGTGATCCCTGACTAGATAGAAGTTAGCCTGCTTTTTGGGATTTTACTCTTGATATCCATCTTAACTTTCTTTGGCTCGAAGATAGTTGAACCCTCAACACATGGATCCATTACCTTTCCCTTGCCTTGCCTAGCAACAACTTGTCTTGATCCTACCTGCAAACAATAAAGACACAAAAGTAAGATCCATGATAAGAAAAGGGTCTAAAATCCATATTAAATCAACCATCTCAAAGTTCGGGTTTTAGCCCCCTTCACTGAATCTAGAGTGGAAAGGAATTCCGTGGAAATCTGAACCAGGCGGAATCCAGCGACATAGACATATAAATATCCATATAATCATTTAATTAATCAATATAACCAAGGAATCATTTGATATAACTTAGCATAAGTTAATTTAATCATTGAATGCATAATCACCAAGCAAATCCTCATTTAACTATCAAATTCTTCATTCTCACAAAACCTCAGAAAAATCTGCCTTAGATAGAAATCCTCGAAAATGGCAATAGTTTAAATAATCTGGGATAATGAAGGAGGTGCAAAACAATGTTACCACCAAAGCCCAATTTTGGGAGAACGACCAAGCAATGGACCTTGGGGAAATCTAGAGGCAACGGAAATCCGTGAGCCAAATAAACACGTAGATTAAAGCACATTACAAAGAAAGGAGAGAAAATGGGAAAACTCATGGAATTTCGGCAGATGGGGAATTCTGTGAAGACACTGAAAGCCTGAAAACCTTTGTCTCTCTCGTCTTCACCCAACTAGATCGAATGATCATGAATTTAAGGACCTGGAGCTTGATGACAACTTGACCTAGACCTCCAATGGGTCAACCTTGAATTCAAAACTCACCTCCCAGTTAATTGAGAGAGATTGGGTACCCCTTAGGTCGAAAACCCTAAACCTTCTACCATGAATGCATAGAATAGCTTGAGCACAACTTGATTACTTGGAAGGATAGAAAGTTCATGGCAAATATAAGCAAGCTACCCGAGATAAAATTGAAAGGAAAGCTCAAAAAAACCACCCAGGGATGGCACCCAAACAAAATGGGGAATTCCACAACTTAGAAATGCAAAATGCCAAACTGGCAAGACATAAACCCCCAAAATGCCTAGGAGGCACACACTCAATAAGTAAAAGCGTAGCAATGTGGAAAGCATCGAAGAACACAAATTAAAGCATTTAATTTCAATAATAAGATAGAGACAACATTCACATACCATGAGAATAGAGGATTCAAAACCAAGAAGCCGGCAAGAAACCTTAAAGCACGAGAAAAACGCAAATGACGCTCAAGAAATCCAAATGAAACAATCGAAATCACTCCCAAATGCACAATCCAACACAAATACTTTAGGCTCAAGCACTCCAAACTCAAATTGAAAGAAATCAATAAGACTCAAATGGCATAAAACTTCCCATAAAACAATATAATCATTGCCTAAGAAGTCGTGCAATCATACATTAATGTGATCAACAAGACAGCATAGACCAAATTCAGGAATCCGACAAAGCCATGTACTCTAGAATAACCCGGCCATAATGGATTTCCACGGATGAGAAAAATCCCCGGATTCCAACAAAAAGAAGTTGTTACCAGGCTCCAAAAGGAAACCGAGAAAGTCCACCCAAGGTGGATTTTCCCAAAAATAGTGAAAAACCCAAAATTTACCCAAAACTTAAGGTTTTCAATATAAATCACAAATGGACTATTCCAACTAGCAAGATGAACATCAAAGAAAATTCCTAGGAAAGAAAAACCCCAAAAATGGAAAAGGCCAAGGCACAAAAAGTGAAAACCAAGAGAGCAAAAAAGAGGGTCCCCACTTTCAGTGGGGCATGTGTGCAAAAACTTCATAGCAAATGGTGACTCCGTTAGGGAAATGCTCCAGAGCATTTCAAGAACAAACTAGAATCAAGAACACAAAATATTTGGTTTCAGTCCTTACATCAGGATACCTATGAACAAAGTTTTAGAAAGCATAAGCAAGAAGACTATTTCCTATACTAGGGTCCAAGTGTGTTTGTTTGCATATGTCAGTCTTGAGAACCATGCAATACTTTTTACCCTTATCTATAAATGAAATTTTTTATGATTAGTAAATATATAGTCTATGTTTTTCCTTTGCAATAAAAATTCCTTTTGGTCCAAGTGGAGATCTATATAGAGAGAAAAGGTTGAAGTTTAAAAACTCGAATCGGTTATAATATTGTAAATTTAATAATAAGAAAACAATCTTACATTTTGAATTCCTCATTATTCCTACAAACTAGAATTAAGAACTATTCAAACCCAAACCACATCCAACCTTTGAAAATTCATGGCAACATAGGTCACCCCAATTTGGATTCATGGGTGTGACTTCAACCCCAACTCACACAAACTAGAGGGATTTTGCACTAAATAGAGGGAGAGGTCAAAATATTTAGTAGAGCAAGGCTTTCACTAGTCAAAGAGTCCATGTTTTTTCTATAGGGAAACATTTTCATCTTCAAAGATATCTTTGTGCTTTATGTGCTAGGACGAGTACTATGATACCATATAAGAATAATGAAATTATGGAGATGAGAAAAGCACAATTGAACAACTCAAAATATTGTATTTAGATGACCCAAATTGCAATGAGTAAAAAGCCTTGCATATGTAGGAAAGGAAGAGGCAATCCACCTATGACATGAATTGAAAAGTGCCCCATGCAGTGGTAAAAATTAGTTGACAAGCATCCTATATGTGTTAACCTTAGGATCACTTGGAGTTTGTAAACCAACAACCTATTTGACCAAGTCAACAACCTTGATGCCAAGTGTTGAGTGACCTTTGAGGTGAGATGGAAAGTCTTCCAACCTCAAAAAGGTAGCACATGAGGTTTACAAAATAACTTAGTAAACTCTAGAGTCTTAAAGGTTGCACATTCAGTTAGATAAGATGTTTTCTAACCTCATCAATCTAAGTACACTTAAGTATAGTGAATAGATAAATTGTTCACTCTAACAAGAATTTTTCATTCAATTGTTTAAGGAATTTTAAATTTTTAATGAATTCCCTCACATCTTTCATAACAAATTGGGGAATATTTGATTGTCCTCTTGTGAGAGGGTAGAATAATTTTTTTCTAATACTTATTCTTAAATGTGAGTAAAAGAATCAATTGAAAGCTCAAGTAGGTCTCAAAAATAATGTACCCCCACCTCTCTAAGTATTTATTTAGTTTTGACAACATATTACCATCCTTATCAATAGGTTCAGATATCATTTTATATTTTTTATTAAATAGAATTAGGACATGGAAGAATATTGTATTTCTATATTTACCATTAAGCCAAATAATTATATTTTTCTAAGAATTTATCTTTATTTACTATGATATTACTTAAATATACTCTTATATTTCTTTGCTTAATATTGAGAGGTATATATAACTAGCTTGTCTCAATAATATTTTGGATAGTTCTAAGTAACAATCTTCTATTTGTGTTTCTAAAGGAATACTTGTTCCAATTTAATTTGATTTGTGTCTAACATTTTTAATTTTGAGGTATTTTAAACATTGACATTCCAAGGGGTTCAAAATTCCATTAGCCACCTATTTTTCCTTTTAAATTCAAGGAAAAGGTCCACATAATTTCAAACCAAAATGGTAAAGGTTCGCTCTTCGGGTGCTTTTAATATGATAAAAGAATAGGCTTATGGTTAGAGTTACCTCTAAAAAATGTGTTCATGTCGATTTCTAAAACATAGAAAAATAGGTAGGTATAGGTATATGTAGGTTCACCAAAAAGGAATGATAAAAAATAGGGTTATGATGGACCTATATTTCTATATTCATTAGTGAAAGGAATAAAATTGGCCATCACTTATGGTTTAGGATATAGGGCAACAATCTTCACTCTCTCTCATTCAGGAAAAAACCCTAGAGATCTCAATGCAAAGGAGAACAAGATCTTGCAATAGGGTTGTCCTAGGGGATGAATGTAAACTAATGAGAGGTTCACCACCAAGCTAGGGCTTTGAAAGACAAATGTGATGAAAATCAAAATTCTTAACCCTAATTCAATGCAATCTTTCACTAAATGACCTAGAAATGCAAATAAAACAAAACAAAAAGATACAAGATAAGGGTATGTGTAGGATCATGATGGGCCAAAAAGTGGCAACAAGAAAAAATAACGTTTTGAATCGGTTCAAAAACACAGAAATGGTCGAGTTGACTTTTCTAGGTTCGGGTGTCAGTACTTCTACCCGAACCAAAAACCAAAGCTAGTTTCCACAAATCGGATATCCAATCCAAATCGGATATCCGATTTCTAGAAAGTGTATATAAAAAAACAGCCGACTCTAAAACTTCATTTCTTAAAATTTGACGCGGGCGCAAAAGGAAAAACCCAAATCCGATATCTGCTCTGATCCGATATTCGATTTGAAAGGTATGTATTTATTTTTTTCAATCTTGTAATCGATTTTTCAATAGATTCTCTTAAGTTTAAGTAGGTTTTATTAAAAATAATTCAAAAATACGGTTTTCTATTGATGTTTTTAAAAAACTAGAGTTTACATTGGTTTTTTTATTAAAAGTTAATTATTTGAAATGGATCTTGATTAAAAATTAGTGTTGTTGATGTATTTTTATCAAAAATAAGAGATTGTTATTGATTTTTGTGAAAAAGTATGTTTTTTTTGGATTTTTATTAAAAACTAGGGTTTTTTTACAATAATTTCATTTATATTGTGTAATTTAAATTAGTCTAATTAGTTTTTAACTTTAATCAGGTATTATGGCTGCGAATGTAAATCCACAAATGCCAAATGCTCGACCACCTCTGTAGCCACCAATTGAAGACTTAATTGGTGAAAAATTGGGGCAATTGAGGGGCATTTGTGAAATTTATCATACAATGCCTCGATTGAGAGATATGACAAACACATTGAAATAAATAATTAAAAATATAGAAACCCTCTCCACCCAACATAATTTCTTTCATTCGTGGTGAGAAGACATGAGGGAATATTATTGATGTGGATTTTCTTACGATGATGTGAAAGAACTCCAAATAACCAAAGCCCAAATAGCCTCTTTATTCATTGACCGTCGCACCGGTTTGCCAATGAATGCTAATAAAACAAAACTTTCCATAAAATGGTGCATGCATAGGGACATTGTAGCTAAATTTTGGGATCTTTGGTGTATGGTTTTTGATAAACCACTGAACAATAATTCTGACATACCATTTTACTTTATTAAAAAATTATATGCTGAGTTTGTTTTAGGGCATCATGTCAATTACTTTGACATTAAACCCTTCCAGGGCATCGTTGGAGGTATGCCCCAGGATAGACTAGGGGCAGTTAGAGTAGTCCTGCACCCAAATGTTCACCTTCCTCCCCTTCCTCCCCTTCCTCCCCTTCCTCCACCACCTGCAATGTATCATCCAAAGATTATCCAGGATGCATCCACATAGACTATTCAGGCTATTCACTCTTTGAGTGGTCATTTGGTTTTGCATGTTTCTACAGTAGCTCAGCCACATTTTCATTATGTTGGCGAAACCTCGAGTGTTGTTGCATTATCTTCCTTAGGTCCACATATTTGTGTGCCTTATACTTGCACTATGTGCCGCCAGATATGCTTGGGTCCTCTTGTACAACTCGTTGAGCATCCCTTGGACACTTCTGATTATGACCTCCATGATGTGGACATTATAGATCAGTCGTAGGGGAGTGGAGTGCACCCTATAGAGTCCTCTCCTACTGGAGAGGGAGATGTTGGAATAGTGACACTGGTAAGATTTAAGTTGTAATTTCATAACTTGCATTTGTTTTTAAATGAATATTAATAAGAGATAGTATCAAGTACTAATATTTATTTACATGGTCTATTTAATAGTTGATGTATGAGGAGGAGCTCACATGGGTGACTGATAGCACCCTTAGGGCCATTTCATTTGGCTTGGACACACACGCAGTATATATTTTCACACTCACTCGTTTACATTTTATATTATATACTTATTTTTCATTTGACTTTTCATTAATGAAATTATATAATAACTTATATGTTTATCTTGTTTTTCTCCTATAGGAAATACCTAGTGTGAGTGAGGTACAGCCTCATCCAAACTTACGAGGTGAAAATATAGATAAGGGGAGGGTAATTAAACTCAAATTGGATTGAATTAAGATTTTTAAGATCTTATATTGATTATGCATACATCGACATAGAATTGTAGTTTCATATGTACTTGTCAATTTTATTTACAAGCAATTATGAGCTTTACAGATATGTTGACAAGGGACACACTGCCTAAAGGAGTAGTTATTGGAACACCTCAAAGAGTAGGTGTTGAAACACCTCAAAGAGGAGGTGTCAAAACACTTCAAGGAGATAAAGAAAAAGATCAACCTAAAGAGGTACATATGCTTATTTTATTTTGTGTTTGGTAAATAAGTTCTTATTACTAATAATCATATGCTAACTTGGATCAATTTTATGTTTTTGTTCACATATATAGATTGGCATTTCAAAAGTTGATTTGGTATATTCTAGGACTCCTGACCCTTTGAAGAGACATATATTTTAGGTAATCAAGATTTCAATTTTAGAGTTCAATTAAAATTCAATGTATATTTATTTTGATGTTAATTATTCGATTTTACATTATATAGTATAACTAATCTCAATTGTGGTTTGAATTTTTCTTGTGCAGCTAACTTCAGAACCAATGAGTGCTTCAAAGAGGCTCCATTTTGATGATCCACTAGTAGTTTAGGATGAGACAGACATTTTGTCATGTAAATTTTGAATACATATTGAGATGGCATATGCCACATTTTGTAAAAATTTGTTTGAGTTGGCATTGATGCCATTTTTGTATATGGACATACACTTGATTATTGGATAATTTGATATATAGAAGTTGAAAATCAAAATTTAATTTGTTCCTCATGTGCATGATTAAACTCTTTGAAAATTTTATCTTTAGCAATGGTTAAAAATAAATGTACAATAGCTTAAAACTGAATGGTTATATTATGTAGTTTATATTTACATCACTGATTACATTGCATTACACATCTTTCAAACTCAAATCATTAATTCACATTGCATAACTAACAACTAGATGTTCATAGATGAAAATTTTTCAATTACAATATAGTTCTTACAAAGTCAACCTAAGTAGTTATGCAATTACTTCACACTGCATAACTAAAAACTATGAGCAGTTGTCCATTGCATTCATTTGTCATTGAATTCTATGAGACCACATTTCTTTGAAGCTTTTTTTCAAATAGTCCACTACCTTGTCTATGCTACCAAATTTTTCATACATGATAGCGATCACATTAAGTTGTAATAAATTAAATGATAGCCTATGGCTATTTAATTTATACTCATTTTATTTAAATGGATGAGGCCAACCTTCCTTGATGTTATTTTGTAATTTATTATTTTCAAGAGAGGCCGACCTCCTTGAAGAGTCACCTTATTTTGTATAAATATGAGGTGATGTTTGTTCATTTCCTCAATCAAGTTCATTCAACATAATTTCTGATCCAAGCAAAATTTTGCATTTGAGCATCAACGCTTCATCTTGTAGCAGCAGGCCGATTTCAAGGAGAAGCATATTCAATTGTATCTTTGCATCTACAAGAGGTGCTATTATTCATTGTATCAAATTCAGCCATGAGTTGGGCATGAGTTTTAAGAAAATTTCTTGTTGTGTTTATTGTCTTATGTGTTTCATTTTTTGAGTGCTTTGAGTTGTATTATTTGATCTCTAAGTTGAAGATAGCGAGAGAAATGGTCATATTGTTGATGACAAAGATTTGACCATGTTGGCTCTTAATGGTCTTCCTTCCTCTTGGGAGTCTTACATTCAAGGAATCGACATGAGATTGAAACTTCCCAAGTTTGATCGGTTGAGGGCTCACTGTATTCAAGGGGAGTCAAGGTTGGTTGCGAGAGGTATTGGATGAAGCCCTACAAATGAAGACATTCATGTTCTTTCTGCTCAATCCTTGAAGAAGGAAGGAAAAGGAGGAATGGAGATAAAGGGTCAGATGGTGCTCCTACATTCAAAAAGAAGTGGGACCTCTATCGTGTTTACTAGGATATTATTTTCTCAAAGTCTATCAACTTGGATTTAACATTGGTAGCTCCGCAAACCTATTCAGAATAGAGAGATTTGAAGAGGACATCCCTAAATCTCAAACTCGTACAACCCAATGGACTATTCCAACATGTCTAGATGGGTATGTTTATGCTAGGTATGGTTCTCTCGTGCACCCAGATACATCGAATCGCTCTGAGCTGCATCGAAGCAGTGTTTCCCCTTAAGAATCCAAAGTGCTAAAAGGCAGCAAACTTTGATGAACTATTTCTCGGAAACCATGATGCTTAAAAACTCTTCATCTTAGGATATGGGATCATGTTGAGACCATCTACAATAACCTCTCTCAGTTTTTTCTATCTTGAAGGCATTTTCCCATGGTGATGATTTTTTAGTTGAGGGAAAAGTTGCCAGATGCAAGCAGTGTAAAGTTGCAAAGTGGTGCAACTTTCATTCTCGAACTTGTACGACCCAAAAGACTATTCCAACACATCTAGATGGGTACATTTATGCTAGGTATGGTTCTCTCTTGCACCTAGATACGTCGAATCACTCCAAGCTGCATCGAAGCTATGTTTTCCCTTAAGAGTCCAATGTGCTAAAAGGCAGCAAACTTTGACGGACTATTTCTCAGAAACCATGATGCTTAAAGACTCTTCATTTGAGGATATGGGATCATGTTGAGACCATCTACAATAACCTCTCTCAAGTTTTCCTATCTCGAATTTGTTTTCTCGTGGTGATGAGTTTTCAGTTGAGGGAAAAGTTGCCAAATGCAAGCAGTGTAAAGTTGCAAAGTGGTGCAACTTTCATTCTCAATGTTGTCTGACGCAATCGACTATTCCAATACATTTTGATGTACGTTTATACTAGGTATGGTTCTCTCTTGCACCCAGATATGTCGAATCACTCTAAGCTACATCGGAGTGACATTTTCCCTTAAGAGTCCCAAGTGCTAAAAGACAGGAAAATTTGACGGACTATTTCTCAGAAACCGTGATGCTTACAGACTCTTCGTTTGAGGATATGGGATTGTGTTGATACCATATACAATAATCTCTCTTGGTTTTTTCTATCTCGAAGGTGTTTCCTCGTGGTGATGAGTTTTCAGTGGAGGGAAAAGTTGCCAAATGCAAGCAGTGTAAAGTTGCAAAGTGGTGCAACTTTCATTCTCAAACTTGTACAACCCAACGGACTGTTCCAACATGTCTGGATGGGTACGTTTACGCTAGGTATTATTCTCTCTTTCACCCAGATATGTCGAATCGCTCTGAGCTACATCGGAGCGATGTTTTCCTTTAAGAGTCCAAAGTGCTAAAAGGCAGCAAACTTTGACGGACTTTTTCTTAGAAACCATGATGCTTATAGACTCTTCATTTGAGGATATGGGATCATGTTGAGACCATCTACAATAACCTCTCTTAGTTTTTTCTATCTTGAAGTTGTTTTCTTGTGGTGAAGAGTTTTCAGTTGAGGGAAAAGTTGCCAAATGCAAGCAGTGTAAAGTTGCAAAGTGGTGCAACTTTCATTCTCGAACTCGTACGACCCAACAGACTATTCCAACGCATCTGGATGGGTAATTTTATGTTAGTTATGGTTCTCTCTTGCACCTAGATATGTCGAATCACTTTGAGCTGCATCGGAGTGACATTTTCCCTTAAGAGTCGAAAGTGCTAAAAGGCAGCAAACTTTGACGGACTATTTCTTGGAAACTGTGATACTTACAAACTCTTTGTTTGAGGATATGGGATCATTTTGAGACCATCTACAATAAATTCTCTCAGTTTTTGCTATCTCGAAGGCATTTTCCTGTGGTGATGAGTTTTCAGTTGAGGGAAAAATTGCCAAATGCAAGCAGTGTAAAGTTGCATAGTGGCGCAACTTTCATTCTCAAACTCATACGACCCAATAGACTGTTCCAACACATCCAACTGGGTATTTTTATGCTAGGTATGGTTCTCTCTTGCACCTAGATACGTCGAATCGCTCCGAGCTGCATGAGAGCAGCATTTTCCCATAAGAGTCCAAAGTGCTAATGTCAATGAAATGTGGGGAAGAAATATTTAAGGTTGGATCAAGATTCTACAAGTCCTAGCTCTTGCCCAATCAACTTGAGTCAATTACATGGAAAATGAAATTCACAATGAAATTTTTACTTTTTTGTTTTTCAAAAAAGTGGCAAGCGACTGTAATTTGTTATATATAAATAGGAGATATTACAAAACCTAGTTCAAATGAGCATACCAACAAGAAAGAACCCAGAAGAAAACCTCTGGTTGTAGCTCAATTAAGTACAATGGCATAAATTTGAACCATATTTCAAAAAACATCACTAGATATAGATTATGCCTATACACAGTTATGACCTTTTTACATTGTTTCACATTTCAAAATTCAATTTTTACAAAATTTGCCTATTTGAGGCATTCAAGGAATAGTCTTCCACAAGAGTAGTATGTTGTCATTTTCGAGTGACAAGCACCTATACAAACCATCAAGGTAGTAGTTAAACTACATACAATAGAAAATATGCTTAGAATAACCAATCGATATTACTATAATTTGTCACATACCTCTCTGAGAGGATCAGAGTTGCCTATTGTTGTAGCAGGTCCATGAGCAATCGTGCTAGGAATATCACAAAATTTGTCAAATGATAAATCTATATTCTAACAACAAAAAATATGCTTAGACTAACAAATCCATATTAATCTAAACATACTGAATGATGATGAATTGGTAATGCAAACTATAAAAGATGCTTTGAATAACCAATCTATATTAAAGTAATACATCACATACCTCTTTGAAAGGATCAGAGTTGGCTATTGTTGTAGCAGGTCCATGAGCAATCGTGCCAGGAATATCACAAAATTCATCAAATAATAAATCTATATTGTAACAACAAAAAATATGCTTAGACTAACAAATCCATATTAAACTAAACATACTGAATGATGATGAATTGGTAATGCAAACTATAAAAGATGCTTTGAATAACCAATGTATATTAAAGTACTATGTCACATACCTCTTTGAAATGATCAGAGTTGGTTATTGTTGTAGTAGGTCCATGATCAATTGTGCCAAGAATATCACAAAATTTGTCAAATGATGCATCTATATTGTCACAACAAAAAAGAGGCTTAAGCATTGTACTTTCCATTCTTGAATATGCTATTCAAGTGTGCCTAAAGGGTTATCTCTTTGCTTAAGAGTATCCAATATTGCTTCATGATCAACATTACTAAGTGTCCATAGTTGTTTTGTCTTTGGTTTGGCATGATGCTTCAACAACTTAACATTTGTTGCTATAAGAAGGTGTGAATACATGAGAATGGTTTTATGTTTCTTGTAGTCTTTAAATGTAGGTATGCCATTCCTTCTAATCATGTATGTTTGCAACCAAGTTCCTGCAACCATAACTAAACTTGTAGGATACACAAACCCATCATCATCTTCCATCGATTGTCTTAGCTTGTGCTTTACCCACACACATCGAGCCAACCAATATTTTGATCTCTCTTCATTCCCCTATGGTGCAACAACTGCAAAAACATGTCCTAGATGTAGTAGATCTTAAAGTTGGTTGTAATCGAGTGAAATTTCCATTGTGTAATTTGTCATGGATATAGTTTGAGATAAAGGAGTTAGATACTGTGGAACCCATGTATCCATCCACTCACTTGACTCGCATTGATCCCACTCGCACTGAATACAACTCTAACAAAAACAAGCCAAATGTCATGTCCAAATGGTCCATGTGCTTGCATCTGAGCTTTGAAATGAATGCATCTTTGAAGAATCTTTGATTGTATGACAATGCAATTTTCCTCCCATTGTACCCTCCTCAACCAACCAAAAGAATCTGTGCACTGTTGAATCAAGTGTCCCTCCTTGTGACAATATTGAACTACACCAATCAACAATAGAATGTGCATCACTGGATTTTGCTCCTGAAATCTTCAATTGCTCCTTAACTGGAGCTCTTTTTACACATGCACCTGCTCCATCATGCTCCCCTTTCCCATGCCCAACTTCAAAAAAAATCCAAATATTAGGTATGCCCCTCTCTACATGCATTCTACTCAACCAATAAAACATACAAGCATTCTTGAATTGACCTGTATAGTTATCTAACCAAATGAGATGTCAGCCTAGTGTTATATCATGCTCCTGCAAGAGCTCAAAAAAATTCTCGAAACAATGTTGGACATACTCGGACGAATGAGATCTATCATCATTGATATAAAAATGATACTCTCTAATTATCTTTCCATCTTCCTCTGTACTATCAGGTGCATGTCTAGACGTTATGTGGACAAAAATAGCAATCTGAATGGAATTGTAATACTAAGATTGTACCTCATTTTGTGGTTGCGATGTGTAGTTTTTAGAAAAATCAACCACTGATATATTAGTGCCAATCGGAAAAGATTCCTTACATATGCTGAATTGTTGATCCGACCACTGAGACCTATGACTATGCCTTGCATATTTGTAGAAAAGATTGTCCTTAAAATCTGAAATAAAATCAGCAACACTACATTCTTTTATAACCAACTCACATCTAGAACCTTCACCTCCACTCTGCAAAGTATATTTGACTATCTCATATCTATTTTTCTCAACAAGATTCTTTCCAAATTCATGTTCGGAACCCTCATGAAAACATTGAACAAACTTTGACAAGCCACCACATTGTGAGCACTTCACATTTAAACAATCATTTCTATAGAAAAAGGAACCATCATCCCTAGAACATAAAAATAGATCTAGCAAGTCCCTTGATGATTTTGGAAGATGCATTGCACCACACTCCTGCAACATTTCATTAGTATGCAAAGTAGAACGGATATAGCATAATAGTTCATGGTACATTGAAAACTCCACATGGTATTTGCAACAACAAGTATTACGAATCTTAAGAGGCACACAATAAAATGGCTTCAAACCTTCAAAAGTTCTTTGCGAGATTTCCATATTTGGATGTGTTTGATTAAATTTGTTGAACAACATTGTTTGACTTGATTCCAAGAAATGTTTAGGATGCGGTGTACAATCTCGACTGCCAATTCTTAACTTTAAAACATCCTTTGCATTGGGTGATACTCTAGAGTTATCATGCCAAAATTGTTGAATTACTTGCTTTACATTATCGGTTAGCTTCTTATCAACATGTGTAAGCCTTCCAGCAAAAGCCCATGTATCAAACTGAAGAGGATCATCTATTCTTTCTCTTCTTGCAAGTGCTCTATCCAAATTGTTACGATTTAAGTCAAAATAAATACAAGTTTGTCTCATAAAGCAAGCCTTTTTCAATTGATGGCTTACTAGGGTGGTGGTAATGAATCTTCGAGCAGCTCTCTTATCTTTTTCCTTGTTATTTTTTCCAATAGACTTGAGAGCATTAAAAATATTTTTGACAATAATAGAATTTTTTTTGGTCCTCTTGTTCAGACAAATCTTCAATTTGGCTAGCAAAGGTCTCATCTTTTGCATCTTTAGCAATTGTACAAAAAGTTGGCATTGCTTAGTCAATGTCTTATCTTTAAAATATTGGTTGAAAAGTATTCTATCCCACAATCGAATAGTTCATGTTGACTTCTTGCCTTCAAAATTGTTTATAATGTTATCATCAATTTCAACTAACCATTTAGGGGTCCTTGAAGGTCTTGAATTTGGAATATCTCTTTCTTCCACACAAGGTTCTTCATTTCTCGTGTAATCTGGTGAAACATAATTTACACTTGCTTCAATATTATGTTCAACATCTTCATTTCCAACATTTTCACCTTGAACATTTTCAATATCAATTTGAACAATTTCATTCCCAATTTCAATATCATGTTCAACATCTTCAATTCCAACATTTTCAATATCAATTTCAATATTTTCATTCCCAATTTCAATATCATGTTCAACATCTTCAATTCAAACATTTTCAGTATAAATTTCAAAATTTTCATTCCCAATTTCAATATCATGTTCAACATCTTCAATTCCAACATTTTCATTATCAATTTCAAATTTTTCATTCCCAATTTCAATATCATGTTCAACATCTTCAATTCCAACATTTTCACCTTGAAAATTTTCAATATCAATTTGAAAATTTTCATTACCAATTTCAATATCATGTTCTACATTTTCACCTTGAACATATTCAGTTTCCTCTTCACTTGAAAGACCATAGGGCTCAGGTTCACAAATATTTAACATACCTTGTCTTTTCTTTCTATGACCTTCTCTATCTCTTTGTCTATATCCTTCAATTTTTTACTTTTTCAGCTTTCTCTTACGCTTTTGCTTCCGATGATTGCTACTCCCCATTATACCAAATTAAAGATGCTAAAAAATCATCAAAAAGTTTATCTTTGTCTCTTCCTGTCTGAAACCGCGCATTTGTCGCCTGCAAAGTGCTACAAACAGAATGCAGGGTCCGTTGGAATGCACAAAAATGACCCACATGGGGTTTTTCTATGGCCCACAAATCGTATATTCGATTTGTAAAACATTTTCTGCAATGGTAAGATTTCACCTTTGCACAATGGAGTTTCACAAATCGGATATCCGATTTGTACACACATAGACCAAAGGGAGAGGGAGAGGGAGAGAGGGATAGGGACAGGGATAGGGAGAGTGGGAGGGATATAGGTATAGGGATAGGGATAGGGATAGGGAGAGAGAGGGAGAGGGAGAGGGAGAGGGAGAGGGAGAGTGAGAGAGTAACAAGGAGAGTGGGAGAGATAGAAAGAGAGGGAGTGAGAAGGAGAGGGGAGAGTGAGAGAGGGAGAGGGAGAGGCGGAGGGAGAGGGAGGAGTGGGGGAGAGATAGAGGAGGGAGTGAGAAGGAGGGAGGGAGAGGGGAGAGGGGGAGAGGGAGAGGGAGGAGGAGAGTGGGAGAGGGGAGAGAGGGAGGGGAGGAGAGGGAGGGAGGAAGGCGATAGGGATAGGGAGAGGGAGAGTTTCACAATGGAGTTTCACAAATCAGATATCTGATTCAAATCGGATATCTGATTTGTACACACATAGACCAAAGGGAGAGGGAGAGTGGGAGAGGGAGAGGGATAGGGAGAGTGGGAGGGAGATAGGGATAGGGAGAGGGAGAGGGAGAGGGGGAGGGAGAGTGGGATGGAGATAGGGATAGGGATAGGGAGAGGGAGAGAGCGAGAGGGAGAGAGCGAGAGGGAGATAAAGGGAGGGAGAGGGAGAGGGAG
>CM021106.1:558566420-558804908 GCA_007115665.2 Sequoiadendron giganteum
TTAACTAAAATATTAAAATATTTATAGATTAACTAAAATATTTAAATAATATTTAAATATTATACATTTAATAATATATTATATATTAAATACATAATTGTATATTAAATATATTACATTATAAACTTTATTGGATATTATATATATATATTAAATTATAAAATTAATTGCATTTTTAAATAATATATTAAAGATTGTATAAATTGTTTTAAAAATGATCTAAAAGATATCATATATTGAATTCAAATCCGATATCCGACATTCTGACACAAAATTTAATGCCTTGGTATTAGGCTCGGTATTAGGCTCGGGATTTGGTTCAGACTTGTCAATCCTAAAAGTCAACATGTAAAACGTGTTTAACAACTTACCTTGTTTTTCCAGACTTCGCCCATGTGGCTGATGACTTTTATTTTACCTAAAATTGATAAAACGAAAAGCATTTGTAAAGGATCTTCTCAACTTTCTACCAATATAAATTATATTTTCTTTAGAATCTAATAAATAATTATTATTTATTTTTTATTAGAATTACAACTAAAGTCCTGATTGATAGTCTGATAGAAAAACATCTATAGCTTTCAAACGGTATCACATTTTTTAAATCCAAAACATGTGTCACATTCTATGCTTTGCATACTATAGGATTAAAAAAAATAAAAAATAAATTCCATTAAGTTTTGACCAAATTAAGGTGGTCAGACATACGAGTTTTTGTATTATGAAAAAGTTGTAATAAAAAATTCATAATTAATTATTTATTTGAAAAAAAATTACAAAAAAATATGCATCACATCCAGAAATGAGTCCTCTACTTATATCTAAAATTTTATAAAAAAATATTATGATTTTATTATGGTTAGGGTGGTCAGACAGACACCTACTTTTTATTTTTTCCTTGAAATTTTAGTACTACTTTATTGAAATGTTAAATTTTCACCAAATAGATTTTTTTTTTACAAAAATTAACCTAGTAGTTTAGAAACTACATTCAATTTTCCACAGATTCTATTCTTACATATTTTTGAAATAATATAGATAACTTATTCAAATTTTTAATGTCAAGTTACCCAACTTTGATTTTCTGAATTTTCATTGCCACTTAAGGATCTATTTTTTCCATGATGATCCTGCACATACCCATGAAATGTGTGCACCTAAAAACCTGAAGATGATTGGATGGAGCTCTGAAATGTTGAAAGTTTTGGAATGATGACCTACTAGGACTCATACGCTAGTCTGGTGGAATCAATCCTAGATCTAACTTTTTGCACAGGAACACTTTTCTAGAAAAAAGGTATCTGAATCTATAAAAACCTTGAAAAATAGCTATAGTGGGATTCATTCACCACTACTAGTGAATCAGTCACTTTTTTGAGAGTTAAAGTTTCAGATCTATACTCCCACACCTACTCTTTTCTCCCAAATTGGCTTTCAGATTTGAATCTATGAAAATACCAGCAAAACATAATATAGACTTGATTTGTTTATGGGGGCTTTTGCTCAGTCAAACCCCTAGTTTGGTAATTAAATCTTGATCGAAATAATGAAATATGCATGTAAATAGGAATGTAAACCCTAGCCTTAAGTGTGTCTAAGATTAGGAAATATAAAATGCAACCCTATTCTAATGTGCAAGAATGAGATACATGAATAAAATATGATAATGGATGATTCACTTTGGGAGATCTCTAATCACCCAAATGAGCCTCAATAATATGTGTACCTTCCTTAGGTTGAACGTAGATGATAATGGAGGATGGAATCACTTAGGAAACAAGTCATTAGGCCTCGCTTGATGGATAGATGCATCTCCCTAACCTAGAATCCATCATGATTCACCATAGACAACCATGATCAACCCTTGACAATGTTAGATATTGAATGACAGTGAGCTTGAAGACCTGAAAAACCACTTCAGTGCTTCTCCAAAGCTTCAACTTTGTTGACTACTTTCTCTTGAATGCTCTTGTGAAGAATGCTTGAAGACTCTTAAATATTTGGATTTTAAATTTTCTCTTGAAAATTCTTGCTTAGATTGATTAGATGGAATAATGACTTAGAAGCTTTCTTATATAGGAATTAACACCTAATTTACCATTTTCTTATCTCAAAAGACAACATCAGCCAAAGTTTTGAATTAAAAAGGTGATTTTCCTACTTAAACCCTAAAAAAGGCCCCAAATGGGACTCATTCACCACTTCTAGCAAAAGGGTTCGACCTAGGGGGACTCATTTTCCCAAGGTGGTGAATGAGTCCCACCCTATACTTTCAAGGTGGGTTTGAAACTTTTGATGTTTTTGATGATTTTGTTAGGTTATTAGCTGAAATAAGCCTCAAGATCTGAAATAATGCGTCTTAGGGGCCTATTAATGATGATTTTAAAGGGAATTTAATGCAAGAGTGCCAAAATAGGTCCAAATTAAGTGTGAAATTGCACTATTTTCAAGAGCGTACACTTTTCTACACTACATTTAGGAAATGAGATCCCCACAAAGAATTGGCTAACAACCCTTAGATGACTCTATTAAATGTGAGAATCTTCAAGTTTCCTTATGCATTGAGGAAAAGGGTAAAGTTCAAACAAATTTTTTGGAGAAAAACCAAACATACAAAATCTACCTAATTATGCCAATTCAAACTTGAAACAACAATATAAAGCTCAATATTGATAGAAACAAAAAACTTCCAAGAGATTTGAGAAGGGAAAAATATTTTTTACCAGTCACCAAAAGGTTACTTTCAGGAGTTTGTCTGGGACTCATTTGCCCATGAGAAAATGGGTCTTTGTTCAAGGCTTTCAATAAACTTTTGAGAGCCTCTGATGTTGATCTATAGCTTATTATTTTCCCAAGTTTCAATGTAAGAAAGTCAAAAATTAGATCTATAGGTGACATTTAATGATTTGAAAAAAAAATTGACAACTTTTCCAATCTTTCACTTCAAAAGTTCTTCAATCCTTCTTCAACCTAAATCTGCAACACAAGCAAAAGAGAGAGAGAGAGAGAAATTGTATGTTTTGGTGAATGAGGGTTTTCCTTTGTCAAACCCCATTTGGGTAATTAAACCTTGAATTGAAATAAAGAATGAAAGAGATAAGGAACAATGAACAATGCTATGTTACCATTCAACAAACCCTTGGATGAATCTTTGAATGTAGATCTTAGAAGTTTTGAAACTTGCATAAATTGGCTTGAATGGATATGGACCTTGATACTTGAGATAATGCTTTGAATACTTGATTTGAATATTGAAATGTACATCACAATGTTAGCTCGAAAAACATGCATGATGTAAGAAGACTTTGACATGATGAATAGATCTTGAATGTTGTAATAAATCTCTTAATTAATTTTTCTCTTGAATGCTATTGATCATCAATTTTATCTCTTGTGAAGTGACATATAAATTCTAGGTGAAACTTAGAAAATAACCTTGTATTTATAGCTATGTATCTTTAATTTCTCAAAATTCAAGTATTACAAGCCAACACTGAAATATGGATTCGAGGACCTTAAAATACCGCCAAAAATGTATTTTAAATTTAGGTTCAAAGGCCTATGGAGGACCCATTCACCCATGTGTGAATGGTTCCAAATTCCCTATTCTTTGAACACACATTGCTCAAGGTAAAGTGTTGTGTTGGCATTAATTATTGTTAGGTTTCCCCTTCAAAAAGTTTAATTTATTAGGCTTGTAGATGTAAAATAAGGCTTATTAAGGCATAATTAAGTCCATTTTAATTAGGAGGGCCTAAACATAGTGTCAGAATGTAAAGGGATACATTTTTTAACACTAAATTAACACATTATTAAGTCCATTTTAATTAGGAGGGCCCAAACATAGTGTCAAAATGTAAAGGGATGCATTTTTCTACACTACATTTAGCCCCCACTTTAGTGAGAGGAGGACCTTGCATTAAACTCGCACTAAAGTAGAAAATTAAGAGAGATCTAATTGTACTATTGTTGGAAAGGTAAGATAACAAAATTCAAGAAGGATGATCAAGCCTCCAAGATCTAATATCTCATGGAAAAATGAACAAAGGCACAGGGAGACACATGCCTATGTTAAACATATATATGCAATAATGACAAGGTACTCAATCATAAAATGTCAAAGACTCAAGGAAAGAAAGAAAAATAAAAATAAAAGGGATTGATCAAGCCTCAATTGTTTGTCTAGCTCGATGTGGATCAAGCCTTACTTGTTTTTCCGAAAACTCTTACAAGTGAAAATCATAATTGTTGTGCCCTCAACACACACACCCCATTCAGAATGAGGACCCTCTCTTTCTTTTTCCTTCTTGGGTATTTTTGTTGCCTCATCATTTTGTATTCCCTATTTTGAGTTCCAAGTGGTCAAGGAGTCTTAGGGATGTCATCTTAGTAGGTGGGTTCCCCTTGTCTTTTATTTTTTCTTGGTGTTTTGTCGAGGTATTAGGAGTTGTTCTTTTCCTCCTAGGACCTTGTTTCTTTTGTTTTGTTGGAGGAAAAACTGGGATGAAACTGAACTCGAAACATTCACAATGTTCCTAGTTTTGTTTCCATTCCGGTCCTAGCTCCACTTTGGTCTTCCTTTTCCTTTGTCTACTTCCCTTTCATCGAAGACGGAACCGGGATGAAACTAAACTCAGAACGTTCACAAAGTTCTTGGTTCTGTTTCCATTCTGGTTCTGGTTCTAGGTCTTGTCTTCACATTTTCTTTGTTGTTTTTCTTATGTTCAGCCTTTGGGTTAATTTCCTCCCTTAGGTTCTCTTTGGTTTTTCTTTTTCTTGCTTTCACTAGAATCAGAACCGAGATGGGAACTGAACTCAAAACTTTGCCGAAGGTTTCGCTCCCATTTTGGTTCTGATTCTGCTTCTGCCTCATTTCTCCTTTCATCGTCATCGGGCTTCACCTTCGCTTCTATCTTAGTTCCTCCTGGGACCCTATCTTCTTTGCTTCGTAGGTTCAAGGCGTGGGGTGAAACTGAACTTGGAACCTTAAAAACGTTCCTTGTTTTGTTTTTGTTTTTCTCCTAGCTCCACTCCCACCTTTCTCCTTTGTGTTGTGTTATTGTCCAGGTCTGGTTTTGGCCCCGGTTCTTCCTTCGTCTTCCTTTTCTTTCTTTTGTCCCCTCTCATTTGTTTTTGGTCATGTTGTTTGTTCTTGGGGGACCTTCTTCTTGGGTGTTCGGTCTTCTTGATGACTCGCTTGATAGTGGTGATGTACCTATGGAGTCAAAGTTGGGATGAAATTGGGACCGTAGGTTGGTTCTAAGTTCAGTCCCCGTTCTGAGCTCGAGTCCGACCTTGTTCCCATTCTGAATTCGACCCTGCTTGAGGGTGTCTATCCTTCCTTCATCGCACATAACTTTTGAACCCGACCCCACTTGGCTTAAAGAAGGCTTCATGTCTTGATTCTTTCCTGGTTCCACTTCTGATAGTTGCAAAATATGACTGAGTATGGAGAGTTACCCTAAGGTAGTAAGGATTAATGTGACCTGGCCTTGATGCTTGCCTCCTCCCCCCATAAATTGAAAATTGCTAAGAAAAGGGAGGTGGCATGTAGACATTCCAGTATGGGTCACCTTATGCAGAATTTCATCCCACCTTCACCATTCCAAAGGCCAAACACGATGTCGATTACGGTTTTCCAGACCGCTCCCATCGGATTTTCATTTTGTCTTCATCGTTCCAAACTGCTGACCCTAAACGGCTTTCCTACCTCACGTCTTCGAATGCTCCAAATGTGATTTAAATGACCTCTGATCTAGAAACGAGCCTTGACCCACTTGCTTAAATTGAGCCCTCCTTCACATGAACACTTCAAATAATTCAAATCTAAGGATGAGAGCGTTAATCTGTAACTCCCTACCCTGTCTGCCCTTCATAACAGCAAACCTACTAGGGAGGTCTGGCCCCTGGGGCCCGTACCCTCTACTTTCCCTCCAGTGAACTATTGATGATGATTTAGTTGAGTGTCATATTATTGAATGATGAATTATCTAATCTAATGATGTTAGTAGGGTTTTGGCTAACATGTCTTTATGTTTAATTGCACTTATCTCGCCGTTGTTTGCAGGGCATGTGGAATCGGCTATGGGAACCTCAGGGTGGCTATAGAGAAGGATGAAGGGAAGGAATTAGGATGAGTTTCCAATAGGAGAGACGAAAAAGATCAGATGAAATATCAACTCCAAGGGAAACCTTTGGGCGCTTTTAGCTATTATGAAAATAAAATTAACAAGAGGATAGAATTGCTACAGCACTTGGGTGCTAAAAGACAAAATGGGGAAAAGACAAAGGCTATATTTAAATTTGCTAAATATTGTGGGGTAGGTGAAGCCCTAGTACAATCAAATCTTATCCGCATGATGTAATTCAATCCTAGCCATTCATTTGGGCTTTGGAAAACTATAAATAGGGGTCTCCCCCTCATTTGTAAATGTTTTGGAGAGCTGGTGTAAAAGGCATTCTACAACAATAGAAAGCAACATTGCATGATTTATGGGTGTTTCCTTTTGAGTTTTCTCATTATGAGTGCATGGTTCTACTTCCCTTATTATTTTATTTGTTAATTTCTTGAATGGGATTGGTGATGGTGATTGTTGTTTCAGTATATGATGAATTTCCAGCTCATGCTTTTTGTGGTTTTATTATGATGAACTACTTTGTAAAGCTAGTCTGAGCTTCCTTCCTTTATTTCTGCATTTTAGTTCATTTGCATGTTCATGATGTGTGTATGCAATTTGAAAATCTGTTGTCCTTAGAAGATTGCACTAGTTTTGTGCAATTGTAAGATCCTCTTGGCCAAGCAAAACCCAGTTTAGGGAGTTTGCCTATTGTAGCAGCCTCTATGATCACTGTTCATTCATAGTTTTAGGTCTAGGAACCTCTTTTCTTCCCTGCCTTTTTTCCTCTTTTTTTTAATGAGTAACCTTAGGCAATGTTCATTGCATATTATAAAGTTAAATCTAATGATAGAATGGAGTTCAAGACTGTTGTTTGAACCTACAGAAAATGCACAACAACTCTCCCATCTTAGGAACTCTATTTGTAGACCCAACTTCCCACACTTTGTAACCCATCTATAAGACCACCTTGTGATTCCAAAAAATCACATAAATCAACTAAGATATTCCAAGCACTATCAAGACATGACATTAGAGACCTTGGGATAGTGTTCTGCAATTTGATTGTGAAAGAACGTATTTCAAGAGAAGTGATGCACCTATGCATTACCTGTGTTGAGAAAGTGTGCAAAACACCCATCAACAACTATCCACTATGTAAACAATAATGCATGCTCACATAGGCTAGTGAAATTCGTTGTCGACTATACGAGTCTCTAGAAGTGGCTAATGAGAGAATCTTATTAGGGTCCCACAACCATAGCAAAGTTATACATCCTAATAACTTTAATAAGGAACCACACAATATGAAATTTGAGCTTCATAAGGCTTAGTAAGTTATGTTATGCTAAAAATGTATGAAAAAACATGACCCCACTAGCAAGCTAGGTGTGTTACACTTGGTGGCCATGAAATAGGTTGTAACTTTGAGCTTCACAAGGTTAGCAAGTTGTGTTATGCTAAACACTTATGAAAAAATGCAAATAGGATAAGACATGTTCAAAGGGGATTTTATTAGTTCATGTAAGGTCTCCTCTTAGGGAACATTGTTCCTAATGTCTCCAAGAGAGGACAAGTCTAGGATAAAAGATTAACAACTTAGGGAATGCAATGCATAGAATCACCCCTAAGAGGAATGTTGTCTGCCAAGAAAGGTTGCACTCTTGAAGGACGTCAAACCAAATGACACAACCAAGAAGAAGACACATCACATGAAATAGAAAGACTGCACTATGAAACATAAGATATAGTCAAAAGCTTTCAAAATGATAATGCTAATGTATGCCCCTACTTTAAAAAATTTACTAAAGACCATGTTGTGAGAAATTACCTTAAAGTAGAAAATGATAAACAATAAAGACATGAGAACATATTTTCAAAGCCCTATGTCAAGCATATGTTTCCAAATGAAGTTATTTCATGAAAAGGGATTTCCCCCAAATAAAATCCCCAAATAACACATAAGGGATCCACGAATTTACGTTCGGGGTATGTCTTTACTAAAAAGATATTATAGAACTCAAAAATTTCATCATTCCCCAAATAACTCATGGAACTTGAAGAATCACACATAGAGAGCAAAAAAAAAGAAATGTTTTTGGGTTAACATGGAAGAGACCTAAATGTATTGACGCCTTGCATCATCCCCGACAGGAAAACATAAGACAAAAGAAAAGATAAAAGGTTTATGATTGTAGACACCCAAAATTGTCCATGTCATAATATTACCCTATCGATACATGACCTTGTAAGACATTTTGTAATATTTTAACCTATGTCATTACATTATCCCACTTATCCCATTTATTCCACTTAATCACCTTCCCAATTAATTAAATAAATCTCATTTATTTAATTAATTCCCCCTTTACATGCCTCAAAATAATTGAAATTAAATATTTGAATTAATTTCTCACTTATTGTCACATTGCAACATGTGTCACATGACCACAACTCTTCACATGCATAAATAATTTAAATAATTTTATTATTTAAACTATGAGATTCTCACTCACATCCTATTTTTACCCCCATTCACTATGTGTCATAGGCATCTTTTCTCTCCAAATAAATAATAGAATCCCACTATTCCCTCATATCCTAATTTTAGCCTCATGACATAACCCACTTAATGTGCGTCATAAACACTAAAATAAAATTTTAATCCTAGCCATACATATCACAAATTTGAATTTTAATCTTGACCATTAAATCAAATCAGCCTTCTTCTATAAATGAATCTTTTCATAGGCCATTTAGAGAATCTTCTTCTAGTATCCTCACTCTGCCAAAATTTCTCTCAATCTTTTCATCTATCTATCTATTTTCTTCTATCATATTCATCTTATTGTTATGCTGTGAAAATGAGAAATCAACATATCAACAATCAAACCTTCAAAATCTTGCATTCTCATGTAGGTGGAGAAGAGCAATAGAGATAACTCAAATGTAGCTTGGAAATCGGTTTGCTTTGCTTTCTTATTTTGATTTTCATGCTAGTGTGTGCTCTATTGTGCTTCTTAGGGTTTTCATATCTTGTTGTTTTAGTTTTATATCTGATTTTACCTAGCCATATTTGGTGAACCTGATGTGAATCATTTGATCTAGCTTGCTTTTTATAGGTTTTCATTGTTTTTTGTTGTTGCAGATTTACTAGTTTTTGGATGAAACGCGAAGTTTTACAAATTTCATCATATCTTTCAAATGGCTATATATTTCTCTATGAGATTTTTAAAAATGCTTAATAATCATCTCAACGGGCTATAGTAAGGAAATGGAGGGGTTATCAACATTGTTGTAGGAGTTATCACTATTTTATGGTTTTTCATAAAATTAACTTTCTGGCCACAAATCAATGAACTTTTAAAAAAAATTTATAGTTCTGGAGAGCTCGTAGAATTTTAATGGGGGTCTTGGTTTTAAAGATTTAATTTAGAAGTCCCATATAATGCGAAATAATCCAATCTTTGGTTTTTATACATTTTTCACAAATCCACATTTTTTGGTGCAAAACAAAGGATTTTTCTGATTTCTTTACATTTCTGGAAACCTCTCAAAAAATTAGTAGGGGTCTTTTCTTTGGTTTTTTATTTTTCAGATACATAACATCTTTAAAAAATCGAATCTAATTTGGCTATGTTAAAAGCATGTATCTGAAATTGCAATTATCTGATGAGCTTACTTTTTCTTTTATGGCTGCATTATAATATCATTATTTTTTATTTTGTAGGTGATCATAAGGAGCTATAGTAGCAGCAATATCAGTCATACAAATCAGATTGGAAAGCGAAAACTTTCAGGTACACTCATTCTATTATCTTTATCTCTCATTTGATCAATCAATCTTGTTTGCAAAACACTTCAATTTGGGGCTTTAAAAAAAACATCTTGTTTGCAATCACACTTTAAAATTGGGCTTAAAAAGAACCATTGTCTTCCATCACATATTTTGACTTTGGATAAAAAATAACAAGTGTTTGAATTGTTTCACACACATTTCAATTTTCTAAAGGGAAATTAACAATTGCGAGTGTGAATCAAGTGTGTGTGTGTGATAAAAAACACTTCACTTGGTTTTCTTTTGTCATACCCTTCATAGGAGGCCTGCCAGGCGATTTCATCACCCCTAGGGATGACCTCAATCAAGGTGTGAACTGAAAGACACTCTTCGCTAAGCCCCAAAGAACTTTATACCTTTGGGAAGTGAAGGTGAAGGGTGGGTTACCCCTTTCTCCCAGCTCTGTAGCAGGATTTTTCTTTCAAATTATCCCTAGTCAACCTCGTGCATCCTAGCTTATAACCTAATTGGCCATACCCACTTGACTAGTTATAGGACTTGTCGATGTGTCTTCTTCAAGTGCGTGCTTAATCATCACATTCATAATTTCAAATTCAAACTTCTTGATGTATCTTGCATGTGTGATTCATGTGTGTACATGTGTAATAATTTATTTGCAAATTGTCATATCAAGCTATAAACACTATCACATAAACATATCATTCTAATCATCATAATCATTCTTTTTCTAATCACATTCAAATCAATTTCATCCTAATAAATCCAAGTTATCCAGTCTAATCATTCCACATCATCATCATCACCCTAATCCTAGTCAAGCACTTGCTAAAATGGTCCTAATCCTTAACAATTCTAGTCACAAGTCCAAGGTCATACTTCAAGGAGCCCCTTCGCCTAATCATGAAGATAATCCAAAACCATATATCCTCCAAGGTGGGTCAAACTTTGTTCCTAGTGATGATGAGAACTTTATAGATCTTAATGATGATGAAAACTTTGTAGAAATCTTAGGTCACCTTAATGATACTTTTGACAAGGGAAATACCACCATAAGTTTGGAATCATACACCATTTCATCTACTAGTCCTCCATCACCATCCAATAAAATTATTAATTCAAAGCATAATTTTCCTACACCAACACCACCATCCAACTTCTCAAGCTCTAATCCATCAACCAAAGAATCCTTTAATGATTTTCTCCAAAGACTACTAGCATGGAATAGAGAATCCCCATGTCAAGCAGCCATTAATGAATCTACCAATGAACCTTTGAATGCCATCCCTATTCTTCCAACTCATCATGTGGTCCACAACCTATTGATCTTATATGTCTAAGCCAAATTCCATCATGCCCTCATGTTGTTGATCATAAAGAGCATACCAATCCTCTTCTAGAGCCTTCCACTTTCAATTCCACTCAAATCCAAGAGCTATGTCAAGAGCATTATCCTAAGCATGAGGAAACATTAACCTCTTATTCTAATCAAGATCTACCCCTTTCTAATGATCCCACTCATAACATACTTGGTCCTATTCATGATGAAGCTTCCCTCTATGATCTAGATCCTACCAATGATCAAGAAGGCCATGATGATCCTCTTATCCAACTTTATGCATTCCATGGTAAAGAGTCCATCACTTCACCTATCCATGAGCAAGAAACCTCCATTGATCCTATACACCCCTTTACCTAGTCCTATCCATGATCCCTCATTATCCACTTGTCATGTTGAGACACATGCCTCCCAAGTAAATGTATAAGATCAAACCAATAGTTTGGATCTAAATGAGCATAATCAAGCTCCTAATGATCCTTCCACATCCACTATAAACCCCATTTTAAATCCACCAACCTGTCCTATTGGTCTATCCATCTGTATTCATGAATTTTCCTCCTTAGAAAACCAAAAACCTTTATCCACTTCACCTTTTTCATCTAATAATGAACTCAAGTTTAGTGTCAAAAACACACCTAGTCTCATTGTCCATCGCATGCTTCAAAACATGAACTACCAAGGTAAAAGTTTAGGCCTTCATGAACAAGGTATTTTGGAGCCAATCCATGTCAAGGTCCCTCCACACTTTTATGGCCTTGGATACACACCCCAAGGAAACCAATCTAAATATGTTGGTACTTCCTCCATCCATCATAAGTCCTCTTTCCACCATAAATCCTATCATATGCCTAAAACATATGTTGCCATCCCTCCTCCATCATCTTACAAATGTCAAAAGCATGTGACCGTACACCTTCAACCATCAACCTTGCCACCATTTATTCCAACTCCTAATATCCCTCCACCTAATCTACCTCCACTACTCCCAACACCTAATATCCCCATTATCCAATCCCCTTATCCACCTATCTATAAATCCTCTAAAAATCCTAATCATGACCAATCAATGCACACATTGTCTAAACATAAAGCTTCCACTCATTCCACCATACCCATGGGATTCAAAAGAATTTTTTTTTATGCCTCTATCTATAAAGAAAAAAATATGAAGGTTCCTCATGCCCTAGGACACAAAATCAAAGAATCGAAGAAAAATACATCCAAAAAGCAATACAGGCCCATACCTTCAAAAGAAAAGTCTAAAAGAAAAATGGTTTGGGTACCTAAGAAAAAGGAAAACAAGTCAAATGAGGCATCTACATCTGAAAAATCCCAACCATCCACTTCCACCTCACATTCCCACTATATTAGAAAATCTCATATTCCATCCCACAAGCAAAATAAAAGTCATAAAAATACTAGGTCTATGTGGGTACCTAAAGCACTTCATCATCCCTCTCCTAAGAAAACATCTCCATTACTTCCTACACCCCCTCCACATCAAAATCTTCAACATTTATCACAGTGTGTGCAACTATTGGTCATGGTGCCCTTCCATTTCACAATAATTCCACACACCTCCATCTCCTCACCCTTCACTCATTATCGTACATATTTTCCCCATCACCTTCCTATGGTCCATGCTTTTGGCTAAACCTTCCATTCATCTCCGCTACATAATCCTTATCATAATCCACTATTTCCCTCCATAATCCACATCATAATCCTTCATCTACCTACTCCATCTCCCATTCATGTCATCCCTTACCAACATCTATGAGCATAATGACATTTTACATGGTCCACACGATGACATCCATCTCTAGTGGGACTATCACCTTTCATGGAACTAGACACTTGAGTCCCTCCTATCCATATTCCCCTTCTCCTATCCAAAAATAAAATAAAAAGTCAAAAAATAAAAAAGTCAAAAAAAGAAAAGAAAAGAGAAATCCCTTCATCCAATGGTGAAAACCTAGTAAACAGGTGCCTTGGATAAGTACCATGATGAAAACCTAGCAAATAGGCGTCATGTGTAGGTTGATCTTCTATGTCACTTACACTTGGGGGCATGTTGTCTCATCCTACCGCATCATTTTTTATCCTATCTTACCATCTCCTATCTTATCATCCTTGGCCATCATACCCATATACTTATTATATTGAGTCCATTCATCCTCTCTTCCTCTTTTTGATCTTGATAAAAATATGGGGCAAAATGTTGAAACATGCTTTGGATATCTTTTGATATACCTCATCCTTCCAAACAAGCCTATCATTATCCTAGTGTCATAAGCTTTGTCTTGAAAAATCCTAAGTATTGTACCTAGAATGGGGCATGTTATTCCTATGCGACATAGTCTTTGGAGATCACATCCTTGCCCTCTTATGATGCATACATCCATTTCATTCACTATGACCTATCCTTTTTTATCCATCCATATATCATGAGCCTTTTGTCCCTTATCCTATCATCCACCCTTTCATCCATCAATCCAATCTATCTCCTTGCACCTAGACATGGTTTTCCCTTGTCATTGGTATCTAGCACAAAGGCTACCCAAATTGTCATCCATTGACATCTAAAAACATTTCAAAAAAGTCCTCAAAAAAATGCAAAAAATTTGAAAAAGGTTCCGAATTTTTTTTTTAAATCCCAAAAAAATAAAAAATTCAAAACATTTCAAAATAAAAATCAAAATTTAAAAAATCCAAATCAAAAACATTTCAAAATCCAAAAAAATCAAAAATTAAAAAATCCAAAAAAAATAAAAAAAAAAAAATCCAAAAAATCAAAACAACAAAATCCAAGCAATAAAATCAAACCAAATCATTTCTTCCAATCACTTCAATACATCAATTCAACTTCTTCAAATCAATTTCTTCATTATCTAATCACTTCACTTCTTGTAATCAAATCCATTCTTCTAATCAATCACATCAATTCTTCTAATCAAATGCATTGTTCTAATCAATCCAATCATTATAATCAAATCAAATCATTTTTCCATCAATCCAATCAATCAAAATCATTGCAAGTAAATAATTCCTCAATTTAATTCAGCAATCATCTTCCAAATCTTCAAATCAAGCATCTTCAATCATTCCAAGCAATAATCCAAATGCAAGTCAATCATTAATCCATACCAATGAAGCTAATCAATCAAGTCCAAATTATCCAATCACATCCTTTGGTCTTGATCCTAATCTTGTTGTAAACCCAATCAATCAATCAATCATCCTTGTGTTGATCTAGGGATATATTATTCCCCGCAATGACAACACTATCATCATCATCAATCAATCAATTAATCATCGGTTTACAGCTTGACAGGGGCAATACCTTGTTTGTTTTTGTATCATTTGTGCATGCTTGCTTGTGTGTTTTATCATTTCAATTTGCATTTGCATCAAATCCGAATCACTCCCAGCTAATATTCATATCTTGTATCTAGACAAGGTTGTATTATGTTGGGGCATGAGACACATCATCACCTTGGTCCTTATACCTTGGTGCATAATGTCTAGTGCTATATCAAACATATGATTGCTCACTTTATTGCAGCATAGCGTGTCATTTTTCTTTTTCATCTACTTCTTATCTTGTATCATTCATCTTATCCCTCCTTTATCATTTCATTCATTTTGAGAGAATATCCATGTTTATGCAACCCGCCTATCCTCTCGAGGGGGCATCATCATCATTATCATATCCATATCATCATCCCATTTCTTCATATCTTTTGCATCATCATATTCTTCTATCATCCCTTTCCTTCATTCATCATACTCCTCACTTCTTCAAGTGGTTGGGGCATCATCTTTTTTTCATCTATCCATACCTTAGCTTCTTTGAAATGATGTTACTTGGCATAAATCTCACCATCTTGAACATCATCTCAAAGAGGGGCAAAATGTAGACACCCAAAATTGTCCATGTCATAATATTACCTAGTCGGTACATGACCTTGTAAGACATTTTGTAATATTTTATCCTACGTCATTACATTATCCTACTTATCCCATTTATTCCACTTAATCACCTTCCCAATTAATTAAATAAATCTCATTTATTTAATTAATTCCCCCTTCACATGTCTCAAAATAATTCAAATTAAATATTTGAATTAATTCCTCACTTATTGTCACATTGCAACATGTGTCACATGACTACAACTCTTCACATGCATAAATAATTTAAATAATTTTATTATTTAAATTATGAGATTCTCACTCGCATCCTATTTTTACCCCCATTCACTGTGTGTCATAGGCATCTTTTCTCTCCAAATAAATAATAGAATCCCACTATTCCCTCAAATCCTAATTTTAGCCTCATGTCTTAACCCACTTAATGTGCGTCATAAACACTAAAAAAAACTTTTAATCCTAGCCATACATATCACAAATTTGAATTTTAATCTTGACCATTGAATCAAATCAGCCTTCTTCTATAAATGAATCCTTTCATAGGCCATTTAGAGAATCTTCTTCTAGTATCCTCACTCTGCCAAAATTTCTCTCAATCTTTTCATCTATCTATCTATTTTCTTCTATCATATTCATCTTATCGTTATGCTGCGAAAATGAGCAATCAACATATCAATAATCAAACCTTCAAAATCTTGCATTCTCATGCAGGTGGAGAAGAGCAATGGAGATAAATCAAATGTAGCTTGAAAATCGGTTTGCTTTGCTTTCTTATTTTGATTTTCATGCTAGTGTGTGCTCTATTGTGCTTGTTAGGGTTTTCATATCTTGTTGTTTTAGTTTTATATGTGATTTTCCCTAGCTACAATGACATATAGAATAATGTAGGTACAAATAGAGGAATAAACATAAAGACATTCCAAATAGAACAATATGGGGGATTACATTATGCACATGGAATCACAAAAAGATCATGAAAAGAAAATAAAGAAAAGACTAGTAAGGCACATGTAAGTCAACCTATAGTAGATCATTTACATCCCAATATTGTTCATCATATGTGGAAGGCAGACAACTAGCCAAAGGGACAATGTCAATTTCCAAACTAGGACAATCACCAAGTTCAACACATGGTGAATCACTCATTGTGGGAGGATCATGACATTTGTTATCATTTAAGCTCATGGAAGAGGAAAATAATACACCTAACTCATTATGCACTTCCTCATCTCACAACAGTATTTGTAGTAGGATGCCAAGTTGTGAGGATCATAAAAGTTTCACAAACCTAAGGTGCACCCACAATGGAGAATAGGTAAAATGCAATCAAACACCCTAGAATATAAAGTGCAATAAAAAAGCCATTTCTAGATTTTAAACAAGATAAAAAAATTATTATTCTATGTAAAAACCTAAAAATGATGTGTTTTTAAAATGCAAATTTTAATTCAAACAATGCACTGAATTTGACAAATTAACCTTAATATAAATCATTTCAAAAAACAAAAATTCTGTAAATTCAAACAACAAACTGAATGCAAGAATACATAATGCAAAATTAGTGTTTTTGATGCTCAAAAATTCATAGAGAGCATTGATGAGGGACTCATTCACCCATAGGTGAATAGGTTTCACTTCATAGTTTTCACAAATTAATTTATAGGTTTTTGAGTTGATTTTTTATGCTTTTAAGATTTTGGTTTCAAACAGGTTGTTACAATTTTAGATTTTGAAAAATCAGATCTAAATGCAAGTAGAAAATGATGTTAAATGACATTCAAAAAGACCTAATTTGAGATTCAATTTTGATACAATTTTTTGTTGTAAATGACTAATCATGCAATGTTATGTAAACATTATGCAAAAATATTGAAATTTTTGAATTTTATGGATTTTAAGGAATTCAAAAATGAAAACCTAAAACCCTAAATGAGATGCAAAATAATGCAAGCACTAGTACATAAAAAATAATATATGAATAAATAAACTACTAAAAATTGCATATAAATGACTAACTTTAGTCACGTGACTATTAGTAGTTTATTTGTAGTCATTTATAACACCACTAAATTTATGACTAAACAATTTTAGTCATTGATTTTAGTCATTAATTTGGTCATTGATTTAGTCATTTATTTAGTCATTTATTTAGTTGTTAATTTAGTCATTTATTTAGTCATATATTTAGTCATTAATTTGAGTCATGTGACTATTTTAGTGGTTTATTTGTAGTCATTTATAACACAACCAAATTTATGACTAAACTATTTTAGTCATTTATTTAGTCATTGATTTGGTCATTGATTTAGTCATTAATTTAGTCATTTATTTAGTCATGATAGTGATTTTTTTATTCATTAATTTAGTCATATATTTAGTCATTAATTTAGTCACTACTTTAATCATATATTTAGTCATTATTTTAGTCATGGTAATCATATATTTGGTCATTGTATTCATTTATTTTAGTCATACTAGTCATTTATTTAGTCATGGTTTAGTCATTTATTTTAGTGAATCAATGATTCAAATTATAAATCAAATCTAAATTAATTCTCAAAAATTTATGCATATAAACTTTAGTGTTCATACATATTCACATAAATTTAAAAAATAACTTTTCTGATTTGCATGTTGAAACAAGATGAAGCATAGCTAAAATGAATAGACAATGTAAAACAAGGAATCACATAAAAATGACACAGAGAATTATCTTGAGTGGAAAACCCTCTTGGGGAATAAAAACCACTCGAAATGCCTCACTAGCTTAATCTAATAAAAATTGTTGTTTACAATGCCTCATTGGAAATACTATTTCACTGATAGATTTTTCAATGCCTCACTGGCTATACTTCACTGTTCACAAACACCATTTGAATTTCATACACAAAGTATCATCTTTGTTTCTCTCTATAACATCCTCTGATCTCACATCACTTAAGATTTAGAGGCAAAAGTTCAAGTACAACATAATGATGCATATATATATGCTTGTATATACATCAGTGTGGGATACTTCTAAAATTGATCAACTTTACAAAGCACTGAGTGTTCTATCAATACAACTCTCATTTACATAATATGAATCAATAAAATACCTTTTACTAACTGAGAATAATATTCCATTTTTGCTCAATGCAATGAAGAATGAGTTCAAGGAAGTACATATAGTTTTTTGCATTTTCAAACTGAAACATAACTTCCATCTCTAACTGTTCCTAATAAGTAATAGTTACAATTTGATAACCTTTTAACAAATACTATTCAAAGCATTAACAATGCAATGCCTTACTATTCTATCATAAGAATCCTCATCATGAAGGGTAATATAAATATGATCACATGATGAGGTTTAGAGCACATTGTAAATATGATGACCACTGAATAAGCATCATACACCTGAAACCAACTGATACTTGCATATGCACCGCCAATTGAATACATGTACATCACCTGAATAGGCATTGAAACCAACTGAATAAAATTATTATCATCATAGTAACACCAATTTGCTTGCACATGGACACAAAACAACATTAGATCTGCAAACCACCTTCAAGAAAACATAAACTATTATAAAACAAAATGCCAATATAATCAATATAAAAATACTTGATTAATATGCAAAAACTTCCTCAAGAAATTGTCATGTAGTGTAATGTAATCACATTAATAAGACAAGTAATACAATGTGCATTTGTTTTCACCTTACATAATCTAAATTAGGAACTCTAATTGATATACCCCATACAATGCCAAGGAGAGGAATGTTGCAAGATCACCTTACTATCTTATTGTCTTTGACATTAATGCCAACATGCCTAAGGGAACAACAAACTCCCCCTTTGGTATTGATGTCAAACCCCAATAAGATAAACATCAAAGCCAAATGTCAACTAAAAACAATATACCTGGACTAGAAATGCCACTTTGATGAGCACATAATCTGCCCTATCAAAAGTCACAAAGACTACTAGATCAAACTGTGAATCTTCAAGACCAAACAAGAAATAAAAAATACCACTGCTCAAAATAAACCATTGTAATGCCATAAAAAAATTGTTCAATCTGTAATAAAAAATCGTTCAAGAATCAGTACCAAAACTATCCACTGAAGCAACACACAATAGATCAAAAAAATTCACTCACTGTCACCAACTATATCAAATTCACTATCACTGCACACTATCAAACTACTACACATTTTCTCCCCCTTTTGACAACAATACCAAAGGAGAGACAATAAAAAATGCTGCAAAAATAAAAGTATGGTGCATAAAAAACAATGTATTGGCATGCATCATAGATACACCACAAAAAACCATAATGCCAACACGACTAATAGGGGTAAAAATAAGCATGAAAATATCCCCCTAACTATATGGATAGGAGTAAATCACTAAAGAGAACTGGTCTTTCTCTCTGAGTCAACTCAAAAACCATAGAGCAAATCATAATGTGAAACTAGAGTTAAAAAACTACCAAATGCAATAGTGTGCACCACTTGTGAAGTATGGATGTATCCAAAGAATCAACACAATATGAACAAGATCACTATTAATATGTATGGAGTGTGAGGAAACCAAAGCAATTTCCAAAAATTCACAGTGAAGATGTTAAGTACCAACTATTTCAAACAACCTGAATGTAAATGATATCAAATAAAGTGAATCAAGATTTCAACAAGATTCAAGTGACCCAAGTGTTAAGCTTCAGATTTACCGTCTTCATATAGCAACATAAACATTGAAGTTTCACTATCCAAGTTCCAACATCTAGTACAAGTGTTAAATGTATTGTCAATACTTTCCTCATGAATTATCAAGCTGGAAACAATAATGGACCCATTATACTGACAAAAGTGTCAAGAACATCCATGTAATACTTCATATTTAAAACTTGATACTTGAAACATATATACCTTATATGCAATCAAGTCATCAATGACTTATATACAAAGAATATAATAAGAGGTCAATGACTTATCAATGAAAGTTGATAAGATATTAATTTCTTATTTAGAAACAGGTATATGTAAGTCATCAAAAATCTAATGCAAATAGAATAAATAGATTTTCAAGTAGCATGAATGTCAACAGAGTAGAAAGGATATCACTCATATCAATCTAAACAAAGATGTTTCCTACAACAACTTCTTGTACCTGTGTAAAAATTTCCTTTGCAATATCAAATTGACTCCTTTCAGCTAGGACAATGGTTTCCCCATTTTCAACATAAACATTTCTTGGTCTTTGTGGCAACACTTTACAATACAGTTCTCTAGCTTTCTAAATATGTTTTGCCTCATTCTTTGGATCCCTCCTCTCATTGTGAAAAGCTGCAAAATAATTCCAATTTCTAAGTGAAATGTCAACATAAGAATTCTTTGCATATGATTCACTTTGTGCAGCTTTAATTGTTTCTTTTGCTTTAAGCCAATCATCTATTTTTAGTTCCATGTTAAAGTGCTACAGCTGTGATAGGTTGCCAATGGAATTTATAACTCCCCGAGAAAATATTTTATAGTTTTTCATTTTGTGGGTAAAATAATCTCCCTCATAAAAATGAAATTTATATTTCTATTTCTCAAAGTACTATTGGTGTCCACCATAATCTCATTTTATCTAATCTTTTTCTTGCAGTTTAACCATATGCATTTCAGGTATCGGGTTAACACATGACATCAAGGAGACTTTAGATACCTCTACCAATTTCAAATCTTTCACCGATGAAGTTCCATTATTTAGCTCGGTGTAACTCCTCCCAAAAAATCCTCATTGGCATGAAACCTTCAATTGGAGAGACCCTGGGAGCTCACTCAGATAACAAATGTCTTCTCAATGCCTACTTTCTTGCATTATCAGTGGGAGTAAAAATATTTCTCCCTGATGAGTTCTCCATCGACGTGACACACTCGGTATCATTTAAAAAACATATTCCATCGGTGTGACACACACGGTATTTCTATTATAAGGGAGGCATTTTTACAGGTCTGACTCCATCAAATTTCTACCATGGATGCCTCTATTTAACTCAATCTCATTGAGAGATATTTATGCTCAGCTATACTCTATGCAAGGTAGTGCATGAGAATGAAATTCTATTTTACTCCTTCCATAGTTTTCGGTCTCACAAGGATTCTTTGTGGTTTTAGCTTTAATTTTTTGAAGGTCTCTGATAGCCCAACTAACTTTTGCATGCATTTAACCAAAATCACTAAACTTCAAGGGTTCAACAGATCCTAATCACAATCATGAGAAGATCAATTAAACCATCACCAAAAATCCATTTAAACTTTCAACAAAAATTCCTCATTTCACATGATTCCAATGCTACAAAGCTTCAAAACAAGATATTAGCATTCCAAATCCATAAAATCACCACGAACATACTCTTATAGACTGAAACCAAGCATAATCCTGATCCGAAATTCTGAAAACAACTCATTCAACCAACAAGCTAAATTCACTCCTCATTCAACTTGTTTTATAATGCAAGATAACATTCAACCATGTCTATTTTCTACCAGCCTTTTATCAAACATTTAAGATGCTATAATCATCATGTTTTGATTGAAATCACTCAAGAACATACTCACAAAATATTGAACCATCAGATCTCTTATTTATGTAGTCAAGACACCAATTCATACTATGACTTCACAAGGCTCAAACTCCCCAAACATAAAGCCTTGTTTTCAATAACCTTCCCAATCATTGAGACCCTTTTAACACCTTATTTTAAACAAAAATAAGCCAAAACAAAAATTTATAAAAGTCTTCCCATCCACATGGTGAATATTCATTCATTGGGAAACTATGTCCTAGTAGCCATTCCATCACAAACTATCTGAAAGATCTTTTGATTCAGGCCTCTATTAAAGACTGTATTAGGTGTTTTGAATACTCATTAGGGAGCCTTAAAACATGTCAAAATAATTCCATAAGTTGTTTTGTGATCAATGCACAAAATCAGACTATCCACGTTCAAAATAGGCCTAATTAGGTCTATCACCACAAGGGTTTATTGGTTCTTGCACCTCCAATCAAAAAATTTCCCAACCAATTCTTAGGAAACCTATTACTAGATCTGTATAGGCTTAAAACACCATCAAAATTCATTTCCAATGCATCTTTTATCAAACCCTAGGTATTCATCATCTTAAACTCTATTTTTCTAGACTATATATGCATCAAACAAATAAGAACAAACCAGATTTGAATTGAAGGAAACAAGATTTTTAAATATATAAATATCCTCAAGTGGTTTTGTGTGCAAAACTCATTGGTTACAATATCATACAAAAAAAATAGAACATCAAGTCATGAACTATGGCACGAAGTATCACTCATTCTAACATTGATATCTCTATGGTGAATCCTACACTCATGTCTTGGATAGGTCATCAATTCTTTTGTAGCCATGGAATGAAATGATTGATTGTAGAATGTGCACAAAATGGATTTTCCAAGGAAACTCTCAAAATATTTGAATTAATCAAGCACTCTAGAACACATGCTAACATTGTAAGCTTTGCTTGGGTTCTAGGTGCATGCAGTCATGTAGGTTTAGTGGATGAGGGTTGCACATACCTCACATGTCAGTGACCCTTATTAGATTAAAATTTAAATAAATAATAGAGAAATTTTGTCAGATGTTGTAGTTGCAAATTCCCTAGTAGACATGTATGCAAAATGTGGAAGCATAGACAAGGCATGCGAACTGTTTGACAGAATGCCTGAAAGAGACACCATCTCATGGAATACAATGATTATAGGATATGAACAAAATGGATTTTCTGAAAAGGCTTTAGAAACTTTCAAGAAAATGCAATTAACAGGTGTGAAGCCAAATTCCACAACCTATGCTAGCATCCTCCCTACCTATGCCAAAATGGGAGTTTTAGAGGAAGGTATGAACATCCATCAGAGCATAATAGATGGGGGATTTTTGTCAAATATTATGGTTGGAAATGCTTTGTTAGAAATGTATGCAAAATGTGGAAATGTACACAAGGCACGTGAAATATTTCATGGAATTCCTCAAAGAGATGTCATCTAATGCAATGCAATATTTGTAGGATATGAACAAAATGGATTTTGCAAGGATGCTCTCAAAATATTTGAATTAATGAAGTACTCTGAAACATATCCTAATAGTCAAGGTAATAGGCATGTTGCATAATCCATAAGAATCAATCAATTAGCATGTAAAAATGGTAAAAAATGATTTTGTATTCATAACTTTGAATAACTATGCTCATACAAAGAATGTTTTCATACCATGACCCTCAGCTAGTCTTCTTAACCTCCAAATATTTTCATTACTAAAATATATAGGACATTGCAAATTTGTATATGCTTGAGTGGGAGAAAGATAAATTGAACAAGCAGGGATACAAAGAGGTCTCCTCTATTATCATTATGCATTTCAACATATGAAAACACATTTCATGGTGTTCTTAATTAGATTCCTTTGGGTGATAAAAGATCATCTAGAGGTAACTTTTCCATATGATAATAGTCTTCTAGAAATACTTAAGTCTGCAATATAGTTCTAGTTTCATAATCAACATAGACACAACACATTTATATAAGCATGTTGTACAATAGTGTATAATAAGAAAATAGGACTTTTGATATGAGATGAATATGTCATAAACTTGATGCATCATCAAATAACCTAAGAAATGGTACACCTCAGACAAGTGCAGCGTACTCAATTAACCAAATTATAGCACACTGAGTTTGCAAGGATATTTTTTTAATCAATCTACTTAGAAACAAAGAACTTGCAAGGTATTGTTGAACAGTTGAACTTATTACTTGAAAAAACAAGAAAACTAAAATGTATTAAATAACAAACTACTTGCAGGACATGCCTATATGTAAGAAAAATCCATAATCAAATTGTATTGAAAGTAAATAAATCTACTCTGACTATCAAATTGAGGAAATTATATGTACAACTACTAACGACTTGAGAAACAAAAGCATGTGTGAATGCATTAATGCTAAGGTAAAATACCGTAAAAAAATCTACATACCATCCACTCCAAAAATTAAGCAAATCCATTAGGATCAAATTATCTTCAACCAAATCAATTTCAATAGAATACATATGAAAAATTTATACACAAAAGAGATGAAATGTATATGGTCCAAAAAAGGCATCTTTCAAACTTGCAGGGACAGATGAGGGAAAACAAACTTCCGAATATTCAATATGTGTTGGAGTTGCTCGATCCAACTCGAAATGCATTTTTATGTCATCATCTAGTTCTTCCATTTCCTTTACAGTAAGACCCTATTTAGGCCATAACAAGGTTAATGAATACCAAGCCACTCATTAATTAAATGCTTTATAATAAATATAACATTATAAAACCATTGTAATATGGTTCAACTCTTCAAATATGTTTTATCACCATAAACATCCAAACAAAGAGGCATCAAACAAATAATGGTAGGGTGTCAAAATAAATCAAAAATAAAACTACCTTAACATTTTAAATTTATATACCATTTACTCAATTTTCACCTCACATTTAACTTTTAAACTTTGAACAATGAAAGAGATTGCACCCCGATTCCTAATTACACAGAACACCATATTTTACACATTTACAATTCTCAATATTTTATGTCGTTTCAGTTGTCACCCCAGGTATGAACTAAAGAAAACAAAAACAAAAAAGCAGAAAAACATAGAGATTGCCACTCAAACTGATTTCTTTATAATATTCATTAGTATGGTGTAAATACACATACAAGGATGAGACTATACTGGCTAGATAAGGAAAAACACATGCAAAGAGCAACAAGCTAACTACAAAAATAGAAATATTTACAAGAGCACAATATTCATTATTTCTTGCCAATGTCCACCTCTCTCGCTGATGAGTTTGAGTGTTTTGGGGCTATCAGTGGGACTTTGACGTGACTCCTAGTGACACACAAGAGTCCTCCTGATGATTGCATCGAAACTACTTCTTGTTGGAAAATCAAGCAAATTGCATTCGGACTCCAAATCACATGATGTTCTCACTTCAAACTCAATGAGATGATCTTTCAAATGCCTATGGATGACACCCTGTATGAGTCTTCGATAGAAAATGTCCAAGTAGGATAGTCTATGGCATCCTACTTATTTTTCCTGCATTTATCCCTACCAAGTTATTTGCAATTAAAAAATATGGTAAGTATCCCCTTGATCATCATGCTTCGATGGATGTTTGTGTGTGATATTTGTCTCAATAAAACTACATACATAGTTGGTGTTACGCTTCAGTGGCTCAAAAAATTCCTCTCAAAATGTAAAGGATGTACTTTATCATTTGAAGACATTTGGGAGCATTGAAGGGTGTCAGAGATTCCATCTCGTGGAATATGATGATTGTAGGATATGCACAAAATGGATTTGTTGAAAAGGCCTTAGAAACTTTCAATCAAATGCAATTAGTAGGCATGAATCCAAATTTCACAACCTATGCCAGCATCCTCCTTGACTGTGCCAAAATGGGAGCTTTGGAGCAAGGTATGAACATCCATCAAAGCATAATAGACGGGGGATTTTTGTTAGATATTATGGTTGGAAATGCTCTATTAGACATGTATGAAAAATGTGGAAACACAAACAAGGCATGTGAACTCTTTGATGGAATGCCTCAAAGAGATGTCATTGATGGATAAATTATGCAATGATGGGGTGGAAAATCACTCGACAATCCCAATCAAACCTACCTCAATCAAGTTTTCAGTCTCCAAGTCCCCAACTCAATGACTCCTCACCAATTTCACTTGTTCTCCAAGTAGCAATCCAAACTCACTTTTTTCAAGTTTTTCTTTTAGAGAAGGCCTAACAGAGTCACAACCCACACTTTCTCAAACACCTTTTATCCTCCCATTCAACATATCAAAAACTTGCATAGACTTGTTTTGAAACTTCTTAGGGAACAATAGATTTTCCTCCACTTTTAAGGGCAAATTATCCCACTTTTCCAAGTAACCCACTCTCAAACACTCAAACTATTGACCAAAACCACTCAGACCTCCTAGGAAGACTCGAAATAGAGGGAATGAACAAGTTTTAGACAAAGAAAGTATCACAAAATGGTCCAACTCAGCCCATCATTGAAACCACCACCCAAGTCCCAATGATAGGCATGAACTCCACCAATGACATCCCCATCAAACCATCGTGGGAACAGGAGACCTTGTCCCACCAATAGAAGATCTTCACACTGATGAAAAAACAAAATCGTTGATGCATCACTAGAACTAGAAGACATGTCTGGTCAATAGACCGATAAGGTGGGGTAAGTTAGTTCCATTTTCTGCAATGTGGTAAGAGTCATATAGGTAACACAATGTCAGGATGAGGAACTCTTCTTGGAGGTTCTAAATGATTTTCCTCTTTCTTATAAGACTATGTTGGAAATGCCACTTGGATCACAGTTGTTTGGTGGGATTCCAAACCTAGACAATGAGGTGCGGTTGTGGAAATCTCATATAGAGAAGCTACAAGCTACCATGATGATTTTGCTGAGTGAATTTATATCAGAGTCTTTCTTAGTGTGGCTTAAGACATGTGTAGATGATATTCTCTCTATAGATAGGCTTGGGGGAAAGTATTTGCCTGATCTTGTGAAAAGTGGAAAGGAAATTGCAGAGAATGAGACATTGATCAGAGACACATTGGACAATCTGGATGCATTTGAAGGGAGCTTGGAGTGGCTAAAAATGGTTTTTGGTTCAAATGTTGAGTTTCCATGGCAATGCATGTGTGAGATTGTTTTAAAGCACTCAAAGAGTCTGCGGGATGAAATTTCTTAAAGCCTGTTTGTTAGTAGGATGAAATAAATAATAGTTGATGGATTTGCAGATCTATGTGAGAGAGTTAAGGTTGGTAAAGGACTTGAAGCCATAGTTACATCTTTGGCAAGTTACAAAGATGTTGAAACCTATTTGCAAAAATTAACTACTAGTGAGGGTTGGCTTGCCAAGAGAGGGGACCTAAAAAGTGTCAATTTACTTGGGTTGAGTTTTAGATTTATGATGACAAATGATGAAGATTGGTTTGGTCACCTTCACACTTATTTTGGAATTGAGGTTAGTCAAATAAAAGATACCATAGATGAGGAGTCCAAGAATATTCTAGAAGACCTCCTAAGTTTTCTTCATGCACATAAATCTCCTTCAAGGATAAAATATTTAGCACCTTATTTGCAAGAGAAATGCTTCCATTTTATCTCAACATTGATTGTTGAGATTGAAGAACATCTTGCACATCTTTTAGAAGCTCTCTATGAAGAAATGAAAAATGAGGAGATGCCAGAAAAAATGAACAAGGAGACACTAGAACCGAAAGTTATAGTGGAAAGGGCACTTTTCTTAGGAAGGATTTTAGTTTCTCTCAGTTTTCATTCAACTTTCCTTCCACTAGTTCTTAGCTCGTCTCAGCTCTGGTTTGTTGAGAACAAAGCTTCAATTTCAGGGAAAGGATCTTTGACTTTCAGATATTCTAGTTTTGATTTTGATTACCCTCTTCTAGACAATTTTGGAAGAAAAATACTAATGAGAGGGGTTGGTTTGAAGCCTGAATCACAGGATAAAAATAATATCACAAAACTGAATAAACCGAGAAGAACTATGCACAATCTTTATATCAGAGCTAATAGGTATCACAAAAATTCATCATAATCTTAAATATGAACATATATACATAAACCAAATGGAGAAATATACATTTTAATCAATTGAAGTTAATAAGTTTTCTATTTTGAGGGTGGATTTCTTGTAGGCCTGAAGTTGGCCATATATACAATGTGACACATTTTGGGGACAACAGTCCAAGAGGCCATTTTTTGGGGATAGCATTATATATATGGAAAATTCAAATTTTTACAAGTTTAACTATACATCAGATCAAGATTCAAGTTTAGAGTCTTAGACATTCATATAATGCATCAAATTTGAGATTAATGTTCAATGTTCATTGATTCAAGTATAGCAGCAATTAAAAAATTAAAATTTCATTGTTCTACTTTTCATTACAACAAAAGGCACAGAAGTATAAAGAATTGTGGTTTTTCCATTATATACAATGAGATCAGTGGATTTTTGGTGAATTGACTTCATATTACATCTATTTTAATATTATTAAGTTTTCAGACCATAGGGTTAGGATTCATGTGTAAAATATTGAAGTTTTTGACTATAATTTTGTGTACAGTTAGAAGAAAAGAAGGAAGTTAAGCTAGGGTTTGAAAAAATACGTAAGGGTGTGAGCTTTTGATGCATTATTAAGCTTATACATGTCTATTAAAAAATGTTCAAAGCATTGGATTAGAGGATCTATGTCTAGGGATAGGATATTCAATAACACATGTTTGGCATGAAGGCCTAGTTAGACCTAATATAGACTGAAATAGTTAGTTTTGAGACCCTTGGCCCAAAGGACCTAATGTCCAATTTGAGATATGTTCCAAACTAGCTTAATGGGAGTTTAAACATATGATTTTTTTTGGGTTACAGTGAAGGGTTTGTGAGAAAATCTCTGGCAGAGGTGTTTACAGACCTACTAGTATAGAGGTCAGGTTATGAAGAAATGACCAATAGTTGGAGGGTCAAACCATAATGGAAGTTTGCATGGGTTAAGTTTATGTCCTTAAAGGGTGAAAATAACTGTTATGGCTTTGTCTAAGTTCTAGGAAGATGAAAATCTTATTTGATGCTATGTTGAGGCAATGTGTATAGTGGAGTCCTTTATGAACTTGCAAACTTGAGATTATTTGAAAGGGTAGACTTTTCCATTGTTTTTTTTATTGAATTGAAGATTTTTAAGGTTTCTTGAGGATTCTATTGAATTTTGGAACTCTAATTGCAATATTGAATGCTTGGGTGAAGGTTTTGTAAAGGAACTATAACTTTGAATGAAATGGCTAACAAAGGAGGTTTTTATTTTTGTCAAGTGAAGATTAAGAAGGTGTTTTCTTCCTCTAGATATGAATCAACAAATTAGATATACTGAAAAGGCTTTAGAAACTTTCAATTAAATGTAATTTGTAGGTTTAAATCCAGACTCTGCAACCTTTGTCGCAATCCTCTTTGCTTGTTCTAAAATGGAAGCTTTGGAATAGGATATGGACATCCATCAAAGCATAATAGAACGGGGATTTTCATCTGATATTATAGTTGGAAATGCTTTGGTTGACATGTATGCAAAATGTGGAAGCATAGAGAAAGCATGTGAAGTTTATGATAGAATGCCTCGAAGAGATGTTATCTCTTGGACTACAATTATTGATGGATATGAACAAAATGGATTTGTTGAAAACACTTTAGACACTTTCAAGAAAATGCAATTGGTAGGTATAAAGACAAATTCCATAACCTTTGCTAGCATCTTTCTTGCCTGTGCCAAAATGGGGGCTTTGGAACAAGGTATGAACATCCATCAAAGCATAAATAATAGAGGAACTTTTTTAGATGTTGTAGTTGTAACTGCCCTAGTACACATGTATCCAAATTGTGGAAGCATAGACAAGGCATGTGAACTATTTGACAGAATGCCTGAAAGAGATGCCATCTCATGGAATATGATGATTGTGGGATATACACAAAATGGATTTGTTGAAAAGGCTTTAGAAACTTTCAAGGAAACTCAATTAGTAGGTGTGAAGCCAAATTCCACAACCTATGCCACCATCCTCCCTGCCTATGCCAAAATGGGAGCTTTGGAGTAGGGTATGAACATCCATTAGAGCATAATGGATGGGGGATTTTTGTCAGATATTATGGTTGAAAATGCTCTGTTAGACATGTATGGAAAATGTGGAAACGTACATAGGGCACGTGAACTCTTTGATAGAATGCCTTAAAGAGATGTCATCTCATGGAATACAATAATTGTAGGATATGCACAAAATGGATTTTGCAAGGATGCTCTCAAAATATTTGAATTAATAAAGCACTTTGAAACATATCCTAACATTGTAAGCTTTGTTTGTATTCTTTGTGCATGTAGCCATGGAGGTTTAGTGGATGAGGTTTGTACATACTTAAATCATATGAGCGATGCAAGGGAGGATGGATTTCACCTATAACAACACAATTCAAGTTAGTGGAAACAACAATCAAATCCACAACTCCTTCCCTTGACTCCTTCTTGATACAACTCTGCCTTTTGCTTGTAGGTCAGCAAACCTCTATTTTGAAAATTTTCTCACAATCTCCTTAACAACTATAGAGACTCTTCATAGATTTGAATACCCCATTTGACCCTCTCTAACATGTCTCAGAACCAATATATTTTCCACTTGTGAACCCCTAAACCTACAAATGCATAATGACGACAAACATTGTTAGTGTTAGATCAAAATGCAAGCAAATATGATGGATTCCCCATGAAATCCATTTGTTAATAAACTTAGAATAGGAACAAGGGAAGAACAACTAAAATAAATAAATAAAAGTCCTAATTAAGTGAACAAATTGATGATCCCATGGGGGAATTGGTGCCAATGGAGTGTTGCAATTGGCCCTTTCCCAATTCCTAAGTTGCAATGTGGTTGATTGAGCAATGGTAAAATCTCCAAAGATATTTGAGCATAACCTTGGTGCAAATGTGAAAATATGGTGGATGCTTGGATGAAATGAGAAAAATTAATTCTCAATTGGAGAGAGTAACTTTGCATGTGAATTGTGTATGAAGATTGAGAGGAGAGGTCTCCAATTTATAGATTCAAATCTTGGAAGAGATAGTGGAAATAAGCAATGTGGGACAAAAGATAGTCCAATGGAATTGTGCCACTTGTCCAAATGTGATTGGATGAAGAATGTGCAACTTTTGGCCAATGGGCCAATAAATGCAATTAGGCGGCATTTCAAATTTGAGAAATGACATGTTGAAGAAGGAAAGGGAATGAAGTTAATGTCACTTGGCTCAAGGTCAAGGACATGTAAGAGGCATTGAATGCCTTGTTGGAAGGACCAAGTCCACTTGGCCTTTTTGAATTCAAATGAGGGAATATTCCCTTTTGATGCCTTGTGAGGGAAAATAGATGAATTAATAAATCAAAGTAATTGATTTATTTGTGCAACTTGCATTCTCTAGAGGAATTTAGGGATTGAGATTAATTTAATCAAGGATTTGATTATCTTAATGAAGAATTAGATGATGTGACAATTTAGACTTAGGTTTGTGAATTAATTTAAGTCAATAGTTGAGAGGAAATGATTTATCAAATAAATGATTTGATTTATGTAATCAAGGAGGAATATGTTAGATTAAATCAAATAAGGTTTACTTTATTTAATTTAATAGGAGGACTTTAGAGAATTTAATTAAATAAAATGATTTACTTAATTAAATAGATATGTAAGGTTAATTAAATTAAATTGATTAATTTAATTACTGAAAGGAGAAGACTTAATCCAATAAATAATGATTTATCAAATTAAGGGATAGAATGTAATGAAATGTTGAGGATGTGATTTAGGAGGAAATGTTGTTAGTAAATAAGGATCAGGTGTGTCAAAATTAATTTGTACTTTTTCCATGTCTACACCTCTTTAACAATCCACTCATATCCTTGTAGCCACACTGTCCTAAAGGGTCAAATAGGCAAATTTTTAAAAGTAACTACTCTTGAAACTTAAAAGAAGCTCAAGATAACTACTCAGACCTCTAAGATAGTCTACTAATAGCCATTTTCAATAATTTTTCTGGTCCCAAACTTTCATTCTTTCACTATCCCAAGAAACCCTTGTTTTCACCATTTTTAGGGAGGGTTTATTGAAGGTCAAGGTTCCACAACTCATACAACCTTAAAAATGCATCCAAAACATATTTTTAAGTTTTATTTCACTCAAATTACACTCACATAGCCATTACTCACACCCTTCTATCCAACTCTTACTCAAAACCTCATATTTCATGCACTCAATCACTGTTTTTCTTCAAGACAGTCAATTAAATCCCCACAAAAAATTTTATAGAATCCCCTACAACCAACCTACCATCCTAATAAACATAGGGGGGCCCCATTACACTTATAAACAAGAGTGAAAAAATGTGGAATGGTCTTTTATGCCATTAAAGAGACTTCAAGCCCTTCACTAATGCCTACAGGCCTGTCAAAAGAAGTTTTTCAGTAAATAAACTATAGCTCGATGTACTTCTCTCCAAATGGAAAAAAAACCAATATTGAACCTATCTTCAACTAATTCCAAGGTTCTTTTAATAGGATGTGACTGTATAACCTCATCCAGTGACCTGGAAGTTCATATTTATGAACAAAATACAAAATTTTGAAGCAAATAGGGGTTTATTTTTATTGAAACTTCTTCACAAAATGTTCAATAACCATACAAAAAATGGGTTACATTCATTTATACATTTACTTCATGAAAATACCTCCAAAAACCAACCAAATTATTTTCAACTACACCATGACTCTTGAGTTCCCAAAACTTTGCATCTTTTGCAATTACAAGATTAACAACTTTGTCAACTTTAGAAAATTTGCATTTTTGAACCCCTAAAAATTCTAAACACCACTAGAGTGACTCCAAAAAATTATTTTATGGTCAATCATGACCTTATTTACCCCGAACTACAAATTGACTCACTAAAACCCAAAATAAACCCTATTTACATACCTTTCTCTTTTGAGCATTTTCTTACAACATTTCAACATTGTTTCACAAAATGATCTCTAATTACATGAAAATGGCCAATGAGGCCTTATTGACACTCACCAAATGACTAAAAACACCTAAACCAACCTAGTACTCACCATTATTGACCAAATTCAGAGGAACCTAAATAGGTGCTCCTGCACCAATGAGTAAGCAGTATTGCATTACACCTATAGTTGATCATTATGTGTGCATGGTTGACCTTCTTGCCCATGGTGGCTATCTCGAGGAAACTCTAAACTAGATTATTAAGATGCCAATTAAACCTATGGTGTTTGTGTGGATGTGTTTTCTTGCTGCCTGTAGGTTACATATGAATAGTTTTCTTCCCTTAGTCAAATTGTCATGGAGATGATGCCTTCAAGCCAATATGTTTTTCATCTTCTTTCCCATAAGAGTACAACAAGAACTATTGTGTAAAATGAAAATATTGAGGAGAAGAATATAAATTGATATTTTGGCATGGGAGAATATGATTTAAAATAATTAAGATGTGCCTTTTACTAAAAAATCATGAGTGCTTGTACACAAATACATCCCAAGTCAGTGTATTCATGGTTATCATTAAGGGTGGTACAAGGTTACCCGGATGGAGTGTAGAGGTCAAGGCGCATCTATTCGTTTTCTTGTAAGGTGATTTGTTTGCTCAAATCCTATGTTGGTATTATAGGTTTTGATGGGGCTACAACCATAGTTTGGGCACTAGTAAGGGTTTCCAGATGTTGTTCTACTAGTGATGCTCTGAACAATCATGGTTAACTTGCATATATGCTTACTATATATCATAGGAAATCTCTTGTAATGAAGCCAGTCCACATTATTATGAATTTTGTAAGATACTTCACAGCAATTTCTCTAATAGTTATAGGATTCTTGCATCATGACTGCCTAGATTGAAGAATCAACTATGAATATTGATGAGAAGTGTTAATGTTAACGGGGTGAAATATTGGATATAGTTGACACCCACATTTTTTATTGATTTAAGACCTATGGATAGAGATGGGTGATCATGCATCATGTAGATGCTATCGATAGAACATGTCAAAATATGAAAGGTCTCACTATGTTAGGGAGGATACCAATGCATAGGTGTTTGTAACAAACCTACAAGAGGATCAAAGTTTGTATTACTATTTATATAATGCACAAATACTTGGTGATTAGTGTCTAATCCCTAAATCATCCACTCAATGGACTTTTGATTACTGTTGTTCCAATTGATTTGGATAGGAGTAAGGGTTTCAAAGTGGAAGGCTTCTCCTACCTAGAATCATAGAGTGAAAAGTGGAGAAATGTACAAGGCATAGTTAATATTATGGGTGTGAGACTATGGTACATTTGAGTAGCCGTATGGTATTTCCCTACAGGAATTGTTTGTCATATGAAAATTTTTAGATGAATGTCGATAATTTAACAAACCCTTAGTGCATAATAAGCATTCACACACACTAATCACACATGTCTTAACATTTTTTTACTCTACTAAGGTTTTATCATTTTTTTCCTCTATGATAACAATGGTTTAGAAAAATCAGTCAATAACTAAAGACTATCTTCATTGTTGTCTATGTTCTTAGTTACAAATATCTTCATTTATTGGGAAAGTGAGACATTGGCCTCATCACTTAGGATAATCCATTGTCAAAACAATTAGATCAAACAACTATGTGAAAAGATGAAACAAACATTTTGTCTTACCACAATAAAAAATGTTTTGTCCCCCAACTCAGAGAAAAAGATCAGCAAGAATGCCTACATACAAAATTCAAAATGGTGATATGAATTCAAACCCTATCCAAATCATATATCAAAATAAATCATAAATATGGTTGGTGATGAAATATATGCTAATCTGACTAAAGCCATCATCTCTTTTAATCTTCACTATAACAACAATCTCCTCTATTTCACCTTTGTATATGATGTCATACAATCCTTCCCCTACTTTCAAATGCTCTTAGAAGTTTCCAATGGCATATTTGATGTCGTTGAGAGAGTATTTTATGTAAAGAATATTAGTTGAGGAAGAGGGCAAGGTTTCAATCTATAGTCTAAATCCAAGTAATCTTGAGGCTTTATAATTGCATCATCCCTTTCTGGCATGAGTTGATTGTTTATCTCCTTCAGTCGTTCGATCTATGAAAGTGCTTTGAGGGAGTCAATCTCACAAAAACAAAAATGAAATTCCTCCTCCATTTCACTTTTGGTGCTCATATTTTCTTTTTTTCTTTTTATTTCATTTTATATCTTTAGTTCTTGTAGTGTTTTTATGGCTTTAGGTTGCTTTCTTAATTTCTTAATTTATTGGTTTCTTGTAAGGTTTCTCATTTCATAGTTTATTTTATTTTTAATCATGTTTGGTCTGTCCTAATTTCCTAATTTCCTAATTTCTTTCTTTCTTGGATTGACCCTCTCTTTATTTCATTAAGCTTTCTTAATCTCATTAATTTTATCTTATTTTTAATCATTTTTGTTCTTTCTTTAATTTCTTTATTATTTTGGTTCTTGTATTCATTTTAGGTTTTATTGTTTTATATTTTTAATTATTTTATAAATTTCTTCAATTTTATGGGTCTTATTTGAAAAAAAAATTCTTATATTGCTAATTTTATTTAATATATTAGTCACTATTATGTTAATAACTAATTTTATTTTGATTTTATTATATTATGTCAATCATTCTTTATTTTAATTTTGTTTTCGTCTCTTTATATAAGGTTACTTTCTTTCTAGTTCGTTTGTTGTTTTGGTGTAGTCTATATTTTTTTGTATTTACATTAGTAGATTTAATTATTTTAGTTTTCCTATTTATTAATTTTTTTTATCATTTTTTGGGTCATCTCTAAGTCTTTGCCCTTTACTCCTCTCACCCCGTCACCTATTTATCACTCCTAATTTGCTACTTCTTTCTATATTTTTACTCTCTTGTTGCATACTTTTTCCTGATGATGGATCATGGAGTTTGATCCAAAATGTTGATTCATTTACTCACATAGTTTCAATCTAGATATATGAACAAACCCATATTTTCTTTTTTATTTGTGTGAAAGTGTCTACAAGATAGCCCTCAAAATGCAATTGGATTGTTTAAATCATATTTTATTATTCAAATTGACCATAATTTCTCTTTGATACATTTGACATGCTAACACAATAGGAAAATCAAACTAGCTTCAAATCATAGTTAAAAACATTAACAATTCATTAACATAAAGAGTAATAAAAGTTAAAGAATGTAAATGTTTATAAAAAAGTTTATAAAATATGTGAAGGCCTTAAGACTACACCGAGAGGAAATGCCTTCCACATAATAGGTGTTTTTGGTGCACCAAGCAACCTAGACATCCAAATGGCCCGCTTAGGTAGGGGTCCCATGAGGGGGGCTTAATCTCTATGGATTATGATCAAATTCAAAAGAAAAAAGATTAGAGGGGTAATAGTAATCTATTTAGTCATTAATTTAGCCATATATTTATTCATCCATTCATTCATTTTTATTTTTCCGATATTAGTCATTTATTTAGTCATTTGTTTAGTCATTTAGTTTTGATTTTACCTAATGACCAAATTAGTCATTTATTCTCAAAATACTACTAGTGTTAGTCACATGACAAAAAGTTTGTCATGTGACTAAAATTTTTAGTCACGTAGTCATTTATTTTCCAAATTCTACTAGTGAAGTAAACATACCTAAATGAAATTAAAATTAATGTAATGCAATGCAAAGTAATGCAGATCCTAGATCTAGGGTTGAAATGGACCCCAAAATCATAAATTTATGATGCTTAAAATTCAAGTTCACTAGAATGAAACATATAAAAATAGGTAGGTATAGGTATAAGTAGTTTCACCAAAATAGAATGAAAAACAATAGGTTTATGATGGACCTCTTTCTATACTCATTAGGAAATGAGATCCCCACAAAGAATTGGCTAACAACCCTTCAGTGAATCAACTCAATGTGAGAATCTTCACATTTCCTTATGCTTTGAGGAAAGGGGTAATGTTCAAACAATACATTTGGGAGAAATATTAAATATAGAAAATCTACCTAATTATTCCAATCAAACTTGAAACAACAACATAAATCTCAATATTGATAGAAACAAACAACTTTTGGGAAATATAAGAAGGGAAGAATGATGATTAACAATCACTGAAAGGTCACTTTTAGGAGTTTGTCTAGGACTCATTTTCCCATGGGAAAATGGTTCTTTTGTCATGGCTTTCAAGAAAAAATTTGGAGCCTTTGATGTTGATATATGGATAAGTGCACCAATCTATGACACAATTTAGGTGCCAGATTGAAAATATGTTCAAAAAAAGCCTAAAATAAGTCATTTGGCACACGCCAAATGGTAAAGTAGACATACAAGTCAAAAATTGGGTTTGAAACCCTCATTTGTCTTCAACGCATGGCTTGAGAAAGAGGATTTCAGGTCTTCAACTCACGCTCACCAAATCTCATCCATTGTCTGCATCCTTAGCTTACCATTTTCCATGAGGGTGCTACCAACACGTCGGAGAGGTCAAAGATTGCAAAGAGGTATGTATTTTTATTCTATTTATTTCAAATTTGATTTAGAATACAAATTTAAATAGTTTTTTATAATAAAAATTCATTCTTATTTTGAGGGAATGAATATCCACCTCGAAACATTGATAATTCACAATCACCCCCTCACGAAGTGCCTCCTATACAAGAACAACCCAAAACCCCTCCATCAATTCATAGGAATCCTCAAGGAACACAAGAAAATATTCAAAATAAAATTGAAAACAACAAAAGAGACATTCAATAATTAATTGCAAGATTAACCAAGCATGTTGAAACCCACCCTTATAGGAGAGGGATTTTTGAATCATTGAAGTCAATTGTAACTCATGTAGGGGAAATGAGCAAGAAAATGAATTTTTGGTCAAATAAGAGGCATGAGATGACACAATTTTATGCTAGTGGTTTCTCATATGAAAATGGCAAAAAATAAAAAATTAGCAAAGCCGACTTGTATGCCCTATTTATAGACCCGAAAACCAACGAACCTTTGTCTCATGCATACAACAGGTTCCTTATCCATTGGTGCCACCATGAGTTAGTAAAAAAACAAAAGTGGGAGCGGTGGTGGATGGTATTTGACCAACATCCATGCAATAACCATGAGGTGCTGCAATAATTTATGAGGAAACTCTCTTGTGAGTTTGTCCTCAATAAAATGCCAAACTATTTTGACATCTTAGAATTTTAAGGTAGAGGTCGGGGCTCCACACATGATAGACCTGTTGCACAACATAATCCACAATTGGCACCGAGATCCTTGGCCAGACCCATGGTGGAGCATGTCATTATTCCTTCCATTGTTAAGGACAGTGTAGAGGTGGACACACTGAAGTCCATTGACTCACTCACCCAAACCATTTTACAATGTGTGACTCCTCTAGTAGAGAATGGTGTGGAGGAGATGTGTAGGCATCGAGCTCCACCCCACCATTGAGGCGCTTATGGTGTTGTTTGAATGTACGATTATCAGAGTGCTCATGATGCAGCTATACAATCCACATCAGTTGCAGAGGTGATGGATTTCGCAGATGATATTCTGAATGATACATTCGGCATTAACACTCAAGTAAAATTTAGCAAGTTATTTTAATGTTGTTTATTAAATTATATTTTGAAATTTAAGATTAACTAAATTAGTATAATTTTTATATGATGAAATTTCAGGGTCGCATTGTTCATGAGGCAATGCTCTATTCCTACAAACCCTTATACATTCTCAATGATGAGTCCACAGGTATGCAACTAGTATTAAAGATATTATTATTAAATTTGAGCAGTTGAATGTTATATTCGAATGTTTGTCTCATAACATGCTTTGGATTTCAAATAGTTTCCTGGTGCACCTTCTTCCTCCACAATTCACAATTCATATCCTTAAAAAACGTACACTGGGGTAGCCTTTATTCATTAATAGTGTTGTAAATCTATGTTAGCTAGTTTTCATAATTTTGTGTATATACAAATCTAAAAATTTGATGAGAAACATAAATATTGCATTTGTATTCCTTTATCATGTCACATTATGTTCTCCTAGTTCACTTTTTGTTCCTTTATTCCTTCCTAATCCCATACCATTAACATTTAATAGTTCACCCTATTTTCCATGATCCCCTCCTAGCCCATCACACTAATATCTTCTAGTCCATGTTATGTGTCATTATGTCCTTCTACTGCCATCTTATTGTACCCATTATTATTTCACCCTAGATGTTCCATGATCCCCTATGTTCCACCCTATGTTCCTTTATATCATCCTATGTTATACCATATTTATCCATGTTTCATCCTAGATAACTCTTCTCTATTATTGCTACACACAGGTCAACTTCACACTTCATGTATTATAGTCAAACCCTAGAAACCTCCTAATTCACCCTATGTTGCATTATTCCCTAATAATTGCATCCCATTAACCTCTAATTTTCCACCCTATATTTTGTTATCCCGTCCTAGCCCATCCCATCAATCTATACTAGTCCATCCTATGTTCCATTAATCCCTTTGGTGCAGGGGCACCACTCTTTTCTATGTTTCTTCATTAAGTTTATGATAGGCAAGGTGTGTTAGGATGTTTGAGTTGAGTCCTTGATTCTTAATAAGGTCCAATGTGACCATTCTATTGCAATTGATCAACTTTGAGGGGCTTTTGTATTCATCTTGTATGGTTTGCAAATCATGTGGAAGGAATTGTCAAAGTTGACAAGGGGTGTCAAGGTAGATGGGATGAAGTTTTCTTCAGTAAATCATGATTTCTTAGTTGAATAAGGTGTCATTAGAATATTTGTAATAGTTTAGGTGTTTAAGATGGTCTAGGAAACAATAAAGAGTCAAAACTTCAAAGTTGAAATTTGTGAGTTGCAAAAATGCAACAAATTTGTAATGCAATGGTCATGAGAGGTTTAAAAACTAGTTGTAAGGTAGTTGGTTTTTGGTTTGATGAGGAGAAGCCTTTAAAAATGCATGACAAATCATTTTTTAACGTTGGCTTGAAGTTTGAAGCATTAGCAATAAGAATATCTTTGTTTTTCATCAAATTTCGGAGTCTTCTTGTCATTTGCAGGCTTGTACGAGCTCATATAGTTTGATTGTTCCATGTAAATCATTTTACTTTGTGGTGGCAAGTGTTAACAATCTTTCAGAACAATTTTGAGGGAGATCCATTGTGATTTGTGGTAAATATCCTTGTTTTCCTGTGATAGGCTGAGGACACATTGTTTGAGGGTGTTGTAACCAAAATCATGATTTAAGGGCCCTTACATTGGCTATACCTAATGTAACTAGTGTAATGCGCCATAGGGAGTCTAAGTAGGTTTTAGGTTGCATGATTATAGTTGTGGAGAAGGAACTAAGGAGATAAACCTATTGTCTTGATGAGTTTTGTGAAGAAAAACACATGAAGATGGAGCCTTGGGTCTAGGGTTTGTGTAAATCAATGAGAGTGTGGAGTTTTTTCCAAATTTTGAGCATATTGGGGTCAGAATATACATGTCTGAGTCAATGGCATGGTCTGAGAGGTTGTGCAAATGGCACTTTGAATAAACCCTCTTGACTTGGCATGAAATTGAGGGTTTTGGAGTTTGCTATGTTAAAGGTGTCAAACTTGGGTGTTGATTATGGTTTTAGAGGTTTGATGGCATAGGAAATTCTGCCTCAAGGTTTCAAGGGTTTGTGTTAAGTTTAAAGGTATGTTTCTTTGTAAATCTGGCCTAATTCATGGCCTAGAACAACATTGAGGGTCTAATTTCAAGGGATTGGTCCAAAAAAAATTTATCTAGTTAAGAGATATGTTGTATAACTCTGAAATGGGTATCTAAATCCACCTTTTTATTGTCAATTCTTTTGGAAAGCATGGGAGTTAAAGGCCAAAAACTGAGTTTGCACTACTGCTAGGTTACATGGGTGAAAGTGACAAATTACACTCTTGATTGTTGTCAAGCTTTGATGATTGTTTAGATTACTCTAATAGGCCATTCTAATCTTGTTAGATGGCTCTTGAATGAAATTTTTCACTTTGAATGAGTTTGAGCCCCCTTTATGCATCACCCTTCTATTCCCATCCCATTACCCTCTCTTATTTCACCTTATGTTCCATTATCCCCTCTCGGTCTTTATATCAACATGATACCCAGGATATTTTTTTATTTGTAGTGGTTGACAAGAGACATCCCTGGTGATGTTGTTGGCATGATGGACCATGGAGTTGCTACATCAATAGCCAATTTGATCCATTGAGAGAGGTATGGAATAGATTAGTCATTTGACATTGTATTTTCTCTTTTATGGTCTATTATAGAAAATTTTGTGATAATTTTATGTAGTTTAATTTATATCTTGATGGTTTCTATAGGTGGTTGTCACTCCAGATCGTGGATGTGGTGATGTTGTAAATGTGCATGATGACTATACGTATGCAGTAAGTGATTATATATTTTGTTATATGCCATTCCATAATTCAATTTCTATATATTAACATCTTTACTTTTTATTGTATCAGTTGAAGGTCTAGAGCAAAGAGAGGAGGACTAGCGAGCGTGTTTGAAAGACAACAGAAGCAACAGGACCACTCCATCCAACCAAATTTCAAAGGCACCACGGGATCTATTTCCTTCCCCTAGAGGGAAATGACTATGTATTAGGGTTGTTTGGTGTATGCCTATGTGGCATTTTGGAACATATGTTTTGTACTATTGATATATACGTGACATTTTATTTCCATATGGCTCTTTTGTACTAAGCCTGTATGGTTTTTTTGGATATATTGTATATACTTTTATCAATACATCATTGTATAGCCTTTCATCTTTTTGATTAAAGAAAATTTTATTTTTCTACTATCATTCTTGAATGACGTTATCATGTTTATCGTGTAAATTATATGCTTGAATGTTGTAAGCATGGATTTTATTTACATCTAATGCTTAATTAATTACTATTGAATGCTCAAGAAGCCACATCTAAATCATATTGTGTAAATAACCTTCATTCGTGGTGGTTTGTATCCTTTGGAATGCTTCAATTACTTGTGCCTCACTTATTCACATGTATGCTTCACTTATTCACATGTATGCTTCACTTATTCAAATGCATACTTCACCTATATTGTGTGTATTCACATGTATGCTTCATGCTTCCAATGCATAGCAGGAAAAATATTTTGGGTAAAATTTGATAAACCAAAAGTATAAGAGTTTTTGAAAAAATCAGGAAAAATTTTAGAACAAGAGATAAAAACATTTTTTTAAAAATTGAAAGGTATTTCCATAGCATATCGAGATATAGAGAGAAAATAAAATAAATATTTTAACTAATGAATTGTAAAAAGTAGATTTTTGTAGTTTATATTCATATTGTTGATTACATTTCATTACACATTTTTAAAAGTCAAAGCATTACCTCACTTTGCATAACTAATAACTAGATGTTGATGGATGAAAAAAATTCAATTACAATATAGTTTGTACAAATTCAACCTAAGCATTTATGCAATTTCTTCACATTGCATAACTAATAACTAGGAGCAGCTGCCAATTGCATTTTCTTATCATGGAATTCTATGAGACCAAATTTATTTGATGTATTTTTTCAAATAGTTCACTGCCTTGTCTATGTTACCATATTTTTCATACATGTCTACCAAAGAATCTTGTCAAATAGTTCACTACCTTGTTGCTATGGCTAAAATTCTAAAACAAGTGATTTCAAACAAGCAATGGATGCTTCGAAAAAATATATCAAAAGCATAATAGTAAGCAATAGCCTAGACAAGGCAGTGAACTATTTGAAAAAATGCATCAAATAAATATTGTGATGGAATGCCATGACAATCCATAGACAAGGCAGTGAACTAGTTCAAAATATGCCTCAAAAAAATCTGGTCTCATTGTGATGGAATGCCATGACAATTAAATTGATTTTGATTGTCATGGCATTCCATCACCATGAGACCTCATTTTTTTGAGACAATTTTTCAAAGAGTTCACTGCCTTTTCTATGCTACCACATTTTTTATACATGTCTATCAACTTAACATTATATCAAATAGTTAGTTTCCTTGCTGCTATGGATAAAACCCTAAAATATTGATGTGGTAGGGGAGGTCCTACAATCTCACTAAACATAATTCCAATCATTAATCACAATCCTCAAGTCACAAATCCTCATAGCTATGGATTTTCATGGCATTCCATCACCATGAGACCATGTTTCTTTGAGGCATTTTTTCAAATATTTCACTGCCTTGTCTATGCTACCGCATTTTTTATACATGTTTACCAAAGCATTTTATCAAATAGTTCACTACCTTGCTGCTATGGCTAAAAGCATAAAACGGGTGGGTTAATTTAAAATCCTATTCCCACAACTCATAACACCTTTCCAATGCATAAAAATTTCTTAAAAGAACCTACACATGCTTAAAAGTCCCTCACAAACTATTTCCCCAAAGGATTTCAACCATTTCCACTCTTAAACCACTGAATTTCACCAAAACTCATCAAATTACCAACTAGGGCATCACACTGAACCACTCAACTCACCTCCCCTGCTCCAGAAACCATGCACATATATTCCTTACCCCTAACTATGCCATTACACTAAGTTACAATAGGATACAATGGGTGGAATGGCTAAAAAGTCATTTTTACACACTCAACTACTTGCATTTGACAACTTTTTTTCCAAACGAGAAATCGCCACCATAGGAAAAAGCCTCCAAGATAGAAAAAAATAAGAGATTTTATTGTAGAGGGGTCCAACATGATCCAATAGACTCAGATGAGAAGTTTCTAAGTGTCACGGTGTCTGAATACAAGCATGTTGAAGTTCGTAGCCACTTTGTAATTTGGACCCTTAAGGGATCGATACGGTTGAACGTAGCTCAGAGCGATTTCGTGTTTTTGGGTGCAAAAGACGACCATGCTTAGTGTAAAAATACCCACCTAGATGCTTTGAAACCATTTTTTTGGTCACACAAGCTACAGGACAAAAGTTGCACCACTTTGCAACTTTCAACTACTTGCATTTGACAACTTTTCCCCAAGTGAAATTCGCCACCACAGAAAACTACCTTCAAGATAGAAAAAACTGAGAGAGGTTATTGTAGAGGGACCCAACGCAATCTCATAGGATCAAATGATAAATTTCTAAGCATCATGTTATCTGATTAATAACATGTTGAAGTTTGCAGCCATTTTGCACTTTGGACCCTTAAGAGATCGATTTGGTTGAACATAGCTCAAAGCGATCCCACATGTTTGGGTACAAAAGAGGACCATTCCTAGCATAAAAATACCTATTCAAATGTGTTGGAATAGTTCATTTGGTCACACGAGTTACAGAACGTAAGTTGCACAACTTTGCAACTTTCAACTACTTGCATTTGACAACTTTTTCCCTAAGTGAAAATTCGCCACCACAAGAAAATGCCTCTGAGATAGAAAAAAATAGAGAGGTTATTGTATAGGGTCCCAACAAAATCTCGTAGGACCAGATTAGAATTTTCTAAGCATCATGGTATTTGAGTAATAGCATGTTGAATTTTGCAGCAATTTTGCACTTTGGACCCTTAAGGGATCGATTCGGCTGAACGTAGCTCAGAGCAATTCTGCATGTTTAGGTGCAAAAGAGGACCATGCCTAGCATAAAAGTACCCACTCAGACACATTGGAATAGTTCATTTGGTCACACGAGCTGCAAAACAAAAGTTACACCACCTTGCAACTTTCAACTACTTGTGTTTGACAACTTTTTCTCCAAGTGAAAATTCACCACCATAGGAAAATGTCTCTGAGAGAGAAAAAATAGAGAGAGGTTATTGTAGAGGTGCCCAACATGATCTCGTAGGATCAAACAAGAAGTTTCTAAGTGTCATGGTATCTAAGTAATAGCATGTTGAATTTTGAAGTCATTTTGCACTTTGGACCCTTAAGGGATCGATCCGGTTGACCGTAGCTCAGAGCGATTCCACGTGTTTGGGTGTGAAAGGGGACCATGCCTAGCATAAATGTACCCTCTCAAATGTATTGGAATAGTTCATTTGGTCACACGATCTACAGAATGAAAGTTGCACCACTTTGCAACTTTCAACTAGCTACATTTGATAACTTTTTCCCCAAAGTAAAAATTTGCCACCACAAGAAAATGTGTTTAAGATAGTAAAAACCGAGAGAGGTTATTGTAGAGGGTCCCAATGTGATCTCATAGGATCATACAAGAATTTTATAAGGATTATGTTATCTGAGTAATAGCATGTTGAAGTTTGCAATCATTTTGCACTTTGGACCCTTAAGGGATCAATACGGTTGAATGTACCTCAGAGTGATTCTGCATGTTTGTGTACAAAATAAGACCATTCCTAGTATAAGAATACCTATTTGGATGCGTTGGAACAGTCTGTTTGGTCACAAGACCTGTAAAACAAAAGTTGCACCACTTTGCAACTTTCAACTACTTGCATTTGACCCTTTTTCTATCAAGTGAAAACTGGACACCACAGGAAAATGGCTTCGAGATAGAAAAAACCAAGAGAGGTTATTATAGAGGGGGCCAGTATGATCTTGTAGGATTAGATGAGAATTTTCTAAGCATCATGGTATCCAATTAATAGCATGTTGAAGTTTGTAGCCATTTTGCACTTTGGACCCTTAAGGGATCGATCCAGTTGAACATAGCTCGAAGCGATTCTGTGTGTTTAGGTATGAAAGATGACCATGCCTAGCATAAATGTACCCACATGGATGCATTGGAATAGTCTATTTGGTCACATGAGTTGCAGAACGAAAGTTGCACCACTTTGCAACTTTCAACTACTTGCATTTGACAACTTTTTCCCCAAGTGAAAATTTACCACCACAGGAAAATGCCTCTGAGATAGAAAAACTTGAGAGAGGTTATTGTAGAGGGGCCCAACTTGATCTTGTAGGATCAGATGAGAAGTTTCTAAGCATCATGGTATTTGAGTAATAGCATGTTGAAGTTTGCAGCCATTTTTCACTTTGGACCCACAAGGGATTGATCCAGTTGAACATAGCTCAGAGTGATTCCGCATGTTTGGGTGCAAAAGAGGACCATGCCTAGAGTAAACGTAACTATTTGGATGCTTTGGAATAGTCAGTTTGGTCACATGAGCTACAAAATGAAAGTTGCACCACTTTGCAACTTTCAACTACTTGCATTTGGCACTTTTTCCATCAAGTGAAAACTAGACACCATAGGAAAATACCTCTAAGATAGAAAAAACTAAGAGAGGTTATTGTAGAGGGGCCCAATGTGATCCCATAGGTTTTGATAGAGATTACATAAGCCTGTATGGTTTATGAGTAATATCCTGTCAAATATTGCTACCCTTTTGCACTTTGGACCCTTAAGGGATCGAGTCAGTTGAACGTAGCTCAGAGCAATTGTGATCTCTTTTCAATGGAATTAGGTGAGCAGGAAAATTAACTCCATAACAAGTTTGAAAATTGGTTGGAGTCAATCGTAGGATGGTGGTTGGAGTCAGTTGTAGGAGGTCGGTCTATGAGCCCTATTTCAAGGGTTTGAGTGCATTTAAAATGGTGTTTTAAGCCTTCCACCCATTGTATGATGTTGTAACTCGATGGATAGGCTAATTTGAGATAGATAAACATGTTTTCATTATTTATTAAGCAGGTTAGGTGCACATACTAATATTTGGTGATGCGCTAGCTGGTATTTGGGGTTGTTTTACATGAAAAAGTGAGATTGGACAACGTTGTTTTCAAGTTTTTAGCAAGTTGCTCCAAAGGAGTCTTAGGTGAAATTGAGGTATAATATAGATGACCTAGGTTGCATCAATTTCTTGGAGGCATATGCTACCCCTACCTTCTCAACCCTATGAAATTGGAAATCCAGTGAGCTCACCAACTTGCCATTTCAGTAGGATTGACAAGGTAGGGGCAATAAAATATGACTTTCTACAATTATATTAGACATTATTTCATTATTACTCATAAATCCACATCTTTTTCCTTGAAGACAAGTTTAAATGTAAACCATGAAGCATTACAACTAATTTTAAATGTAATATACACATTTGATTGAGCTATATATTAAGGAATATACACATTTGCATGTTTTAATTTCTCATAATTTTTGTATATCAAAAAATACACTAAGTCAATGACAAATATTATAATAGTGATGGAAGAACATCTTGAAAATCTTGCCATTTGTCAATACTTGTAGCAATACCTGCAAGGAAATAATACTCCCACTTATAGCACAGGTTATGAAATATATTGTACAAGAAGAAACAAAAAGAGTTGTTGCCTAGTTTAATTTCTCCAATCCACCTCAGTTGGACCAGTTATTTGGATTCCAAAATGCTTCAAAACATGTACATCCCCTACTCCCTATGAAACACATGGGTAGTATCATCTTTCTAGTTGTGTACTCTCATACAAATTTGGTCCACAAAAAGGCTTTATCATTTCAAAATACCTTTGACATGTATTTTAATTTCAGGAAACTTCTATACAAAATAAGCAAAAAATTGGGTTTGAGTGGTATCCAAAAAATGCATTAGATGTGGCTCACAGATTTTACTACCAATTCTCCTTCTTACAAAATCTCTTTGATTAGGATATTTCCTTGTGTTATCCTTCCAATAATTCACTATTAAAGATCTCAAGCCTTGAGAAATTCTTGTATCTTTCTGTGGCACTCTACCTGAGAATGCCCATAACTCATTGCTATTTGGATCCTCCACTCTTTCACACCTTCCTTTGGCTCTCATTAGAGATGATCTACTTATTTTCAAAGACTTACTTTCCTTTGTAAGGTTCACCTTGTTCCTTTTTTGACTGCTTAACAATGTTGTTGTCATCACATGTCATGTGGCACAACTATCCTTCGTGTGTGAGGTAGAACCCACGCTCTTGTATACACTCATCAAGTTATTTACAATGGAATTTTCACTTGAGTCATTCGAAACTCTTATCCCAAGAGCCTTCATGGTGGGCCTAAATTTGAGTTTCCTGATCATTTCAACAAATAGTTGGCATCATCCACCCTTACTTAGCTTTTCAAAAAATAAACTCCATATCCTCTATGCATATCTTTGACATGTACATTTTGGAATCTTATTAGGCTCCATTTCAAAACATTGGAATCAATATCAATCAAAAATGTAGGTTTTCTAAGAAAAACTCTAGGAGGAGTTCTCAAATGTAAATTTGTGTCAACTTTGGGGATAGATCACGTACCTTCAATCGAAGGTGCAATTGATGACATACCTTGAGATTGACATGTAAATGATGTTGAACCTCCAACTTGAGATGTCATTTGTGGAGTGCCTTAAAATAGAGATGTTTTTTTTATGTACTTTCAAAATACAATGTTGTTGATGGTGTGTCTTCAATTGGAGATGTGATTTCTGATGTACTTGGAAAACCACATGTTGTTGCGAATGTCTCTTCAACTAGAGATGTGCATTGAGCTTCACCTATGGTTGATGATGTTCCCCCAACTTCGGTATCCATTCATGTCCTTCCATGAACTTTCCTTATTTGTGCCCTTTGTTTTTCCAATTTGAAATCTTTCTTAGATTGCACGAGAATTTTTGGTTGTATGGGCTGCAATTCCTTTGCTTCATGAGCTAAATTTTTTTATTCTCTTCTCCTTGAATTTTTAACTGCACGTTCTTCTGGTGTTAGAGGCTTCGATCATTTCCTTGGCATGACCTTGAATGCTAAATGTTCACAAAAACACATAGAACAAAATTAAGTAATCCATTTTATAAAAAATATTGATATCATTGATTAAATTGCATTAAATATGAAACACACCAAATAATTTTATGAAAGAAGGCATCGAGTTGTTTGGAATTATCAAAATGCTAGACAACATTTTTCATACATGATGGAGTTAGATGTCTGTAGGGTTAGATATTAGAGTAGATATTTTGAGTATGTTTGAAGAGTTGGCAAAGTAGCTAGAGGCTGATGTAGTACATGTACGGATCCACAATGAACTTGTTCAAATATTTATAGGAAGGCTCTTAATAGACTTACACACAACTTGATCACTTAACTTACCAAGAAACACCATTTTTTATGCAGAGATGGGTGGAAACCATTCAATACACCAAATCAATGAGAATCAATCAGATTCCAAAGAAAATTTAGATGTTCAACTGAAAATCCCAACTTCTACCAAGCTTTCCCTTGTAGCGTAGGTAACCCGGTTCAAGGGCCTTTTCACCAATATTTTCCAAAACACTTGAAAAAATCAGGGATGATTAAGATACCCATTTTCAAGTTATAAAACATAGGTAAACCCTAGCATCAACTCCTTTGGACCAACATTGACTTCCAATAGACCTACCTTGGAAAAGGCTATTCAATTGGCCTAATTTACAAAGAGAGTACCTTTTAAACACTAGATCTTCACTCAAACTCCTCAAAAAGTAGTATTTTATGTGTCAAAACCTCCAATTTCCTAATTTTTTTCCACATCTAAGACCTCTAGACCCCTAATACACCCAACCCTTAATTTCAAGCAAAATACTTGGGGTTTTAATGAAACTCCTATCTCCTGGACCTACTAGACCCATAAAAAAAACCAAAAACACTTACCAGACCCTATACATGGTGAATAATACATTACATGGGCAGTCCTTCTGACATTTTGTCAAAACATTACTTGAAGCCCTCCTTTTCACCATGAAAATACCCTGTTACAATCCTAGAACATCATACCAAACACCAAAACTTGACCCAAAAACATTCTAAATAGGTTAGGAATGTATTTTACAAGTTAAAGGATCCATTCCACAAGTTACAATAGGCACAAAAAGTGGAATGGGTCTAATTACATCATTAAACCCTTCAATCCAAGAACACTGTGAAAGTAGGTAGCAATAGTAAAAACAAGATAACTTTCGCTATAGAAATATTTAGAACCTATAAATAGGTGAAAACGAAATATAATTCATTAATCTACAAATGTATCCAACTGGTTTCAAATCATCTTAGAGTCCGTACATGCCATACACCAACAAGAAAAGTGAGAGAAACAAGTAAATTTCTGGAAAATAACGTTCTTCTTGATAAAAAAACAGGTTACAAATCAACCAACAACCTCTCCTTCAAAGGAATTTAAGGTTATTATACATATTTTTATTTCTTTCCAACTCCCTCTAATGCCCATAACTGATTTTTAATCATTAAGACCTTCTAATCTTCATTAAGTTGCATTTTAGACCTTTTACACATGACAACATTACATGAATTTTGTAACTTGTTAAGTTTGACACCTAAGGACTCCTAAATCACTCAAAAATATTTAATTAACCCTATTACAACATTTTAGACCTCATTCTTGCACATTTATATCCAAATTCAAGGATTTTCCTTCAAAAGGCTGCAAATTCAAATATTGACAATTTTGTAGCAAGAATACATTTTTTTGCACATTTTACCACCAAGACTTAAAAATCAACCTAATCAAGAAACTTCAACCTATTATATTAGAACTTCCAAGAATCCATTTTATTTTAATACAAGGTGTAGGTGCCCCTACACCAATTTTGTATCACTCGCTCCTTAACCACTTACAAACTAGTAATCCTTCCTCATAGGACAGTCACTCATATCTAATGAACTAGGTAACTTATAAAGACTATAACATAATTTTAAGATACCCTTTTCCATGGCCTAAAACATATCTCAAAAATACTATAAACTCTTTTGAAGAAAATACCTCAAACTAGCCCTGTTCCACTCAAGCAACTAGGCCGATAAGGCCACTCTTACAAAGAGACACTCCTTTAAACACCTTCAAAGCTCTTGATCTCCATGGAAATTGTTTTTTTATCTTGTAAAACCTCATATTCCACCTATTTCAGGGACTAGAACATTCAATAGGGTACCAACCTTCAAACCCTCACTCTAAGCTATTTCAAACTAGGTTTCCCCTAGGGGTTTATTGAAACCTGAAATTCCTCAACACACCAAACCAAAACAATACTTGGAACACTTTAAAAATAGCCTAAAAATTCTCTAAAAACTTACTCCCAAGCTTTAGCACTATTATTTCCTCAAACCCTTACTTGAAACCTTAATTTTTTGTTAAGACACACAAGAAATTGACTAGGACAACAACTCACAAAATGCTTCCATCAACTCTTCAACTCTTTAATCCTTATTGAACATGGAAAACAACCTTTCGGACTTCATTCCACTAAGTTCTAGAGGTATCCACCAAAGGAAAAGTTCATACATGCACATTCTTTAGTGTTCAAAACCCCAAAACAGGGTTTCATACCCATTAGCACCAAAATGATCATAAAACTCACAAACCTCCATGAAATTAAATCAAACAAACTAAAAATAAATGGTAATATATGCCTTTAACATTTACCATATCTTTTAGACCATGAACCACTTGTATGGGGCCGTATAGTGGTCTGAAACATAGATTTACCAGTCCAAACTCATAATTTTACACTAAAAACAGGGAATACTTGTAACAATGGGAATTTTATAGGGTTAGCAATATCACCTATAGAACATGAGAACCCAAAGTAAATAATAAAGTGCAAAGGAATAGATGAAACAATCTCACTAGATGTCTTCATCCTCCATGACTGACCTCCATTACACCTTCTTAACTTGTTGAAATATGTTGTTTCCCTTAGATTTATGATGAGCAAGCTAATGACAATGCTAAGCCCTAAGCAAATGTTGAAGGAGTTTAAATGACTATATGCAAGAATGCAAGATGAAGAAGAAGAAGTAGACAAAATAAAGAGACTAAGAGATATGAGAGAGATCTTTTTGTGACTGCAAGATATGAGACAAAATTGGCATTTTATAGAAAATGCAATTTTGTATGGATGACTAAGATTAAAGATTGATAAGTGCCCTAGAATCTATGGACAAGATTCAATATGACAACCCACAATTAGGGTTAGGGAAAAATTAGGTCAAATTTGAAATTAATGGACAAGATTGATTTTTAGAAAATCAAATCAAGGGTTGACAATGCATTTGACAAGAGATTTTGGGCACACAAACTGAAGTTGTTGGAGAATCAAATAATAATTAAAAATTATTTGATTCAAGAGGGGATGTTGACATTTTGAATTTTTAATTATTTTAATTCAAAAGTGGTGGGGTCATGTGATAATAAATAATTTAAATTATTTACTAAAAGAGGGAAATTAGAAAGTGAGACTTATTTTAAATAAATACATTTTATTTAAAGTGAGCATAGTAAAAGAGGAGAAATTAAATAATAAAATTATTTAATTTAGGTGGTGGGACTTATTTTAAATAAATAAGATCTAGAATAAATTAAATAATAAAAGTTATTTAATTTAGGTGGGAATTAAATAATAAAGATATTATTTAATTATAGAAGAATGTGACAAAGGGAACCTTTTAAATTAAATATAATGATTTAATTCAAAATTCAAGAGAGTGGACCAATATTGAATAAATAAAATCTATTTAATTTAGGAGAGAAGAGGCTAATGAATAATTAGATAATTAAACATAATTATTTAATTATAGTGGAAGATAAGACTTTATTTAATTTTCGAAAGAGGAGGACCTAATTAGTGACATAATTAAATAAATAAATAAAATTATTTATTTAATAATCAAGAAGATATAATGGACAAAGATAATTAAATAAATTAAGAAATTTATTTAATTATAGGAAGACATTAGACAATTAGTGATACATTAAAGAAATAATTAAAATTTATTTATTTAATAATCATGAAGAATGAAAAGATATGAATTAATTAAATAATTATGAATTATTTAATTAATAGTTGAAAGTGAGTCAGAAACATAATTAAAATGTCCTAATTAGGGTTAGAAGAAGAGCTTGTGGGCCTAGGTCATTTTTATGTGTCTACATTTGCCCCTCTTTGTCATAATGCAGCCTGTCGTATTGTGTCAAAGAAAATAAGTCAAAAGTATGCCCCAGTGCAAATAGGAAGAATGACGAGGATGGTTGCAGTATACCCCCTCGAGAGGAAAGACGGGTTCCAAGATCACGGGAGTTCTCTCGAAATGGATGAGAAGACTAGAATATGGAGAGACAAAGAAATATTAGTGAAAAAAGATGTGGATGATGGTATGGATGCAATGCCTATATGAGATGCATTTTAGTTCCTAGACCAAATCCTTCAACATATTACTATAGGACTTTAATATTTATTGCTCTTAATCATCATTGGGCAGATTATTGCAATGGCCAACAAACATCATGATATGACATAAATCAAGATGTGCAAGGCCGTACCATCACATAAGACAAGCAGTCGCAGACAAGGATGATCATGACTCATACTAAGAGCTCAATTTCCCCAGGCTTTTTGTCATAACCAACTACAAGTGGAAAAAGACAAGAAGGACAAGCCATGAAATGTCGTTGCTTCTCTAAATCATGTTTCCAGGACATCCTCAAGAAACTAGCAACATGATTGCAAAAAGAAAAAAAATAAAGCCACTATCATGATACGTCATTGTTTTTCTAAATCTCATAGTCAAGATATCGCCAAGAAACTAGTAACATGAGTGTCAAAAGACAAGACAAATTTCATGAGACGTCGTTGTTTCTCTAAATCCTATTGTCGGGATCTCGCTAAAAAACTAGTTACATGGTGAAAAAGCCAAAGACAAGTGCCAAGTGTTTGCCAAGTGTTTTAAGATCAAGGTTGCCAAATGTCAAGTGATATTGAATTCAGGAAGGACACATCTTGAATGACATTAATATTCAGGAGATCAATTCTCAGAGTTAGGAGAATCCATCAAAATGCCAGATGATGATGATGATTCTTATGAAGGACACATCCAAAAGCATAAAGAAGTGATGAGAGTTGCTCTTTCAGAAGGACATGTCTGAAGAAGAACCCAAAGTTTTTCCATGATAAATTGTCTTGATATGATTTTGATTACATGTCATTGCTGACATGTTGAATTGACTGAAAGTGTTTGACGAAATAGATTTCTGATAGACTGACAATTCAAGATTGATATGAGATTCGCTTGATTTGAAGATAGTTTGACATGTGTGAATGTGTAATGCCATGAACCCTAATGGACAGACCTAGTGCAGCCTCAAGGGTCCATCAATTGATGGCCTTTCCTACGTCATGCACTCAGAGACCTCGTAGTTTGACACAACCAATGATGTTGTCCAATGGATAGAAGTATGAATCATGATTTTATTTTGACAAACCTAGAAAGACTGAGCTAATGTCTCAGGGATTCAAAGATGAATCTTGCCTACGTAGCAAATGCATAGAGACAACGTAGCTCGTACATGGACAAAAGATTGATTGACGCAATTGACTAGATTGATAAGATAGACATTGACTCTATTTTTGGGATTTTGACATTGATTTGGATGTTTTTGTATTTTCTCAAGAGATTTTTCAATTTTTTCAGGTCTTTTTTTAGGACTTTATATGATATTTAGTTCTTTTTTTAGGACTTTATATGATATTTAGGTATTTTTTCAGGACTTTTTCATATTTTAAAGATTTTTTCAGTGCTTTTTCCAATTTTTATGACCTTTTGATGTTTTATGAAAATTGTGACAAACGCATGTGAATGATGTCGATGCACGTGAATCCAAGGACAACCATAATTTTGCTGCTAGTCAAGTTGAATACCGATTGGCAGGTGATGATGACAATGACAACGTTGTTTGATGTGGGAAGGACACATCCTAAAACAATGTAAGGATGACAATGATATGACAAGAGGATAAAAGTCTGTAGCAGGGCCAAGGACAAAGCCATGGAATGTTTTGAATGATGGGTCAGGCTTTCCATATTGGTGCATGTGGAATGACTTAAGTAGGACTAGATGTGATGACGAGGGATCTTTAGACCATTGACAAGGGAGACCAAGATGGGTGATAGGTATAAAAGGACAATTGATGGCTTCTATAAAAGATAGGAGACATGGGGACTATTATCATATAGTTGTCAAGGACAATGTCACATGAGGCTATGATGGTAATGACATGATATGGAATAGGGTATGGTCAAAGGATAGACACATCAAAATTTTTCCCAAAGCATGATTTATGTTTGTACTCTAGTCCTTATGAACATAAAAGTAGGTGGGAAAATAGACAGAAATAATAGAGCTTGGATGGATAGATGGAAATGTCATAAGAAATGTCATGTGAAGGGCATGGGAGTTGAGACGACTTTCCCCCAAGTGCAATGGTCCACATAGACAATTTATTTACACATGATGCTTGTTTTCCATGTTTTCATCATGGTACTTATCCAAAGCACCATAAGAATGGTTTTCACTATTGGACGAAATTTTTCTCTTTACTATTTTTGTCTTTTTTTATCTTTTTCAATTTTCTTGTATTTTTTATTTTTTGCCAAGTAGAATCGATTCTTTAGATGACCACTAACTGTGCTGAAGCCTTTGACGGTGTTGATGTAGAGACTGGTTCCATGAAATTCCAATAATGACCTTTTTGAAGTAGTTGCTTTGTCAGGATAATAGCACTTGCATACAACTGATTGATGTCATTGTGATCCTTTTTGATACTAGAGGTGGCCTTATCAAAATACGCACATCGCGATAGAGTGCCATGAGAGTCCTTATGATAAAGAGTTGCTACCAAGATGCGATGGATTTGTGACATGGGATGGTTGGACTTTAAGGAGGATGTAGGATTATGCCAGATGATGGTAGACGTGGATGGGTTGGTTGGATGTTTGGATGTATTGATTTTTTTTTTCCAAACTTTGGGTGTCAGATTAGGATAGTTTTTGGAACCAACAATTTTATATGTCTTTCCTGATGGCTATTTTGACGGAGGTGGACATGTATTATATGTGGGAGTCATCTTGTGTGGTGGCTCCACATTTTGATTGTCTTTTGGATTTGGCATATTTTCTTTGCCCGATTCATTCTTTTCTTAACTTGATCCATTTTGTTTTGGGATCCATTTTAGCTTCATTTGTCCACTTGTATTGTCGATTGATTCCATGGCCTTTGACATGTGATTTTGAACTTTGGATTTGTAATACTTTTTTTTTTGTTGGTTCCAAATGGAAGGCTTATTAATGTTCAAGTGACGGTTTATGGTGTGGAGGAAAGGGATGTTAGCAACAATCTTATGACAAGGACTACTCATGATACCCATTTTGATGTTTGTACCTGATAAAGTTGCCCCCAATATCGAGGAGGGAACACTAACATCATTAGATTCTCCGACTAAGGAGTAGCCAAGACCTTGATTTCCGTAAGGTGCTTGAACTTGTACGGGTTCCAAAATTCCTTGTTCGTGTAGGCCTAATCCTTTTCCCTGATAATGCATGTTCTGACAGATTTTGTTGGCGATGGGATACTTGTTACTTTGGAAGCAAGATGCTAACCCATCCTTATTGTGGAAATTAATGCTTGAAATATTCTCCTTTGTAAGGAAGCCTGCTTTGAAAAAGATGGATGATCCTAATTGATAGGATGTTGTAGCTTCACTGACATGTTGGATAGATTTTTGACTTACTTCAGTTTGATTTTCTGACATATTAGATTTTGATGATTCTATTAGTGCTTCGAAGTTGATGTCAAAACCATCTTCATGGTCATGGTCATAGAGCCCACTAAATTCAGTTATAGCTTGATCATTTGCAAATATGTCCATGCTAGGAGACTCTTGGTCTAGTGGTAGATCATCTATGTGTCCCATGGAGGCAAGTTCTCATTGTTGGTAGTGTCAATGTTGGAAGCTTGGAGAGGGTCATCTTCAAATGTTTCAATATGAAGGGCATAAAGGTCAAGGAGTGGATCATTTTGGACTTCTTCAAAAGTAGTGTCTTGATCAAAGATGGGCTCGGTTGGAATGACATGATTGAAAATAGGGTCTTGACCAAGGATAGGTTCGTCTTGAATGACATGGTTTTGCATGGACTCTTGACCAAGGATAGGTGTATTCGGTATTCCATGATGGTCTAGGAGGACTTCTTGAATGGATGTAAAGATGGGGTCATGGAGTGAACCACTTTGATCTTGAAATGATGGTGATGTTATGACGTTGTGCTTTGGACTTGCCGCTTGACATGTATCCTCAAGTGTAGGTAAGAAGATGGGACTTTGGAGAACATGACTAGATATGTTTTCATGAAAACATGGAGTGTCTTGGAATGGATTGGTGTGTAATGGACTAGGATATGACATGGAGGTTTGGAAAGGGTTAGTGGATGAAGGAATAGGATGAGATAAAGGATTAGAATAGGACATGGATGCATGACAAGGATATGACATGGATGGAGGATTAGAATATGACATGGACGGTTGGTTTGGATTGATGGATGGTTGATTTCCCCTGTCAAAGTTAGGGTGGGTATGACCAATGGATTTTTGTTGTGACTTAGTGCCATGGATGGTGTTAGGGGACTCTTGATAGTAGATGGATAGAGGACTAGGACTCATGGATTGTTGGTAAGATGGATAGATGGATGGAGGGTTAGGGGTTATAAATTTGGACTTGGATTGGAGGTATTGTGTTTTGAATTCCCTAGTAAGTTGTGCTTGACCATTACCAATGAATTGGCATTCAATTCGACTAGCGAGCATGTCATAGTGACTTGAAGACATGATGGTGGATGGGATGAGACTAAGATTGTGCAGAGTGACAATGCAAAGTAATAAAAGGGGATGCCTTATGTCAAATGATTTTTAGGAAATATTTTCTAACCATTCAAAGTTTGGCCAATGCCTCAATTTGGATTGTCAAAGGATTGGTTTGAAGGAAAAGATGATAAAATGACAAGGTGAGATTTCCACACTAGACTTACGAGTTAGAAGCAGCTCACCAAAGGAAAATGACTAAGGATTGATTTGTTTGACTTGGTCCAATGACAATTTACTTTTTGAGACAATGGTTTGACAAAGCAAGGAAAGTTTTCCTATCCCAAAGTGTGCAAAATTGAGGACTTGATTTGACAAATGTGGTTCATGATGGCAAATGCGTTGCAGGAAGTAATTTGACAAAATTTTAGGCTGATTGCGAAGAGTTATTTCAGTTGGAAAAGTTGTTTCATATTTTGGCAAGTTTGATGTTTATTTGTTGGAGTTGTCTGAAAATAGTTGGCAAACACATGGTGTTAAAAATTAACCACATAGAAGTCATTTTACAAAAATCCTATGGCTGCAAGGACAATATTCTTTTGGATCCCACTAACCACATATCCTTAGTGAATGAATTCAAAAGCTTGGCCCCACAGGCTCCCCCTTACAGTGCACTCACTTCTCAGGGCAACCAAGCTTCCAACCTCCATAAAACTCTCATGGCAGATTGATCATTTCTACTAAGAACTGCGTAGGTGTGGGTGCCTTGGCAATGATCGTTGTTGCCCCGAAGAATAGAAGGGTTTTGGATTTCTATAACAGAAGATTTAATTCAGACATCCGTTCGAGTGGTCATACATGGGGCCAAGATTAAGCTTCGTTAAGGAGGCACTCCAACCTAAAGAGGTTAAGCTTAGCAGGGTTTTGGGGAGTACTACTTGGTTCGTATGACATATCTGCACTCGTAATCCTAGGCTTTCCCTTAGGATTCACATTTATATACCGATCGGAAGTAGCTTGACTAAAGAGTTTCATTGTCAGTTTGAGTCACTTTGGGGTGAGTACTTTTTCCCACCAAAGCAAGCCCAATTTTTTAAAGTTGACAAAAGCAAACCAAAATATTCATAGTTTAGTCAATCCTTGTTTAAAAACAAAGAGAGAACACATGAATATCCTAACTCACACTCGCATGGTGTTCATTTTAATCCTAAAATGAAATGTGTTGACAAACATAAAAAACATGCAGTTCATTTTAACCGTTTGTAGTATTTGTCAAAACATGGGGTTCATTTTAACCATTTGTAGTGTAAGCTAACTAAAATTTCATTTTAACCCAATGCTATGAAGAGATACAAATTTATTTTAATCCAATGAGTTATCATGCAAGATTGTGTTCTTTTTAGCCCAATGAGTATGCATGCATGTTAATTTTAACCCATGAATGTAAAATGCAAACTTGTAGTTGTTTGTTTAAGATTTGTGAAATAAAACAAACAAATACTAGACTCCTCGCCACAAGCTGCAAACAGAAAATCAATAACCCAAAAATCTTTAAACTACCATACAAAAAAAGGTGTTGCCCTAACACCAATTGAACTAGTGCAAGCCCAATTCCTAGAGTCAATAAAATTTTCTCTTACACCCAGGATCACACAAGTGCGCAAGGGGAGATGATACTTCTATTATTGATCACTAATATTAGAGGGTTAGCTAGTCAAAATAAATCTGATTTTTGGAACTAATTTTTATCAAAAATAAAAACACAGAAAATAGACCCTTAGTTAAATTTAGAGAGCTTTCCAGAAATGTAAAGAAATCTGAAAAATTCACTGTTTTCAATCCAAAATTATTTTTTTATGAAAAATCATAAAAAATTTATTAAAATTTCAAAAAAAGGTTTGAAAATTCTGATTTTTTAAATGAAGGTGCCCGACATCATTCCAAACCTACAAACCAAATTGTGTGAACCGATCTGCAGCATTTTATGATATTTAAGTCAATCTTTGTAAAACCCTAATTGTTAAAGATCTATTTTTTGTCGAATTATTTTGTAGAAAAATTAAAAACATAAAAAATAGACCCCTATTGAAATTGAGAGAGATTTCCAAAACTGTAAATAAATCCGAAAAACTTGATAACGTGCTCTCACAATTGATTTTTTATGAAAATAACAAAAAAAATTATTAAAACTTAAACACAGCTCCAAAAAATCTGATTTTCGGACTGGAAGCTCTTGATATTGTACCAAACCAACAAAAAACATTTTGTCCAAAAATATGCAGCTGTTTGAAAGATATGGTCGAATCTCTGAAAACTAGGGTTTTGTTCCCAAAATGATGCAAAACTTGGAACAAAAAAGATCCAACTCCAAAAATTTTCAAAATTTGTCAAAATATGTCAGGTTCACCAATGTAACAATGAGATTTTTCTAGGGTTAGCAATATCACATGCAGAACATAAAAACCCAAAGTAAATAATGAAGTGCAAAGGAATAGATGAAACAATCTCACCAGATGTCTTCATCCTCCATGACTGACCTCCATTACACCTTCTTAACTTGTTGAAATATGTTGTTGCCCTTAGATTTATGATGAACAAGCTAATCACAATGACAAGCCCTAAGCAAATGTTGAAGGATTTTAAATGACTATATCTAAGAATGCAAGATGAAGAAGAAGAAGAAGTAGACAAAATAAAGAGACTAAGAGATATGAGAGAGATCTTTTTGTGACTACAAGATATGAGACAAAATTGGCATTTTATAGAAAATGCAATTTTCTATGGACGACTGAGATTAAAGATTGATAAGTGCCCTAGAATCTGTGGACAAGATTCACTATGACAACCCACAATTAGGGTTAGGGCAACATTAGGTCAAATTTGAAATGAATGGACAAGATTGATTTTTAGAAAATCAAATCAAGTGTTGACAATGCATGTGACAAGAGATTCTGGGCACACAAACTGAAGTTGCTGGAGAATCAAATAATAATTAAAAATTATTTGATTCAAGAGGGGATGTTGACATTTTGAATTTTAAATTATTTTAATTCAAAAGTGGTGGGGTCATGTGACAGTAAATAATTTAAATTATTTACTAAAAGAGGGAAATTAGAAAGTGAGACTTATTTTAAATAAATAAGATTGAGAATAAATTAAATAATAAAAGTTATTTAATTTAGGTGGGAATTAAATAATAAAGATATTATTAATTATAGAAGAATGTGACAAAGGGAACCTTTTCAATTAAATATAATGATTTAATTCAAAATTCAAGAGAATGGACCAATATTGAATAAATAAAATTTATTTAATTTAGGAGAGAAGAGGCTAATGAATAATTAGATAATTAAACATAATTATTTAATTATAGTGGAAGATAAGACTTTATTTAATTTTCGAAAGAAAAGGACCGAATTAGTGACATAATTAAATAAATAAATAAAATTATTTATTTAATAATTAGGTAGATATAATGGACAAAGATAATTAAATAAATTAAGAAATTTATTTAATTCTAGGAAGACATTAGACAATTAGTGACGCATTAAATAAATAATTAAAATTTATTGATTTAATAATCATGAAGAATGAAAAGATATGAATTAATTAAATAATTATGAATTATTTAATTAATAGTTGAAAGTGAGTCAGAAACATAATTAAAATGTCCTAATTAGGGTTAGAAGAAGAGCTTGAGGGCCTCGATCATTTTTATGTCTCTACAATACTTCTTGATCTTCTTCATTTTGTCCATACTCTCACCTCTTCCTCAAGGTTCTCCTCACATTGATGGACTCATAACAACATAAATGAATTCCTAGAATAGACATTCTACTTACCTAATCTTGCATGCACCTAACTTTACAACTTTTGCATCTTTTAGCAACTTTTCAGACCACATTTTGCCAAATTGCAAGCTATGACACAATTGAACTCCCTTAGCTCGAAATACATTATAAAATGGTCTAATTGACCTTATTGAACACAAAATACTCAACATTAACTAAAATCCTAGTATTTGACCATGCTCACTAAATATGACCTTTTTGACAAAATTGAGCTTACAAGGTGCTCCTACACCAGAGGCCTAGAACGTTGTTTTTGAATAAACCCTCCTTGTTTCAAGAATAGAAAGGCCTAAAGCAAGGGTTTAGTGCTTAGATGCATTAGAGAGGGTTCCAGTGACTAAGATATGAACAATATTCTCTGATGTGAATGCTACAAGGAAGTGAATGTGAATTGGTTAGTTAAGCATTGAATTGAGGTTTTTGAGATTGAAGATTGTTTGAAACTAATCTAATTATGATTGTTGAAGGTTTTGTCTCCCTACTCTCCACTACAAACCTAGGGTATAATTTGTTGCCACCTAAATGAAAACTAGAGAATCTTGTGTTTATTGTTCTCAAAACCAAATTTGTGATTGTCAATGAAGTCATGAAGAATATGAATTCAAAGAAGGGTTTGTGATGTTATATCTTATAATTATTCACTATTTCTTTGGCAATGAGGTAACTTACAAAATAAAATGATGAAGTTAATTTTTTTATGGAACAAAAAATTTAATGGACACTTGCATTAACATTGATGAAAGTTATTAGGTTTTCCAAATTAGTTAGAAATAAAAGTTTTCCAAATTAGTTGAAAATGAAATGAAATAGAGTGAATTCCACTAGCCATGCTAAAAATGGACTACTATAAGCAATGCAAATAGAGTTCATAAGTAAATTTGTGTTAAGTAAATTTCATGTTTTTCATTTTTTTGTTCTTCCAACTCATAAAAATTAAACTTTTTTATGCAAATCGCATCTAATTCAATGTTGATTTCTATGCCCAATTCTTATGAATAATAAAACCATTAAAGAAATTTAGTTTATATTGTCAAAAATAAACAAATATACTAAATATAAATATTTCAATATTACCAAAATCAATATATTACCTCAAATAACGTAAAATTATGTAGAAACTTCAAAATGTTTTCTTCTATGTTGTCTACCATGTAGATTGGTGGTAAAAAGGCGATGGATCGAGCATAGATTGGTACAATATGAAGTCAACTACATAAAAGAAAGTGATTCTGAATCAGATAAAGCATTGAACCAGACAAATACAGAAGCATGTGGGATTGAATCACGAGGTCTACCCCTATTTTACTATTTCAAGGTAAAACAGTGCTCGCCAAATTTAGAGAGCACCAAATTTGGCGTGTGTCAAATGTGTTGTTTTGAAAGGGAGAGATTCCATAGAGACAAAGGGAGTGACACTCGAGATAGAGAGAGGTGATAGGAGTGAGAGATTATTCTAGGTAGTGTGATAGCGACTAGGACTTGAGAGGGATAGAGAGTTATCCAATGACAATGAGGGAAAAAACCTAACGAGAGAGGGGTCGGGAGGGATGAGACCCGAGAGATACAAAAATACCAAAAGGGGAGAGAGAGAGAGAGGAAGTGTGGGAGAGGGGGTTGGAGTGAAATATATTTGTCTAGGTAGGGTGGGAGGTAAGTGAGGCCTGATAGAGAGCGACTATGAGAGAGGGCATTGGAGTGAAACAAATTAGTTTAGGTAGTATGGGGAGGAGTGAGACCCGAGAGAGAGAGAGAGACTTGAGAGGGAGAGATTTATTCAGTTATGGTGGGGGGGAAGACCTAAGAGATGGAGTGAGACCCTTAAACCATAAACCCTATTCCACTAACCCTTAAACCCTTAAATCCTAAACACTAAACCCCTAAACCCTTAACCCTCTACCCTCTACCCTCAACCCACTCCTCTCTCTCTCTCAAACCTACACCATCTACCCTTATATTGTAAATTGTAATCCCTAAACCCTAAACCCTATAACCCTAACTCTTAATCCCTAAACCCTAGACCCTCTACCCTCTACCCTCAACCCTCTACCCTCTACCCTTAACTAGGTTAAACCCTAGACCCTTAAACCCTTCAAACCTCTACCCTTAAACTCTAAATCCTATATGGGCTAAACCCTAATCCCTCAACCCCTATACTCTCTTAATCCCTCAACCCTTAAACCCTAATGCCTCAACCCCTATCATACGGTCTTAATCCCTCAACCCTTAAACCCTAATCCCTCAACCCCTATACCCTCTTAATCCCTCAACCCTCAACCCTCAACCCTTAAACCCTAATCCCTCAACCCCTGTACCCTTTTTATCCCTCAACCCTCAACCCTCAACGCTTAAACCCTAATCCTTCAACTACTATACCCTCTTAATCCCTCAACCCTCAACCGCTAAACCCTAATCCCTCAACCCCTATACCCTCTTAATCCCTCAACCCGAAATCTTTAAACCCTAATCCTTCAACTGCTATACCCTCATAATCCCTCAACCCTGAACCCTAATCCCTCAATCCTTATACCCTCTTAATCCCTCAACCCTCAACCCTCAACCCTTAAACCCTAATCCATCAACCCTTATACCCTCTTAATCCCTCAACCCTCAACCCTTAAACCCTAATCCCTCAACACCTATACGCTCTTAATCCCTTAACCCTCAACTCTTAAACCCTAATCCCTCAACCCCTATACCCTCTTAATCCCTAAAACCTCAACCCTTAAATCCTAATCCCTCAAGCCCTATACCCTCTTAATACCTCAATCCTCAACCCTCAACCCTTAAACGCTAATCCCTCAACCTCTATACCTTGATAATCCCTCAGCCCTTAAACCCTAATCCCTCAACCCTTATACACTCTTAATCCCTCAACCCCTATACCCTCTTAATCCCTCAACCCTCAACCCTCAACCCTCAACCCTCAACCCCTAAACCATAATCTCTTAACCCCTATAACCTCTTAATCTGTCAACCCTTAACCCTCAACCCTTAAACCCTAATCCCTCAACCGATATACCCTCTTAATCCGTCAACCCTCAACCCCTAAACCCTAATCCCTCAACCCCTATACCCTCTTAATCTGTCAACTCTCAACACTCAACCCTTAAACCCTAATCTCTCAACCCCTATATGCTTTTAATCCTTCAACCCTCAACCCTTAAACCCTAATCCCTCAACCCCTATACACTCTTAATCCCTCAACCCTTATCGCTCACCCCTTAAACCCTAATCCCTCAACCCCTATACCCTATTAATCCCTCAACCCCTCTACCCTCTATCCTTAAACACTAATCCCTCAACCCTTATACGCTCTTAATCCCTAAACCCTGAACCCTGAACCCTTAAACCCTAATCCCTAAACCTCTATAGCCTCTTAATCCCTCAACCCTCAACCCTTAAACCCTAATCCCTCAACCCCTATACCCTCTTAATCCATCAACCCTCAACCCTTAAACCCTAATCCCTCAACCCCTATACCCTCTTAATCCCTAAACCCTCAATCCTTAAACCATAATCCCTCACCCTCATCCCCTCTTAATTCCTCAACCCTCAACCCTTAAAACCTAATCCCTCAACCGCTATACCATCTTAATCTCTCAACCCTCAACCCCTAAAACCTAATCCCTCAACCCCTATACCCTCTTAATCCCTTAACCCTCAACCCTTAAACCCTAATCCTTCAACCCCTATACCCTCTTAATCCTTCAACCCTCAACCCTTAAACCCTAATCCCTCAACCGCTATACCCTCTTAATCCCTCAACCCTCAAACCCTAAAGCCTAATCCCTCAACTCCTATACCCTCTTAATCCCTCAACCATCAACCCTTAACCCTCAATCCTCAACACTCAACTCTCAACCCTTAAAACCTAATCCCTCAACCTCCATACCCTCTTATTCCCTCAACCCTCAACCCTTAAACCCTAATCCCTCAACCTCTATACGCTCTTAATCCCTCAACATTTATCCGTCCACCCTTAAACCGTAATCCCTCAACCCCTATACCCTCTTAATCCCTCAACCCCTCTACACTCTACCCTTAAACCATAATCACTCAACCCCTATATGCTCTTAATCCCTCAACCCTTAACCCTCAACCCTTGAACCCTAATCCATCAACCCCTATAATACACTCTTAATACCTCAACCCTTAAACCCTAACCCCTCAACCCCTATACCCTCTTAATCCCTCAACCTTTAATGCTTAAACCCTAATCCTCCAACCCCTATACTCTCTTAATCCCTCAACCCTCAATCCTCAACCCTTAAACCCTAATCCCTCAACCCATATACCCTCTTAATCCATTAACCCTCAACCCTCAAGCATTAAACCCTAATCCCTCAACCCCTATACCTTAACCCTCAACCCTTAAACCCTAATCCCTCAATGGCTATACCCTATTAATCCCTCAACCCTCAACCCCTAAACCCTAATCCCTAAACCCCTATATCCTCTTAATCCCTCAACCCTCAACCCTTAAACGCTAATCCCTCAACTCTCAACCCTTAAACCCTAATCCCTCAACCCTTATACACTCTTAATCCCTCAACTCTTAAACCTCAACCCTTAAACCCTAATCCCTCAACCCCTATACCCTCTTAATTCCTCAACCCTCAACCCTCAACCCCTAAATCATAATCCCTCAACCCTTATAGCCTCTTAATCCCTTGACCCTCAACCCTCAACCATTAAACCCAAATTTGTCAACCGCTATTCCCTCTTAGTCCCTCATCCCTCAACCCCTAGACCCTAATCCCTCAACCCCTATACCCTCTTAATCTGTCAACCCTCAACCCTCAACCCTTAAACCCTAATCCCTCAACCCCTATACCCTTTTAATCCCTCAACCCCTATATGCTCTTAATCCCTCAACCCTTATCGCTCAACCCCTATACCCTCTTAATCCGTTAAACCCTCTACCCTCTACCCTTAAACACTAATCCCTCAACCCCTATACACTCTTAATCCATCAACCCTTAACCCTCAACCCTCAACCCTTAAACCCTAATCCCTAAACCGCTATACCCTCTTAATCCCTCAACCCTCAACCCTTAAACCCTAATCCCTCAACCCCTATACCCTCTTAATCCCTAAACCCTCAACCCTCAACCCTTAAACCCTAATCCCTCAACCCTCAACCTCAAACTATCAACCCTAAACCTAATCTCAACCGCTATACCATATTAATCCTCAACCCTTAACCCCTATACCCTCTTAATCCCTTAACCCTCAACCCTTAAACCCTAATCCCTCAACCCCTATACCCTCTTAATCCCTAAACCCTCATCCCTCAACCCTCAACCCTTAAACCCTAATCCCTCAACTACTATACCCTTTGAATCCCTCAACCCTCAACCCTTAAACCCTAATCCCTCAACCCATATACCCTCTTAATCCCTCAACCCCTCTACCCTCTACCCTCAACACCCTGCTCTCTCTCTCTCAACCCTACACCATCTACCCTTAAACCATAAATCATAATCCTTAACCCCTAAACCCTCTACCCTCTACCCTCTACCCTCAACCCTTAAAACCTAAACCCTAAACCCTAAATCCTCAACCCTCAACCCTCTACTGTTAACCAGGTTAAACCCTAAACCATTAAACCCTCTACCCTTAAACTATAAATCCTAAACCCCTAAACCCTCTACCTTCTACTCTTAACCCTCTACCCTCAACATCCCCCTCTCTCTCTCAACCCTACACCATCTACTCGTAAACCATAAATTGTAATCCCTAAACCCTAAACTGTCTACCCTTAAACCTTAATCTATAAACCCTAAACCCTAAACCCTCTACCCTCTACCATCAACCCTCAACCCTTAAACCCTAAACCCTAAACCCTTAATGCTTAACTAGGTTAAACCCTAAACCCTGAAACCCTCTACCCTTAAACCGTAAATCATAATCCTTAATCCCTAAACCCTCAACCCTCAACCCTTAACTAGGTTTAAACCTAAACCCTTAAACCCTCTACCCTTAAACTGTAAATCATAATCCCTAATCCCTAGACGCTTAATACCTAAACCCTAAACTCTCTACTTGAGAGAGAGAAAGAGGGAGAGGTGGTGGGAGGGACATACTTGAGAGAGAGGGAGAGGGAGAGAGAGAGAGAGGGAGTGAGAGAGAGAGGGAGTGGGAGAGAGATAGAGAGAGTGACTGTGAGAGGCAAATGGGGTAGTTGTGGGAGACTTGACAAAGAGAGAGGGGGAGAGGGGGTAGGATGGAGATACTTGAGAGAGAGAAAGAGGGAGAGGGGGTGTGAGGGAGAGACCTAAGAGAGAGGGAGAGAGACAATGTGGGAGAAAGATAGAGGGAGTGAGAGAGAGAGAGAGAGTGGGACAGAGAGAGGGAGAGACATATAGACAAAGAGAGATAAAGAAATAGAGAGAAAGACAGAGAGGGGGGGATAGGAGGGAGAGACTTGAGGGTGAGAGAGAGGGGGAGGGAGAGGGGGTGGGAGAAACCTAAGAGAGAGGGAGACACCTAAGAGAGAAGGAGAGGGAGACAAAGTGGGAGAGAGGGGGTGGGAAGGAGAGATTTAAGAGAGTAGGAGAGAGAGGGAGTGGGGGATGGAGGGATGTGTGTGAGAGAGAGACTTGAGAGATGGAGAGGGGGTGGGAGGGAGAGGGAGTACTCAGGATAGAGGGATTGGAGAGAGATGGAGGGAGTGAGAGAGATAGAGAGAGAGGGGATGGGGGGAGTTACCCAAGAGAGAGGGAGAGAGAGTGGGAGGGGGTGGGAGGGAGATACCTGAGAGAGAGGGAGAGAGATAGAGGAAGTGAGAGAGAGAGGATGTGGGAGAGAGATAGAGGGAGTGATTGAGAGAGACAAAGAGAGACCTGATAGAGGGAGAGGGGGCAGGAAGGAGATACTCATAGAAAGAGAGAGGAGGGAGAGGGGTGGAGGGAGAGACCTGAGAGAGAGGAGAGGGAGAGAGAATGGAAGAGAGATAGAGGGACTTGAGAGAGAGAGGGAGAGGTGGTGGAGGGAGATACTTGAGAGAGATGGAGAGGTAGAGGGAGAGAGAGGGCGAGATAGGAGGAGCAGGAGAGATAGAGGGAGTGATCAGGAGAGGAGAGGCAGGAGGAGAGACTTGACAAAGAGAGAGAGGAGAGGGGTAGGACAGAAGACACTTGAGAGAGAGAGAGAGAGAGGGAGGGGGGAGGGAGAGACCTGAAAGATAGGGAGAGAGACAGAGTGGGAGAGAGTGGGAGAGAGATAGAGGGAGTGAGAGAGATGGAGTGGAAGAGAGAGGGAGTTTGTGTGTGAGAGGGGGGATGGAGATCCTCGAGAGAGAGTGAGAGAGAGAGGGGGATGGAGATACCCGAGAGAGAGAGAGGGAGAGAGAGGGAGTGAGTGAGAGAGAGGGAATGGGAGAGAGATAGAGAGAGTGAGTGATAGACCTAAGCAAGGGAGAGGGGGTAGGAGGGAGAGACTTGAAAGAGAGATACATAGAGAGAAAGATAACAACCTAAGAGAGGGAGATGGAGTGAGAGACAAAAAGACCAAAGAGGGAGAGAGAGAGGGAGAGTGAGAAAGGGGGTTGGAGTGAGATAGATTTATTTAGGTACCTATGTGGGAGTGAAAAAGACCTGAGAGAGGGGATTGGACTAAGAGAGTAGTCTAGGTCACGTGGGAGGGAGTGAGACCTGAAAGAGAGAGACTTCAGAGCGATAAAGAGTTATCTAATTAGGGTAACGAGTTAGAGAGCATATGAAAGGTAAAACCTCAACTATCCATCTACAATCATAAACTGCGCACTCTAAGCATTATCAAAGTTGTCGACCAAAGAGGGGAAATTTAAGTTTTGTGCAAAATAGGTAATTTAGTGAGTGCCAAATTTGGCACTCGCCAAATGACTTCCTTTGGACGTGTTAATTGATAGGATTTGCCAAATTTCTTGATATTTTCATCCATGTGCCCCGTCTAATTTGTGCGTCTTTCAATCCAACTATATATAAAAAAAATGTGATAGCATTAACCTCTCTCTTACCTATCTAAATATATAAAAAAAAAATCATTTTGATTTAGTTAAGGTTTTGATCCATGACTCCTTTTGTAAATGCCTTTGTTTTTGGCCAAAAACCAACATGTGTTAGTTTTAGGATAGATTTTTAGTCATTCATCAAAAGGTGAAACAAATTAATTTTTTTGAAACTAGATTCCATTCTACACATGATGAAAAAAAAATCAATTTTCGATTAGTTTTCAAAAAATTTAGGGGGGAGCACGCTCAAATTTCAGCTTTTCAGGATTTGTCCACTTTAAAAATTCATAAAATATTATATATTCATTAAAAAACTTATTTGAAAGAACGAGGATAAACTACATGCTGTTAGCTAATTTCTCACCATTGAGATTTTTGAAATTCTAAAAAAAAGTTGATCAAAAAGGGGGGAGCCCTCAGGCGCTATGCTAATTTTTTATAAAAACAGGCCCTATTTTGCCACCCCCCCCCCCTTTTTGAGACCCTTAATCTTTATTAATTTAAAAAAAAATAGTAGCTTAGAAACTAGATTCAGAGCACTTCAACTTTTGTTCTTGTTGCATCTTGAAATTTTGAGCGTAACTATCTTCATTTTCTCATGCAAATCAGATTTTGCTGATTTTAAAAAAAAAAAGTGGCATCTTAAGAGCCAAAATTGTGTCATAGATTGGTGCACTTACCCCATATAGCTTCTAAATAATTTGGGAATGCTAAAATGTTGCCAAAAACATATTTTAAATTTAGGTTCAAAGGCCTAGGGAGGACCCATTCACCCATGGGAGAATGGGTCATAGGTCCATATTCCTAGAACACACATTGATCAAGGTAAAATGTTACATGTTGGAATTAATTATTGTCAGGTTTCCCCTTCATAAATTGTAATTTATTAGGCTTGTAGATGTAAAATAGGGATTACTAAGGCATAATTAAGTCCATTTTAATCAGGAGGGCCAAAAAATAGTGTGAAAATGTAAAGGGATACATTTTTCTACACTAAAATTAATGTAAAAATCATCTAGTTACATGAAATGAGGAACTTGTCACACTTCACTTCAACTAATTGATTCCCAATTCTCATGTCTCTCTATTCCATGGAAGATACCTTAAAATTTATATTCATATGATTGGATTGGGCTATAAAATATGAAAAAAATAGTATATGTTCTAGATAGTCATCCAAACCATTTGATTGTTCAGAAAGGAAGAACGGGGTGTTGAACATGTCTAACATCATTGATTTGGCATTATTATTATTTTAATAGGAGATGATATTATCGAAAACATTGTTATTTATAAGACTAGAGTTAGGGGCATAAATATTGAATGAAATCTAGTGGCTTTTTGAAAGATGGCCGATAGACATGGTTTCTATTCTATTTCTACAATGAATAAGTAAAAAATATGATACATATTGGGTTCCAAAGCATAACAATACCCCCTAAAGCCCCATCAATGTTTCTTATCAAAAATTTACTATCTAGCCAAAATTGTGGTTTTACATTCTTTAAATTTTTACCATCATTTTGATTTCTTGTATCATAAATTTTCCAATTTATTTTCCATGATACAATATTCTAGAAAGGGTTTATTAATGTCTAATTTATTGAGGGATTTCTCATTAATAAGAGACTAACACCATTTACCATTTATCTAGCACAAATCATGAATGATCCCTAATAACTTTCTCCACAAAAATTAAAAACAAAAATTATTAGCACTACCAACTATGATGTCTTCATCCCAAAATTATAGGGGCAAACGTAATAGACTAACCCATGTCAAGGTGACCATATAGAAGTCAACAGAGGGATCCAAAATAAATCTCTATTTATGTAGAGAAAGCCATTTTTTTTATTGAAGCTAAGGTTCCTCAACTACAACCCTCAACATATCCTCATTTACCCAAAACCTAAAAATAAATGGACCTTTCGATTAAAAAAAGAAGCTTAATACATCTTAAGAATATTTATTTGTTAGCAAACCAATAAAAAACCGCATCTATATTGTAGCAAGCATGGAGATATTTACCCATGAGTGAATTACCCTTCTTGGAGGTTGAATGGTTAATGTAGTGATTAGGTACCTTAAGACACCTATCAATACTTGTATCCATGAAAGAGAAGGCACTAACTAGGACTCTGTGAGAATAATACAAATTTAGAGATTCCTTCCATGATTTCTTCCCCTATGACCCAAAGTTCAACCAAAGGGAGATGGTTTAAGAGGTTTGATATTAGTAGACATTCAAAGGGAGGACACACAACCCCTAGATCCACAAGATCCATCCATAGGGATTCCACACATGCAAGAAAAAAAAAATAATGACTAGGAACATTAATAGTAATGGGAGAAAATGTTTCCAAAAGATGGTTCAATTATTTTCATATGGAGTAGTACAAATAAAATTAAATACATGAATATTGCAACTCCAATAATTTTTCATTTGTTACATTCGACACTCGAGCTAGTAGTTCATACACATAAAGTGCAACTCAAAAATGATGTATACCTATATATCTAGAAAAAAATCTTAAAATTCTTTCAATTGAATCATTGTTACATACTTATAACTTCATCACTAGAAGTTGGTAGTCATTTTTTTTGGGAAAGGTGTTTTTACATGTGTGACTGAGAGACTGTCAAGATAAAATATGTGTATTATTATATGTCAATGAGATGTCATTACTCATTTAATTGCTATACTCTATAGAATTTGGTGGTCTATGTGTTGTAATTTGATTTTTTCATTTGAAATCAATACCATAAAATAATGTGCTTAAGATCTTAATTATATAACATTTTAGGTCAATTAACATCTTTTACTATATGGTGAAAAGTGAAATTATTTGCGTAGAGAGAGTAGAGGTATGGCTAGCCACATCAATATGATTCAAAAAGTAGTCCTTTGTTAAGAAGCTTAAATTTAATATCTATTGTTGTTCAAAATATTCACTTCAAAATGTAAATTTAGAGATATTTATAAATAATATACTTTTCTAAATGATTAAACTAATAATATTAAGAGTTTCTTAGATATCTATATGATTTAATTTTATAAAAGAAAATGATTTATATAATATTAGATTAATAAAAACTTATTAAAAATATAGAGAAATTGATACTTTAATAATTTCTATTTTAGATTTTTCTTGATGAAATCAAGTTTCCACAATCCACATTGTAGTTCAGCATTATTTTTAGATTCCATTGTATAACAAGTTTTTAGCAAATTTCGTAGATTAGATTTTTCTGTTAAAGTTTGCAATTTAAACCAATCTCTAATCTCCAAACTAAACACAGGAGATGGTGCAGGCTTTAATTGCGGAGCAGCTGTCACTTGAAATAGAGACCGTTCAGCGTCTTTTGAGGTTTGCCGTTCTGGAGTCCCCACTTATTTCGTAAATAATAAATACCGAGCCATAACTTTTGTGTTCGTCAGCGAATGATCACAATCATAATAAATGGTTTCGTCTGTCGCAATCATATTGAATACTCATTCGAAGTGAAAGTTTCGATGGTAAGAAAAATCTAGGTATCTTACAATTGATTACCTTAAAGTTCTTACAGTTCCTAGGCATCTTTGCTACAGAGACTAAAAGTTTTTTAATGTCTTGTACACACCTTTAAACTACGATGTACTCCCGTCTCCTCGAGAAGGCCAGAGCTCTGCTACGTTGAATAAAACAATTTATACTTTGTGCGATATATTTGTTTTCTGGCTATTAAGACAAATTTGCTGACAAAAGGATAGATAGCTGTAACTCTTCGCTTGCAGAGCGTTAAAATCGGGATTCTCACTGTATAGTTGGACAGCTAGCTTAAACCTGCAACTCTGGTAATTCATCGGATTAGTTTGTCAGTAAAAGGGGCTCCTGGGAATATATAGTTCACTTTAATACTGGCGCTAATGACAAGTTTCATCCTCCCTCCTCCTATCTGTCAACTGACTTCCTACACAGACGTTTCTAACGCTGCACATTATTAGTCAGATCTTTCACTGTTTGGACAAGGTTGCAGAGAACGTGGTAATATTGTGGGGACGTACATCCAATCCGAACTCTATGCAATGCACTCCATTGAATCTGCACCTTTCATATTTGGAAAATTTGGCAACACTTTATGCAGTTCAATTGTGATTCTATACACCAGTGTAATGCATCTAATTTTGAATTTGTTTAATTAATTGTCTAATAATTAGATTGTACAAAGAACATAAACAAGATTATAGAAAGATTTTCAAATAGTCACATTTATCGTTAAAGTCAAAAGAATGAATATCTAAGGAGATTTATCACTAAACCTCCACATCCAAGATCCAAAGGGAAACAAAAAAATTCAAATGAGATAATACTAAGAAAATAGTAGCAATGATAAATTCAAATAGTCGCATTTATCGTTAAAGTCAAAAGAATGAATATCTAAGGAGATTTATCACTAAACCTCCACATCCAAGATCCAAAGGGAAACAAAAACTCAAATAAGATAATACTAAGAAAATAGTAGCAATGATAAATCCATGTCATTATGAAGAAGGTGAAAGAACTCTGATGGTTGTTAGAGGATAAAACTCCAAATCAGAAACATTACATCTATGATCATTCTCAGAAGCCCATTTGTCAAGACAATTCACAATAGCATCTCATTCACCTGGAATATGAGCAAAAGAGATGTAATCAAAGTTTTGAGAAAAGTGGAGAACTTGTTCCATAAAAGATGCCAACTACAAAGAAGAGTCATTAGTACTCTTTTCATTCAGAAAAGAAACCAAAATTAGGGAAACCATCTCACAAATAACTTGTTTTGAACCCAATTCACAAGATTTGTCTAGAGCTACAAGAATAGCATGGGCTTTCATATGATTTTTACCACCATACCCCATAGAAGAAAAAAAATGAAGAAGAAAAGCTACATCCAAATTACATGGGGAAGAACATCAATTTTTATTTTAAAAACACCCAATGGGGTAGAAGACCATTTACTAACTTTGTTAACTTTATGAAAATATTTGACCTAAGAGTTAGAAGGAACAAATCCAAGGTCAAAAAGACCCAAATCTATCTTTTTAGAAATTAAAATATGAGAAATAATTGTAACTTTTAATCAAAGCACTTAGCAACCAAAGTTTCTTTAAATGAGTATAAAATATTTGTCCAAACATACCCAATAAGGCAATGTTATCCTTGGAAGCTATGGTAATTCATCTCCATCTAAATATATCAAAAGATAAAGAAAACATCAATATCCTAAGAAACAAGTACGAAAGAGGCTAAAATAGGTGGGCACTTGAAACTAACTGAAAAATTAGACAAAGAAATACCATGTAAAAGGGGTTAGCTTGAGTATGCTACCACTACCTCCAAAGATCCTCCGAAAAGGGGTATCAAGAGAAAGATGAGACACATGTCTCATTAACCACACAAAGAACACATTTAGAAGGGCCATGAAATCTCGTCAATTTGATATCTTCCAAGTAATTTACTTATAGTAACAAAAAAACCAAGGAAAAAAATTACATTCAGGCCAAAAAAAATCCACTCCAAATCTTTTTCCACCATGGGAAATCCTTGAACCAATTCTTTTCCTCTATTATTAACCAATATCCATTAAAAATTAAATAAACCTATTTTGGATCATAGTCCCAAGCTAAAACATTGCCCCCCTCTAGATAAACATAAGGGAATTTACCTAAGATATAATCTAGGGTAGCATGTGACTCTGGGTCACCCCCATAGGCTACTAAGGCATGTATTTCTAGTGAAAAATAGATGAAACCCCCACCAGTCAATAAATCAAAAAATAAAAATGTTGGAGCAACCAACTTTTAAAAGGAACATACTCGAAGGATTGGGAAGAGAGAAGACAAGGAGAATTGGGAAATGAAGATCTCATGAATCAATCAAAAAAGAGCTCGATCACCTAGCTTAATAATCCAAAATGGTGTCAATTAATAAGAGAAGTATCCTTCTTGATGATATTCTACACCATACAACCTTTACAAAGTAGTTTAACTGTTGGAAAATATTCAATCGTAACCCCACAAAATATTAGTAGATAAGGATTTTATTCCAAGTTGAATTATTTTGCATGCTCCATCTCTACTATATTTTAGTAAATAGAGCTTGACTATGATGTAAAGAGTACTTACCCTTGGTCAAGTAAATTAAAAACAAATAAAACAAGTGATAAATTCACAAGTATTGCAACTTACAACTTTAGATTTGAGCTCCTTAATGGAAAAAATTCATGGGAACATCTCATGCAAGGAAAGTTGGATACTTTATTGAATATCTTGCAAGTGTTAGTACTCACAAAATAAATGAACACCAAAGCATGAACAATCTTACTCATAATCTTGATGAATTGCTAACATGATACTTGACTGAAACAATGTTGTAATAATTCTTCTTATTCTACTATTGATTTCTTTTAGGATGCTCCAATTTTTAATTTCAATTTCTAGATGTTCAAAATAGTGAAAAAGACATGTATTTATATGAATTTATTCATTTCCCACAAAATTAATTATGAAGAGCTCACAAATCAATTTAAATTTATAAATATAAAATGTTGACGGTAAAATATTTAAATTTGTGCCAAACTAGGTTGATCAAGGGTGTGGGCACCCTAGACAAGACCTATTTTTGAAAAAAAATATTAAATGAATATTTTATACACAATTCATTTTTACCTCAGTTTTATGAGAACAACATTAAAATGGGAAAATTATTAGCACAATTAGGTTTAGGCACACGAGGGAAAGTTAAACCTAGGGTGAAATTGTTAAGGGTGATAATTTATGACACTATATAATCATGATGGGTTTGGTTTTCCATTGTTTTTCATTTTCCCTATTTGTTTTTATTTAAGGTGATTGAGATTGTTTTTTATTCTAGTATTTGCATAACTCTTAGTTTTTCTAAGAGTTTGAAATGTTTTGACATTTTTATGAGTTGTTTTAATATGCCAACCTCTTACTAAGAGAAGTAATTATAAGAATTAGGAAAATCTAGGAGATGAGAAATAAGAAAAATGAACGGTATGTAATATTGTATTTAGATGACCTAAATTACAATGAGTACAAAGCCTTGCATATATAGGAAAAGAAGAGGAAATCCACCTATGATGTGGATTGAAAAGTGCCCCATAAAGTGGCACAAATGAGTAGACAAGTGTCTTATAGGTGACAACATTAGGATCACTTGGATTGTGCAAACCAAAAAACTATTTGACCAAGTCATCAACCTTGATACCAAGTGTTGAGTGACCTTTGATGTGAGATGGAATTGTTTGAAGTTTGTGTTATCATTGATGTCAATAGATATTTGTTGCTGCATTGATGCTAATCTATGGAGATTATTTGATGAGAATGTGTTGGTGATTTAACCTCTTATGTGGTTGAGATGTTGAGAAGGTGTTCCAGATGCTGATTTTTTGTTTGTAGTGCTTGGTTTCAAAGTTATTTTGAGAAAAGTTGAATAAAAGAGGAAAGAGTGTGGTGAAGTGTGCTTAGTGTGGCAGAGTGGTGTTTAGTGTTTTACTCCGCATTTCTTCATAGTTGAATATCTACTTGTGTCATTCCTAGATATGTTGATCAAAGTTTTTCAGAGGTGTTATATCTAGATTTTATTATTTTGGATCGTTGTGCTAAGAAAGTTGTGTTCACTAGTGTGTGAACTTTGAAAGAGGCGTTTTCTAGGAGAAATGGTATTTCTCCACATTCTTCCATAGTTTATTTTTTGGTCTTATGGACCTTGAAGTATTCTTATATTGCTAACTTATCAATCTTCAGCCTAAGTTACTTATGTTTTGGTGCACTGCAAGGTTGGATTTAGGTGTTGTAGTGTGTCAAAGGTTTTCTAGATGTGCAAAATGAATAAGTTCTTCTGGTGTACATGATGTTGTGAAGGATTTATTGGACTTCAAGGTGTTGATGGAATATTGCAGATTGTGTTAAAGGGATGTATGTGGTCCATGAGTCATCTTGGGATCATAGGAAGCACGCACTTAATTGTTTAATGATGTCAACATAGCTTTAGATGACCTTTGGTTTTGGGTGATCCCACAATATTGGTTTATAATTTTTGGCCAAACTAGACACTGAACTGATTTTTTCTAACTAAATCTTCACTTTCGGACACCTATAGCGGCTAAACTGTGAGAAATTTGAAGATGATGCAAACTAGTGATTTGTGACATTTTGTCTTTAGATTCTACAAATATTTATTTCAATTTTTTTGAATTAGATTGCACTTCTTTTTCCATCTCCTTCAAAAATTAGGTTTTTTAGTAAACACCATTTTTAAGGAGTGACATTCACCATATAACACATAATTTTTTTTCCAAGAAGGATAAAATTCTAATTTTTTCAAATTTAGATTTGTAACTACAATATCTAGTGCTTCAAATTAGTTTCATAGTGTTTTATTGAATATTTTCTCCTTAATCAAGTTTCGAAGTCAAACCAATTAAAATTCAGACATAGGTGGACCGTATAACACAACTTTTTTTGTATGTATCGAAATTCAAATTTTTATTTATTTTTGGATCAAGTACTTCAATATCTGTTGCACTTATATTTTTGAAACTTTTGTTTTGATAATATTCTATTTTTCCACATGTGAAAAATATAGAGCTTGATTTTCAATGAAAAACCTACATTCACAAGAAATAAAAAGTTAAATAAAATAATAAAATTAGATTTATTTAAAATTATACTTTTTGGGAAGCTTATAATAAGGACTACATACTTACAAATAAATTAATTCATTTGATCCCCCAAAAGATAAATCAAAAGTGGTTTTTTATCAACATTTTGATAGGTGTAAAGGAGACTCTGTTATAGGTATGGTTTAAAACTAGCGGGGTTCTATCCAAAATGGTTTGATCAAACCCTCTTCAATTGGAATCATTAATATGTAAATTTTTAAGGCTTAAATCATTATATTTTCTAACAATATATGATTTTAGCAAAAATCAAAATCTCCCAAAAATTGTAAACCAACATTGTGGGATCACCCTATTTACACTAATTATGCATGTGATTCACTGTTTGTGAAAGCATGGCACGAACATGATGTGTATGTGTGTATTTTTGTCTGAATTAAGGTGCGTTTTGGTCTGTATTCATTCATTTCCATGGTGGGAATGTTTTCATGCTGACCTAATTTGAATTTTCACATTTGAGGTGCATATCCAACCTTGTAGATTGATTTCAAGGTTGAAGATGATATATATGTGTGATGATTTGATAGAGGAAACATAAGAGAAGTGTCTAATGAGAAATATTGAGATGTGAAGTGTGAAAGTGTGAAATGTAGTGTGAGCTTTAATGCCTAAGACTACTAGAAGAAGTGATCAGAAGGTGTCTAAATTCTACAGAGAGAGTGAATATTCTGGTGAAGTAGTGGTGGAATTTTTCTATTGCTTTGAAATGGATTTATCATTTTAAAAATATTATTTCTTCTTCTTTCTAATATGGTAGTGAGCCATTGGTAAAGAGCCCTTATTTTCTCTTTGGGAAGTGAGCCCTCTGATAGTGAGCCTATTATATTTGGTGTTGCAATTAATTTATATTGTGAGCTAATCCTCAATGTACCCTTCTTGGGTTTTCCATGTAAATTTGGTATTCTCATGCATATGGATGTGTTTGCATTATTTTTTCTCATGTTTATACTATGATAATGCGTGATAAGGGTTTAATAGTTTTTAAGGGCTTAAGAATTGGTATAGATTTGAATGTTAATGAGGGTTTGGTGTTTTTAATGAACAATTAATCCTCTCCCCCTCTTATTTACCTTGTACCTTCAACAATTGGTATTAGAGCCAAGTCCCTTAGAAGAAATCTTAATCTCTTGAGTTAGATTTGGGATGGTGCACAAGGAGGCTCCTTCGTTCGATGGACCTAATTATGTATTTTGGAAGATGACAATGGAAGGTTTCCTTATCTCTCTAGGGTTTGGAGTTTGGAATTTTTTTGAAACTAGATATACAATGCTTGCAAATGGTCTGAGTACTGATGTCAAAATTAAGGCATATGAGAACAATGGGATATCAAGGTATGATATTTTGAGCGGTGTTTCTAATTTAAAACTTATGAAAGTTATGAGTCTTAATAATTTTGGTGAAATTTGGAAAAAGTTGGAAAGTATCTATGAAGGATATGATAAGGTTAAACAAGCCAAAATGCAAAATGTGAAGATCAAGTTTGAAAACCTAAGGATGAAAAAAGATGAAGATATTACAAGATACATGCATAAAGTGGATGAAGTTATCAATTAAATTAGAGTTGGTGGAAATATATATAAAGATGAGTTGGTAAAGAAGGTATTAATAACTCTTACTAAATCTTTTAGCCATAAATTCTCCATTATTGAGGAAGTTAAAAATTTGAACAATTATTCTAGAGATCAGTTGTTTGGTGCATTAACTACTTTTGAATTAAGAGATTTTGGTCCAAGTGATTCAAGAAGGGAGACTGCTTTTAAATGTACCAAAGAAAAGAAGAATAAGAAGCCAAACTAGGATGACAATGATTATGTAGAAGCAAATTTTGTGAGAAGATTGAAAAAGGGCACTAGAAAATACATAAGTAAGCTACATTTCAAATGTTTTAACTATGGAAAAATTGGTCATTATGCTTCAAGATGTCCTATCAAAGCTTCAAGAGATAGACTTAAGGGGAATAAAGGTAAATCAATTAAAAGAAGTTATTATGTTAATGAAGATGCTAGTATATTTGATGTTGAATCTTATTATTTGAATGATGAAGATGATGAATTATTTTTCATTGTTCTAAATTTTGGAACTAATTTTACTAACTCTAAGAGATGTATGAAGGAAATTCCTCTAGAAGCAGTTCATAAAATTTAAGGAGAAACAATGACAGATTTTCATGCTAGAGAGGAGAAGAACAATTGGATCATTGATAGTGGACTCTCAAATCACATGACAGGTAATAAGAGTAAGTTCTTTAATCTTGAGAAGTTTGAAGATGGTTTAGTTAAGTTTGGTGATGATACATCTACTAAGATATGTGGAAATGGTTCAATCATTTTTTATAGAAATCATAATATAGATGATGTCTTATTTGTTAAGGATTTTCAACATAATTTGTTGAGTGTAGGAAAAATATGTAGCAAAGGATATAATATTGTCTCTTAGGACAATGGTTGTGAGATTAGAAAAGGATCCAAAACTATGGTTATATTAGAAATAATGACAAATGGAAATGTTTATCAACTTAAGGGTGCAAATGCTCAGTGCTTTATGACTCAAATTAATGAGAGTTAGCTACAACATAGGAAAATATATCACATCAATTTTGATAGCCTAGTGATAAACAGTTCAAATAAAACTATGAGAGATCTACCAAAGATTACAAAGATTTTCAATGTTGCTTACAAGGAGTGTCAAATTGGGAAGCAAGCTAGAAAGAGTTTCAAATTCAAAGAACAATCTACTACCGTTCCTTTGGAGTTAGTACATAAAAATATTTGTGGACCTACCAAAATAAAAAAAATTCAAGGTGGCCGATATTTCATGCTATTAATTGATGATTAATCTAGAATGACTTGGGTTAATTTTCTCAAAGAAAAATAAGAAGCTTTAGATAATTTTAAGGAATTCAAAGCTTTGGTAGAGAATGGAATGAATATAAAAATCAAATTTTTAATATCTGACAGAGATGGAGAGTTCACCTCCAATGATTTTAATAATTTCTATGAAGATCATGGAATAAGGAGGTATTTGTCCACTGGACTATGACTCCTCAACAAAATGGAGTTGTGGAAAGGAAGAATAGGACTGTTTAGGAAGCAATAATGAAAATGATGAAGGAAGCAAATATACTAGATGTCTACTAGAGAGAAGAAATTCATACTAAAAAGTACATAATTAATGAAGGACCAGCAAGAACAAACTATTCAAAAAATCCCTATGAGTTGTGGTATGGAAGAACCCCCATTGTGAAATATTTCAGAGTATGTGGAAGGAAATGCTATGTCAAAAGAGATGAAGACAACCAACGAATGTTTCCTGAAAGGTCAAATGAAGGAATCTTCCTTGGATGTACTCTAAGAGAATCAAGGATTGTGAGTGATGCAATTGTAGACACATAAAAATGACCAAGGCCTACAAGCAATATTTTACCACTTTTCGTCCTAACATAATTATGACATTTTAATTATGTTTTTAACCCACCTTCAACTATTAATTAAATAATTCATAATTATTTAATTAATTCATGATCTTTCATTCTTCATTATTATTAAATAAATAAACCTTATTTATTTATTTAATGTGTCACTAATTATCAAAGTTTTTTCATAATTAAATAAAATCCTCAATTTATTTAATTAATCTTTATCATTAATGTCCTCCTGATTATTAAATAAATATAATTTAATATATTGATTTAATATGTCACTAATTCCTAAATCTTCTCTTAATTAAATAGATTCATTAATTTATTTAATTAATTAACTACTTCTCCTAAATTAAATAATTATTCTTAATTATTTAATTGTTGTATGTGCCACTTCTTTATTTTTAAATAAAACAATTTGTTTAAAATGCCTCACATAGTTAACTCATTCTTCTTTCAGTAATTAATTTCAAAAATCAATTACTTATTATCTCACAAAATCCATATTTTGAATTAATTTAATTCAAAATGGAAAGATTCTTCTACAAATCAAGTAATTTCTAAAATTACTAATTTGCTAAAATCTCATCTCCTTATCTTCTGATTTTTACTAATTTCATCTCAATGTCACATTTATTCTCCACCATTGATTTAATTTCCTAAATTAAATCCTGTCCACACATTTAGGGATTTTACCCTAACCCTAATTGAGAGTTGCCATTTTGAATCTTAACCATTGATTCTAGGGCATTTCTTAATCTCTCATCTCATCCATCCGTTCAAGATTGCATTTTCTATAAAATGACAATCTTGATCTCATTTTTGAGGGTGCTGGCAAGAAGTTGAGTCCACTTTTTTGCCAAAAAGTGGAAGTGTTTTCCCTGACTTTCAGAATTTTACACTTTGATCTTAAAATTTGAAGCACTTAGACATGGAATCTTAAAAAAAGTTAGTAATTAGAAAATGTAGTACTTAGAGTCTAGTTTCCAAATATCTAATTTATTTCAATACCCAGATTGTACAAATTGAGTTTCAATAAGAATTTCTAAAAACCACTGTTTAAAAGTCTTTTTTTTTTACCATACCATGCACGTGTACGACATCCATATTTTGATTTAAATTATTTTAATTTTCTAGATAATTTTGGGAAAAGATTTGTGATTCATTGAACCTTTCCTTTGATATTTTTTTGTAATTTTTTATTGAATTTTTTTTTTGGTTAAATTTTTATTAGGCATATTTGTCATTATGAAAAATCATCGTGTACGACATGCATAAGATGACTTAAACTTATCATTTTTTTTATTTTTATTTTTAAATTGAAAATAATTGTCTAAAGTTTTCCCTCGTGCAATCCGTTCATAAAAATGTTATGTTGATAAAAAGTTATTAAAATACTAAAAAACACTGAAAAATTCATGTTTATGGACCTGTTTAATTAGAAAATTAAATGAAAAATAAAAAAATTAATCCAATTGTAAAAAAATTTACATATTTGGAATCTACATTGTCTAATCTATAATGGGTTTTAATTTCATCAAAAAGATCTACAAATAAAGCCTTCAGATATATGCCCAAAGTCAATATTTTTTTGTGACATTGCTAGGCCTTCAACTTGCAGGTCAAACCAAGTCCATGGCTTAGGTTCGGATCCCCAAACAATTTCCTGAACCTATAAACAAAGGAAAAACCCGACCTACATTTGAAATTTTAAGAAATGGGATCCCATTTTGAAAATTGTCAAAAACTGCCATTTTTGGAATTTTTGAAAACGAGATCCCGTTTTGAAATTTTTCCAAAAATGGATAGTTTCCAAAAACAAAAACTTTACAAAACAGGATCCCATTTTTTAATTTTTGGCTCAGGATCTTGAGCCTAAACTCTCTTATTATTATCTCTTAATATTGCATTTTCTTTTATTGTCTTCTTACATACTCATTTGTCATCTTAAGCTTCTTGCATTCTATGATTTAATTGTCATGCGCAACATCATATTTTTAAAATCCTTCAAAGCGTTGTTTAGGACTAGACATATAGAGTTTGCTCATCAAATTTGAGGCATCCATTATCACAACAAAGCTAAGGAGGTACAATGGAAATCAATCATGAAGGAGAGAAGATTGGGTGAGACTGTTCTAGTTTCATTCATTTTCCCGTTTATCTCCTATGTTTCATTGTTTGTTGGATTTTAATTAATATGCATGCATTATTATGAATAACAAACTGTTTTTCAGAAATCCATCATTACATTGGTGAACCCGACCCATTATCACATTTTTGCAAGTTCTCGTACGGCCTCAGTTTTTGTTTTGTAGGTACAGGAGTACGAAACGACACAAGTGCTAGCCTACGCGACGCAAGTGCTTTGTCACACCACATTTGAGCTCACGAATGACGCATTTGACCTGTCAAAACGCATTTGATCTCACACCCGACGCATTCGACTTGTCGCAATGCACTTGATCTCTAGAGCGACACAATCGACCTATTGCACCACATTTGATAGACTGCGACGCAAACAACTGGTAATTTCTTTTTTTCAGTTTCTTTCTTTTTCTATTATTTTCTCTTTTTGGTTTCTAGATTAGGGATTTCTTGTGTTACTAATCTTTCCTATGATAGCATGTGTCCAGCTGAATTTAATTAGTTGTATTGTGTTTCTTTTTCCTTTCTATCAAACAATTGGCATCTTTTCACGCATTGGTTAAAAAGAACATACATGCAAGTACTTGCATTGGTTAAAAAGAACAACTCACTTTGTTTCTCATTGGGTTTAAAAATAACTTCTAGATTAGAAAATACTACAAACGGTTAAAATGAACCCTCTTGTTTGACAAACACTGCAAATGGATAAAATGAACACCATGTATATTCTATTTGTTCACATTTCAGTTTTGGTTTAAAACAAACACCATGCGTGTGATCCAAAATATTCATGTGCTCTCTCCTTGTTTTTAAACAAAGATCGATCGAACTATGAATATTTTTGGTCGCTTTTGTTGAACCTTAGAAAATTGGGCCTGCTTTGGTGGGAAAAAGTACTCGCCCCAAAATGATTCAAACTAGCAATGAAGCTCTTTAGCCGAGCTACTTCATACCGGTATATAAATGTGAATCCTAAGGGAAAACCTAGGATTACGAGTGCAGATATGTCATATGGACCAAGTAGTACTCCCCAAAACCCTGTTGAGCTTAACCTCTTTAGGCTGGAGTGCCTCCATAATGGAGCTTAATCTTGGTCACATGTATGACCACTCGAACGGATGTTCGAATTAAATCCTTTATTTTAGCAAGCCAAAAACCTTCTATTCTCTAGTGGAACAATGGTCATTGCCAAGGCACCTGCACCTATGCAGTTCATAGTAGAAATGATCAATCTACCATGGGAGTTTCATGGAGATTGGAAGCTTGGATGCCCTGAGAAGTGAGTGCACTGTAAGGGGCAGCCCATGGGGCCAAGCTTCTGAATTCATTCGCTAAGGATATGCGGTTAGTGGGATCCAAAAGAATACTGTCTTTGCAACCTTAGGATTTATTTTGTCAATGTCTTCAAAGTGATTTTTTTTCATCTTTTCAACACCAAGTGTAAATTCCAAACTGTTTTCAGAAATCATCAACAAACTTCAACAACCTAAAATCTAAGTCAAAACTGGTCAAATCTGCAAAACTTGTTGTTTTCCAAAAATTTGCTTCATGCGACGCAAACGCTTTGTCAAACTACAATCGTTGTCTTTTGAGCCGCAAACACTCTGCTGAGTCACATTTGAAACAATCTGAGCCACATATGAATCATATTGCACCGCATTCGCTATATTGAGCCACATTTTCCAAACATCAAACCGCATCCACCATACTTTGTCGCAATCGACATTTTCTGAACCGCGTTTGATTTTTTGAACTGCATTTGCTATGACGCATTTGCAAGAATTTCACAATCCATCTTCTCACTGTCAAAATTGAAAGTCCACAACTTGTCTTTAATTCAATCAAGTCTTCTTTCACTGTTACAGTTCAAACCAGACTCTTAATTGCTCAACTTCCCTCAAATATTGCATTATAGGTATCATTTTTAGGATCACAATAGGATTCCATTTCCATTCCATTAGATTGCATTGGTAACTTCACCATCTCCTTAGACCATTACTTTTGTAGATTTTAGGAGTAGACTCTTACCATTCATTGCCAAAACTTTTATGAATTATTTCCCACTCAATAGTCTAGTGTGGAAACTTCACTTTGTCATCTTTTAGTCCTTTCATGGTCCATTGGTATTCCAAACTTGAATCATTGCAAAAACTTTGTTTGCTCAAGTTGTTCTCCTTAGATTCCTAAATAGTAAGTACATCTTAGGCTCCTTTTAGTTGCATACCATTTATAGTCCACTTTTAGTGTAAGTACATCTTAGGCTCCTTTTAGTGTCTCATTTTTGGTCTCATTTGCATCTCATAAACATTCCTAAAGTTCCAAAAAACCCAAAAAACATAGTGTCATATTTAGATCATTTTCCTCAAATCATCGTCAAGTTGAGAAAATCTTTTATGGTTGAAACTAGATTACAGAAAAAGAAAAGACTCATGGATTCCTTTGGAAAAGACACCAACTTTCTTGGTTTCACAACTAGCATGGTTTCCTTCCCTAATGACATGAACAATATTTCTTATAACATGGAAAATTCCAACATCAATCCTTTCAGTGAGATGAACATCCCACCAGCTCCATAAGACCTTTTTGAACAATTCATCTGTAGAGACTCAAATGGGGAAGTCTTTGAAGAAGACATATTAGCTACGGACCAACACCCAGAACTTGCTGCTTTTGTGGAAGAAGTAGTCTTAAATGACTCTTCTAGATTCTTAGCTATGCTCCTTGACCAAGGGGCTAAGTTACCAAAGGGATTTGATCTTAACACTCTTAGAGCAACATCTCCCAATCCCTCATCACATAATTCTTCCATGGGAGCTTATTCCCAAAATGTCATCAACACCGTCAATGCTACCTCCCTTGGTCATACTACCACCACAAGCAACAAAACACTTATTGGGGGATCATCTTCCCAAACCAACACCACATCACAATCCATCCCCCAACAAACATCAACCATCCCTTCACAAAAAATGGGTGCAACCACCTCAAACCTCTTTGGAACTTCATCTAGTTCCATGAGTACATCAACAAACCTGTTATTAGGTTCTTCAAATGCTATGGCAACCAACCCATCCAACCCTTTTGGGAGAAATAAACGAAGAGTTTTTATTCGAGGCACCCAACCTAATTCCTCACAGGTTAATACCAACATTCTGATGAACCCAAACACCAACATTCCTCATGACCACAATTTCTTGTTTGGGCAAGGTAATCAAGGCACCCAATCCTTCACTTCATTTGGGCATCAACAAGCTCAAAATCAAGAAGGCCCTCAATCATTCACTCCATTTGGAAATCAACAAACTCAAAACCAACAAGGTCCTCAAATTTATTCCAACATGGGAGGATCTCACATCCCTAGTTATGCCTCTCAATTCCATACACAACAACACATCCCTCATCAAAACACTCATTTCCAACAACTACCTAATCAGAACACTCATTTTTCTCACCGACAACCAATTCCAAATCAACACATCTCATCACAATAGGTGGGCACTCAAGCCATCCCTATCACTAGCATGTGTGATGCTACCAACAACCCACTTATGGGAGCACTCACACTTCGACTCACTACTCTTCAAACAAAGTGGAGACCTTGCAACAATCCAATAAAAAGTCTTACATGTCACATGACTTGTGTCCATACCCATTCGACACAACCTTGTATATGCCACCCTTTCCTCATGGATATGTGGTACCTCATTTTCTTAAATACAAAGGCAAAACGAACCCTACTGAACATTGTAAGTGTGAATAAGGTGTAAAGCAAAAAAGACACTTCTTATATGATATTATATCAAAGACAAAGCTAAATGAATTAATTCACAGCAATAATCTACTGAAAGCATCATATTTTTCTCTATCTCCAAAGATTTATTAAACCACTATGGCTCTCAGATCATGAGAGCACTATGATTGTTAAAATGACAATTAAAAGAATGAGATGGATGCTAATGCAATGATATGGAGCTTAATGTGATAATACTAGATGATAAAGAAACTAAACTAGCATGAATTGATATGGAGACAGATAAATGCAGCTACAGGAGGAAGCCATGATATGAAAGCTTGATTGCTGGATGCTTGAATTCCTCTAGAGTAAGAGTGCATAAATTAGATTATCTGGATCCTTTTCTTGGTTCAATGAGGCTTTATTTATAGATTTCCTAGTTGTAGAAATGCACAGGGAAGGCATTGAGAGGCTTGGGTTCAATCTAGAGGATTGAATGGTGAAAGATGGAGGAGATTGAGATAATTTTGGTGATTGTCTCTACCCATGAAAACACCAGGCAAGAGAAGAGGAAAGATTGATGGAGGAGGATTGAGAGAAGAATTTGGAATTTGTCTCTAATTTGTCTCCAAAACTTCTCGTGAAGTTTCAAAGCATTAATTTTGACATATTTTAGACATAAATTAGACATAGGATATCTAATTCATTTTTGAGGAAATATAGATGGAATATTCCTTGTACCTTTGTTCAAATATTTTGATTTATTTAAATTAGCAAAAGAGGGATAAATAATTTAATAAAACGAACTATAGAAGTTGTTTATTAAATTAAACAGAAGAATATGACAATTAATCAGTAAAGCATTTAATCTTTATTTAATTAATTTAGGATTGATGTGATGGAATAAAATAGGAATTTGATAATTAAATCAAATAAAGTATTTAATTTTGTTTATTTAATTAAGATAAGAAGAATTTAAATGTGAATGTAAATGTGAACTATATAAATAAATATTTCTATTTATTTAGACAGTAGAGGAAATTAGGATAATTAATCAAATAATTTGTATTTAATTAATAGGAATTCTCCAGACCAATTTTAGGTGTATACATTTTGCCCCTCTTTGAAGTGATGTGTTTACATGTTGCTTTGAAGAAAATTTTGATGCTACTACTAGGATCGATGATAAAAAAATAATTCCGTATGCCCCAGACATGCCCTAGAAATTGATTTTTAGATGATTGTCGATAATATGCTCCCTCGGGAGATAAATAAATGATTTGATGATTTTTAGAATTTTTCAAAAAATTTATGATGATTTGATGATGATTTGATTTATCTCTCGACAAATGATGAAGAAATATAGCCCACGGATGAATTTCAATTAATATCATGGATAAAATTAATCAAAATATAATTAAACCCATCAAAAATCCCTTTTCAAAAGTTATATATAGTCCAAAAGGTCATTTTCAAAGTCATTTGTACTTTTGAGTTTGAAAAATCCTTGTGATAGAGACATTTCAGCCAACTGGAGCAAGATGCCAATCCCTTACCATACTCACTGTTTCATGTGCGTTCGACATCACTGACGGTCGGCCGCGTATGGACCTTCGGTATGTACCCATTATCCTCCTCATTTTTTGTGCACTTTTGTTTTTTATGCATTTTATGCTTTAGGTGTTTTGTAGCTAGTTTTAGCGCTTTCAAGCCATGCTATAGTGCTTTCACTCCGGTGTAGTGCTTTCAGTAGGTAGATTAGTGCTTTGAAATTTAGTGCATACGTTAAATTCTCTAGAGCTTCCATAGGATAATGTAGCGCTTTCAATGATATAGCGCTTAGGTAGTGAATTTTAGCACTTTGATGCTAGATTTTAGCACTTTGAGAGTTCTAGCGCTTTGATTTGGTAGATTAGCACTTTCATGGTTTGTTCTAGCGCTTCTGGTAAAGTGGCACTTTGATCGATTATTTTAGCACTTTGGTGCAATAAAACAATGCTTAGTTTAAAATAGCGCTTTGGATGCCTATTATAGCGCATCAGAGTGTTGAAGTAGCGCTTTCAAGTTCTAGCGCTTTAGGTGTCTGAATTAGCACTTTTGACTGATAAAGTAGTGCTTTTGGGATTTAGTGCTTTAGGTGCTTGTTTTAACGCATCCATGTCAGAATTGCACGTTTTGACTTAGTAAACCTTGATTTCATCAATTTTGATCATGTCCATTCTTTGGATTGGTATGATGATAATCCAAATTCTTGATGTTGGATTGTGATGATTTAAATATGAATTTCTCTCATGATAGGTGAGAAGAAATCCTATTTGTGATGATCCTCATTATAAGCGAGGAAATGATTCAATATCTGATAAATCTCATGATAGGCGAGATTAGATAATATTTGATGAACCTCATGATATGTGAGGTTTGTTGATGTTCGCCCATGAATTTTGATAAAAAATTCATACCAAATTTTGGAATAGACTTGATAGTAGAATGACTTTCGATTTCTAGACATAGTACACTAATTGTGGATTTTTCATTATGATGATAGGAGGATTTGGGTACTCTCCAGATGTGAGTGAGGTTTCCTTGGAGTACAAACTTGATACCTTATCTGACACTAGATGAGCTTATGATTATAGGTCGATGCGGCCTGACTAGTTTACTTGACATGCCCTAGATTAGGATTAATCGGGGTCTGTTGACTGCTTTGGCTGAGAGGTGGCATAGTGACAACAAAACCTTTAATTTACCTACTGGCAAGATGATGGTCACACCTGAGGATGTGTGGAAAATTTTGTGCATTCCATTCATGGGGAAGATTGTAGCGTATGATTCTCATGGGGTTGGTGGTAGAGATGCTCTTTGCAGAGTATTCCAAAATTAGGATATTGAGGGTCTGAGCGTTCGATGGAGGAGGATTGTTGACTCATACACCACACTACCAACAGTGCTCACTAGATTTATTGGAAGTTTCCTTTGCCTTGATCGCAAGTCAAAGGGATTCCTTGTGGGTTGGGGCAAGACCTTAGAGAGCATGATGGTACATGGTACTAGATATGAGTGGGGGATGTGATTGCTGACACATCTTTATCATGATCTTCACTCAATGGTGTACCTAGGGGCATGCAGTTTATCAGCAAGGATGACCCTATTATAGGTGTGGGCATGGGATAATTTTTCTATTGCTCAGCCATTTCCAATAGCAGATAGACCAGCAGGCAGACCATATGTGTTCAGATACAGAGGTCGGCTTACCCAGGCCTGGATGGATAAGTTGGAGCATTGGAGGCAGGTTTTTGATGACACAGAGATTGTTACCTGGCATCCATACTTAGACTGTGAGCAGTGGGATGAGGATGATGTAGTTTTGGGATACCTCTATGATTCCATGTATCTAATTGGCCGGACCCCCTTTGTATTAGAGAGATTCTTGCTTCGTCGAGTGTACCGATAGTATGACATTGTTTAGTATATGCCACAGGGGTTAGGCCATTATGCTAGGTGGCAGAGTGATATTCCTGATTAGGGGCCTTGTTTATCATATGATGCTCTAGTAGAGGGATACAGGGGATTACAACCATCACCCTGGGACATGTGCAGAGACATTGCAGAGGCACCAGTTACAGAGGAGTACACTGCATTCTTGGCTTTTGTTCCACATCCTTGTATCACCATTCTGGATGAGCCAACACCGATACCTATAGAGGAGGATGTGGCAGAGGGTTCTATAGATTTTGAGGGTGGTACTCCATCTGGCAGAAATACAGAGAGTGATAGTGATGACAGTAGCAACAACGATAGTGATGGTGGCGGTGGAGGTGATAGAGGGGTAGGGCTAGTTAGTAGTGGTCCATCATCTAGTAGGCCTCGCAAGAGGCGAGCAGTGGCAGTATCGATAGTGGACCACTAGAGACAGATTGTAGGTCTCCAGAAACAAGTTCAGACATTGCAGGGGCTGTTGGTATAGGCCTAGGGTTTGCTTGTTTAGACCCAGACTCAGATGTAGGCCTAGGCTCAAGCCCATGCTCAGGCTTTAGCATAGGTTTAGGGACAGTTGGTTGTTTTATAGACATAGGTTGCACATTGACAGTTGAGCGAGACAGTGCTTGTCAGATTGTTGAGAGGGCACAAGAGACAGTTGAGACTCTATAGTGAGTGGTTGATGGTACCTCGGTTGGAGACTATATGAGAGAGGTTCTGTGGGCTGGCCGAGAGGCTGAGTTTTGTAGGGGAAAATATCATGATGTAGTGCTTGCTGATCGCGAAGTCAGTTATGCCCCGTTGAGATCCAATCGGACTCGCACCTAGATAGTGAGTGAGGGTGTGATCCTGGTCCTTCCAGGGGTGGTGGTGGTACTAGTCCTGTTGGGCCCGCACATTCTGGAAGTAGAAGATCGTAGATGCTATTGTGATTCTCCTTTTTGAGACATGATGTATATTACGATGTACCTCATTTTTGATGATGTGTCTTTATTTCAAACTTCATTGTATACTTGACATTGATGATATATATATGAGATGCAGTTGATGTGATTTTATGATGGTTTATGATGTCTATGTGATGGATGCATTTATTATGTGATGATGTAATGTGATGTTCTATATGGATGATTTAATTTCAATGTGATGATGTAATGATAAATGTATTTATTTCATGTAATGATTCTATGATAAATGCATGTGTAGAATACATGATATATGGATGTATGATGTGATGTATGAATTTCTAAACAATGATCTATACGAATTCTTAAATGTGATAAAAATATATGGATGGATGGATAAATGCTTTTTATTTTAAATGTGATAATGATAAAAATGACGATCCTATGATGAAATAATAATGAATGGATGATGTAACGATAATAATAACATGACTTGCAGTTATTTTAAATGTGATAAAATGTATGGATGCCAAATGATATATGGGTTTAATAAGTGATTGTATGCATATGATGTTGATGGATGATAATGCAATGAATTTTTTTATGAACATGATGCATGTATGGTATAATTTAATGTATAAGTTATTTGATGTTAAATGTATGAATGATGAAATGACGAAACATAATGATGAGATTCATGACTTTTTTGATGATTTTGATCTATGTCAAGTATACTTTGTCCTATTTGTAGATAAGATAATCATTGATTGGAACCCCTTTATGCAACAAATACTCTACAGATAATGAATTATGATGAATGCAATCTAATTTTAACATGCAACTATATGCAAAAACCATTGTCATTTTAACAATACTTTTGTGCTTTTTGTCATCATAGAGCTTTTATTGGATGTTGAAAGTGAGTACAAGCATTAATGGTATGTGTTAGACCCATAATGACCTGAGTACTTCTTTCATGATTTTTGATATTGCAAGTGAACACAAGCATCTAGGTATAATTGAACCGAGATGACTTGAGCATTCATTGTGTAAACAAGTAGTGATTAATTATTTCAATGTGTGAATTATGAATGTCATTGGTGATACATTTGCATAGCACATCCCTCGACAATTCATACATTTAAATGATTAACATACAGACAACAAATAATAAAAACATCATTCTTTTTCCCTATTTCTCTAGTTCAATACATCATTGAGTTACTCCAAAGAAATGATAATCAAAAATACAATTTATCCATTTGTTACTTAGAGTGTTTCAATCATTATTTAGATTTTCAGATCATCCATCCTGACTTTTTTTGATGTTTTTGTGATTTTTGAGATTTTTGACCAAAGACCTAACCTACTAACTTATCTTAGGGGTCTCGGGGGCTGATCAAAGATTAGCCTTGCCTAAGTTACACACGCAGAGACCACATAGTTTGACTGACTCAGACCCATGATTTTGGTTTTTCTTTTTCTAGACTGACTTTTTGAAAGAAAAAAATTGGATTTTCGATATGATATGGATGTTTGATGCCTCTTTGACGATGATTGATGTTGCACTTTGATCTCTATTTTTGTTTTTCTATTATACTGTTGCTTTCCCTTTGGTGAAACCGATTTTTTTGTTGCCCTAGTGATATCCAAATGTTGGCCCCAAGCTTAGGAGTGAGACTTGACTATGTGAAATGATTTTGATATGGATGCAATGATGGCAAGACTAATGACATGATATGATAAGGTACTGATTGCCAAATTATGGATTCCGATATATATCAGAATAGATGGAAAATTTGAACTTTAGAATCACATACGACGTCTGTTTCCAGGTTTTCACCATATGTTTTGATTACACTCTTTGTTTTGTTTTGTTTTTTTTTCTTTTTTTCTTTTTCTGTTTCTTTTTGTATATTCAATAATTTTTTGTATTTTCACGTTGCCAAGATGCCTGTTTGCTAGGTTTTCATCAAGGAAACTATGTTTAGACGTTTGACCCATGCACTAGGATATTCAAGTGTAGAACTTTCTGAGATGGATACTGTTGATAGGTTCATCAAATAGATCCCCTTCTAACATTGATAGTTGATCAACCCCTGATCCATACACTGATATGATGACAAAAGAACCAAGCCAGTTAGACTCAAATTTCCCTTTCTTCTCCATGTCTTGCTGATTCGTAGGGTTTTCCTTTAGTACCAAGTCACCAATCTGAAAGACCCTCAGTTTTACCCTGTGGTTGTAACTTCTTGACATTCTTTGTTGATAAGTCATTAGATGATTAATAGCTTGTTGATGACGATCATCCAACAATTCTAGTTCCTACAGTCTCGATACCCTATAGTCTTCATCTAAAATGATTCCTCTGAGTGATACACGAAGGGATGGAATATCAACTTCAATGGGCAATATGGCTTCTGATCCATATACCAAGGCATATGGTGTAGCTCCTATTGGAGTTCTGATACTTGTTCTGTAGGCCCACAATGTGAGATTGAGTTGAACATGCCAATCTCATCCAACATCGTTTACTGTTTTCTTGAGAATTTTGAGAATTGTTTTTTTAGAGGCCTTTCCTTGGCCATTCCCTTGAGGATAGTACGGTGTTGAAAAATGATGTTGGATATGAAACTTCTCGCATAGCTCTTGGACACATTGATTTTTGAAAGGTTGTCCATTATCATTGATAATGGATTGAGGGATTCCATACTGACAGATTATGTAATTCAAGATGAAAGAGGAGATCTTCTTCCTAGTGATGGTTGTAAGAGGCACTACTTCTATCCATTTTGTGAAATATTTTGTAGCTGTGATAATGAACTTGTGTCCATTGGTTGAAGATGGATTTATTTTTCCTACCAAATCTAGGCCCCATTGACAAAAAGGCCATGTTGATGTGAAGGGATGTAGTTCTTGTGTTGGTGCATGAATCTAATTGCTGTGAATCTGACACTTTTGACATTTCTTGAAAAATTGATAGGATTCTTTTTCCATACATGGCCAATAATATCCCAAATGGAGGAGTTTCTTGGCTAGAGTTATCCCACTCGAATGTGTGCGACAAATACCCTCATGAACCTCTCGTAGGGCCAATTCAGATTCATCGTGTTCTAGACATCGGAGTAAGGTACCATGAAGACCTCAACAATAAATTATGTCTTTGATTAAAGTATGTCATGTGGATTGGCGGATGAAGTTTCATTTTTGGTTCCTAGAAAGGTTAGGAGGAAGGATATTGTCTTTCAGATAAGCATAGGTCTTGGAGGTTTCAATGGTTTCTAGATGGTAGATGGTAGCGGATTCTGAATTATTATGGGAAGGACATGATACTTGTTCCACCATAAACTCATAACAAACGCATTTCTTCGACAATTGTAATAATGAAGCAATTGTGGCCATAGCATCCGCAACCTTGTTCTCCGCCCTTGGAATTTGATGAAACTTGATATTGACAAAGAACTATTTCAGATTATCTATGTGTTGCTTGTAGGGCATCAAATTTTCATCTTTTGTTTGATACTCGTCATTTACTTCATAAATGACTAGTTGAGAGTCCCCATATACTTGTAAATTTGTGATCTTGCATTGAATTACTATTTTGACCCCAATGATTAATGCTTCATATTCTACCACATTATTTGTACATTGGAACATTAGTCTATATGATTTTGGAATGGTGTGTCCTTGTGGAGAGATGAACAAAATCGCTGCTCTTGATCTACACTGTGTGTATGATCCATCAAAATCTAATACCCATTGTTGGGGCATCACTGTTAGAATGTCTACATCTGGAAGCTCCATTGTCATTGGTCGATCATCTGGTAGAGGAGCTTCAACAAATTATTCAATGATTTCCTGATGCTTGATGGCTTTTCTCTCCACATATTCAATGTCAAATTCACTTAATAGCATGACCCACTTTGCCAGTCTACCTGTTAAGGTAGCTTTACTAAGTAGATACTTTAATGGGTCGATCTTTGCTATTAACTTGATTGTATGGGTCAACATATAATGTCTCAGCTGTTGAGTAGAAAACACTATTTCCAAGCAAGACTTCTCTATGAAAGTGTAGTTTATTTTATACCCATTTAATTTCCTACTGATATAGTAGATGGCATGTTTTTTTCCTTCATTATCCTCTTGTGCTAATAGTGCCCCCAAAGAGATATATGTCATGGCAATGTACAATATCAAAGGTCTTCCTTCTGTTGGTGGCATGAGAATGGGTGGTGACATTAGATACTATTTGATTTGATTGAACTTTGTTTCACACTCCTCATCCCACTTGAAAACTATATTTTTATGCAAAAGGTGATTAAATGGATGACTCTTGTCCGCCAGCTGGGAGATAAATCTTCTGATCGATTGGAGCCTTCCCTCTAGTGATCTAAGTTGAGTGATATTATTAGGAAGTGACATCTCCATTATTGCTTTGAATTTTGTGGGATCCATTTCAGTGCCTTTTTCTGAGACAATGTACCCTAATAGTTTTGTTGATGTGACCGCGAAGACACACTTCTTGGGGTTTAATCTGACATTCAATTTTGCTAGTCGTGTGAAGATTTTGTCTAGGATATGCAGATGTCCATCCCTTGTACAATATTTTTCTAAGATTTTATCCACATAATCCTCCATGAAGGTGTGCATCATATCATGGAAGATTGTCGTCATTGCTCTTTGATAGGTGGCTGCTACATTTTTCAGACCAAATGGCATGACATTCCAGCAGAAAGTTCCCCATGGACATGTAAAAGCCATCTTTTCTTGATCATCTAGAGCTATTTTTATTTGATTGTACCTAGAGAAACTATCCATGATTGATAATATGGCAAGCCCTGCCATCAAGTCCACAATGATGTCAGTATTTGGTAGTGAAAAATCATCCTTCGAGCATGCTTTATTTAGGTCCTTGAAATCCGTACATATCTTGATACTATTGTCTAGCTTTGAAATAGGTACAAGGTTTGATATCCATTTGGCATAGTCTATAGACCGTATGAATCCAGCATCCAACAATTTATTTAGCTCTGTCTTTACCATCAATTCAATATGGGGATGCATTTTTCTCAATTTTTGCTTGACAGGCTTGATTCCTATTGGCAAAGACAAATGATGCATGAGTAGATTTGGGTCTAAGCCTAGCATATTAGAATATGACCAAGTGAAGTTGATGCTCCTTTCTTTAAAGAAATTGATGAAGTCTGATGTCTCTTGAGCTATCATGGATTCTGCCAAATGTAGGATTTTTGACTTTTCTTCTGTGTCGATGTTCATAGACTGTGTTGGTTCTACCAGAACTGATGATCCCTCATGATAATGTTCTGGAAGAGTGTCAAATCTTCCATCCTTCAGTGCCTCAGAGAGGTTTTTACCATTAGATGCATTCTTTATTTTTTCTTTTTCGAGATCTAATGCTGCCATAGAATGGTTTTCACCATTAGATCTATTTTCCTTGTTTTCAATTTTGCAATTGGAAGTTTTGACACCCTTCTGCCGAGTCGCGTTGTTATGAGTATTACAGACAGAACTTGTACTAGGTTCGGTATGGCATAGGAAATTTATGATGGCATGATCGTCTTCAAGTCTTTGCATAGTTAGGGGTTTGCTAGGTTCCCAGTCAATAAGTTCTGGATGGATTAATGGCATGAGATTATCAGATTCATTGAAGGTAATGGATGTAAGGGTTTGGATGACCATTTTGTCATAGTTTTTTATTGGGATATCGAGGTCAATGATGGTAGCTTCTTCAAGATCATCTAGCTCACTCAAGGTCTGATCGTCCCCAATTGAATCATCAATATTGAGTGACCCTGCCATGAATGGTCTTGACCTAGAGCCTTGGCCCTCCTCTCGCATAGGTGCATGTTTTTGTATTACATCAATTTGAATATCGATGCAAGATATATCAAAGTATATATCCCACTCATATTCATTTGAATCTATTTCAGAGCTATCTCTAAGCTGAAAGATTCTTTCTGTGAGGAGATCCCATAATGGATTGAGAGATTCCATACCAACAAATTATCTAATTCAAGATGAAAGAGGAGATCTTCTTCCCAGTGATGGTTGTAAGAGGCATTGCTTCTATCCATTTTTGTGAAATATTATGTAACTGTCATAATGAACATGTGTCCATTCGATGAAGATGGATTTATTTTTCCTACCAGATCTAGGCCCCATTGACAAAAAGGCCATGTTGATGTGAAGGGATGTAGTTCTTGTGCTGGTGCATGAATCAGATTGCTGTGAATCTGACACTTTTGACATTTCTTGAAAAACTGATAGGATTCTTTCTCCATGCATGGCCAATAATATCCCAAATAGAGGAGTTTCTTGACATCAAAGTAAAGTACCATCAATACCTCAACAATAAATTATGTCTATGATTAAAGTGTGTCATGCGGATTGGCAGATGAAGTTTCATTTTTGGTTACTAGAAAGGTCAGGAGGAAGGATATCGTCTTTCAGATAAGCATAGGTCTTTTCATAGATGGAGGTTTCAATGGTTTCTAGATGGTAAATGGTAGCGGATTCTGAATTATTATGGGAAGGACATGATACTTGTTCCACCATAAACTCATAACAAACACGTTTCTCTAACAATTGTAATAATGAAGCAATTGTGGCCATAGTGTCCGCATCCTTGTTCTCAACCCCTGGAATTTGGTCAAACTTGATATTGACAAAGAACTGTTTTAGATTATCTATGTGTTGCTTGTAGGGCATCAAATTTTCATGTTTTGTTTGATACTCGTTATTTACTTGATAAATGACTAGTTGAGAGTCCCCATATACTTGTAAATTCGTGATCTTCCATTGAATTACTATTTTGATCCCAATGATTAATGCTTCCTATTATTCCACATTATTTGTACACTGGAACATTAGTCTATATGATTTTGGAATGGTGTGTCCTTGTGGAGAGATGAACAAAATCCCTGCTCCTGATCCGCGTTGTGTGTATGATCCATCAAAATCTAATACCCATTTTTGGGGCATCACTGTTAGAATGTTTGCATCTAGAAACTCCATTGTCACTGGTTGATCATTTGGTAAAGGAGCTTCAGCCAATTGTTTAGTGATTTCCTAACGCTTGATGGATTTTTTCTCCACATATTGAATGCAAAATTCACTTAATAAAATGACCCACTTTTCTAGTCTACTTGTTAAGGTAGCTTTACTGAGTAGATACTTTAATGGGTTGATCTTTGCTATTAACCTGATTGTATGGGTCAACATATAATGTCTCAGCTGTTGAGTAGAAAACACTACTACCAACAAAGAATTCTCTATGAAAGTGTAGTTTATTTCATACCCATTTAATGTCCTGCTGATATAGTAGATGGCATGTTCTTTTCCTTCATAATCCTTTTGCGCTAATAGTGCCCCCAAAGAGATATATGTCATGGCAATGTACAATATCAAAGGTCTTCCTTCTGTCAGTGGCATGAGAATGGGTGGAAAGATTAGATACTATTTGATTTGATTGAATGTTTTTTCACACTCCTCATCCCACCTGAAAACTATATTTTTATGCAAAAGGTGATTAAATGGACGACTCTTGTCTGCCAGCTGGGAGACAAATCTTCTGATCGATTGGAGCCTTCCCTGTAGTGATCTGAGTTGACTGATATTCTTAGGAAGTGGTATCTCCATTATTGCTTTGACTTTTGTGGGATCCACTTCAATGCCTTTTTCTGAGAAAATGTACCCTAATAGTTTTGCCGATGTGACCCCGAAGACACACTTCTTGGGGATTCATCTAACATTGAATTTCGTTAGCTGTGTGAAGATTTTGTCTAGGATATGCAGATGTCCATCCTTTGTACTAAATTTTTCTAAGATGTCATCCACACAATCCTCCATGAAGGTGTGCATCATATCATGGAAGATTGTCGTCATTGCTCTTTGATAGGTGGCTCCTGCGTTTTTTAGACCAAATGGCATGACATTCCATCAAAAAAATTTCCATGGACATGTAAAAGCCATCTTTTCTTGATCTTTTGGAGCTATTTTTATTTGATTGTACCCAGAGAAACCATCCATGATTGACAATGTGGCAAGCCCTACCATCAAGTCCACAATGATGTCGATATTTAGTAGTGAAAAATCATCCTTCGAGCATGCTTTATTTAGGTCCTTGAAATCCGTACATATCCTAATACTATTGTCCAAATTTGGAATAGGTATAAGGTTTGATATCCATTCGAAATAGTCAATAGACTGTATGAATCCAGCATCCAACAATTTCTTTAGCTCTGTCTTTACCATCAATGCGATATGGGGATGCATTTTTCTCAATTTTTGCTTGACAGGCTTGATTCCTATTCGCAAAGACAAATGATGCATGAGTAGATTTGGATCTAAGCCTGGGATATCAGAATATGACCAAGCAAAGTTGATGCTTCTTTCTTTAGAGAAATTGATGAAGTCCGATCTCTCTTGAGCTATCATGGATTCTGCCAGATGTAGGATTTTTGACTTTTCTTCTGTGTCGATGTTCACAGACTATGTTGGTTCTACTAGAACTGATGATTGCTCATGATAATGTTCTAGAAGAGTGTCAAAGTGTTCATCCTTTAGTGCCTCAAAGAGGTTTTCACCATTAGATGCGTTCTTTATTTTTTATTTTTCGAGATCTAATGCTGCCACAAAATGGTTATCACCATTAGATCTATTTTCCCTGTTTTCAATTTTGCAATTGGAAGATTTGACACCCTTCTACCGAGTCACGTTGTTATGAGTATTATAGATAGAACTTGTACTAGGTTCGGTATGACATAGGAAAATTATGATGGCATGATCATCTGCAAATCTTTGCATAGTTAGGGGTTCGCTAGGTTCCCAGTCAAAAAGTTCTGGATGTATTAATGGCATGAGATTATCAGATTCATTCAAGGTGATGGATGTAAGGTTTTGGATGACCATTTTGTCATAGTTGTTTATTGGGATATCGAGGTCAATGATGGTACCTTGTTCAAGATCGTCTAGCTCACTCAAGGTCTGATCATCCCCAATTGAATCATCGATATTGAGTGACCCTCCCATGAATGGTCTTGACCACGGGCCTTGGCCCTCCTCTTGCGTAGGTGCATATTTTTGTATTACATCAATTTGAATATCGGCACAAGATATATCAAAGTATATATCCCAGTCATATTCATTTGAATCTATTTTAGAGCTATCTCTAAGCTGAAGGATTCTTTCTCTGAGGAGATCCCATAATGGATTGAGAGATTCCATACCGACAGATTATGTAATTCAAGATGAAAGAGGAGATCTTCTTCCCAATGATGGTTGTAAGAGGCACTACTTCTATCCATTTTGTGAAATATTATGTAGCTATGATAATGAATATGTGTCCATTGGATGAAGATGGATTTATTTTTCCTACCAGATCTAGGCCCCATTGAAAAAAAGGCCATGTTGATGTGAAGGGATGTAGTTCTTGTGCTGGTGCATGAATCAGATTGCTGTGAATCTGACACTTTTGACATTTCTTGAAAAACTGATAGGATTCTTTCTCCATGCATGGCCAATAATATCCCAAACGGAGGGGTTTCTTGGCTAGAGTTATCCCACTCAAATGCGTGCCACAAATACCCTCATGAACCTCTCGTAGGGCCATTTCAGATTTGTCATGTTCGAGACATCAAAGTAAAGTACCATCAATACCTCAACAATAAATTATGTCTATGATTAAAGTATGTCATGCGGATTGGCAGATGAAGTTTCGTTTTTGGTTACTAGAAAGGTTAGGAGGAAGGATATAGTCTTTCAGATAAGCATAGGTCTTTTCATAGATGGAGGTTTCAATGGTTTCTAGATGGTAGATGGTAGCGGATTCTGAATTATTATGGGAAGGACATGATACTTGTTTCACCATAAACTCATAACAAACACGTTTCTTTGACAATTGTAATAATGAAGCAATTGTGGCCATAGCGTCCGCATCCTTGTTCTCCGCCCTTGGAATTTGGTCAAACATGATATTGACAAAGAACTGTTTCAGATTATCTATGTGTTGCTTGTAGGGCATCAAATTTTAATCTTTTGTTTGATACTCGTTATTTACTTGATAAATGACTAGTTGAGAGTCCCCATATACTTGTAAATTTGTGATCTTCCATTGAATTACTATTTTGATCCCAATGATTAATGCTTCATATTATTCCACATTATTTGTACACTGGAACATTAGTCTATAAGATTTTGGAATGGTGTGTCCTTGTGGAGAGATGAACAAAATCCCTGCTCTTGATTCGCGTTGTGTGTATGATCCATCAAAATCTAATACCCATTGTTGGGGCATCACTGTTAGAATGTTTGCATCTAGAAACTCCATTGTCATTGGTTGATCATCTAGTAAAGGAGCTTCAGCCAATTGTTTAGTGATTTCCTAACCCTTGATGGATTTTTTCTCCACATATTGAATGCCAAATTCACTTAATAAAATGACCCACTTTTCCAGTCTACCTGTTAAGGTAGCTTTACTGAGTAGATACTTTAATGGGTTGATCTCTGCTATTAACCTGATTGTATGGGTCAACATATAATGTCTCAGCTCTTGAGTAGAAAACACTACTACCAACAAAGACTTCTCTATGAAAGTGTAGTTTATTTCATACCCATTTAATGTCCTGCTGATATAGTAGATGACATGTTCTTTTCCTTCATAATCCTTTTGTGCTAATAGTGCCCCCAAAGAGATATATGTCATGGCAATGTACAATATCAAAGGTCTTCCTTCTGTCGGTGGCATGAGAATGGGTGGCAAGATTAGATACTATTTGATTTGATTGAATGTTTTTTCACACTCCTCATCCCACTTGAAAACTATATTTTTATGCAAAAGGCGATTAAATGGATGACTCTTGTCCGCCAGTTGGGAGATAAATCTTCTGATCGATTGGAGCCTTCCCTGTAGTGATCTAAGTTGACTGATATTCTTAGGAAGTGGCATCTCCATTATTGCTTTGACTTTTGTGGGATCCACTTCAATGCCTTTTTCTGAGACAATGTACCCTAATAGTTTTGTTGATGTGACCGCGAAGACACACTTCTTGGGGTTTAATCTAACATTGAATTTTGTTAGCTATGTGAAGATTTTGTCTAGGATATGCCGATGTCCATCCCTTGTACAAGATTTTTCTAAGATGTCATCCATACAATCCTCCATGAAGGTGTGCATCATATCATGGAAGATTGTTGTCACTGCTCTTTGATAGGTGGCTCCTGCGGTTTTTAGACCAAATGGCATGACATTCCAGCAGAAATTTTTTCGAGGACATGTAAAAGCCATCTTTTCTTGATCTTTTGGAGCTATTTTTATTTGATTGTACCCAGAGATACCATCAATTCCACAATGATGTCGATATTTGGTAGTGAAAAATCATCCTTCGTGCATGGTTTATTTAGGTCCTTGAAATCCATACATATCCTGATACTTTTGTCTAGCTTTGAAATAGGTACAAGGTTTGATATCCATTCGACATAGTCTATAGACTGTATGAATCCAGCATCCAACAATTTCTTTACCTCTGTCTTTACCATGAATGCGATATGGGGATGCATTTTTCTCAAATTTTGCTTGACAGGCTTGATTCCTATTGGCAAAGACAAATGATGCATGAATAGATTTGGGTCTAAGCCTTGCATATAAGAATATGACCAAGTGAAGTTTATGCTTCTTTCTTTAAAGAAATTGATGAAGTCCGATCTCTCTTGAGCTATCATGGATTCTGCCAGATGTAGGATTTTTTACATTTCTTTTGTACCGATGTTCACAGATTGTGTTGGTCCTACCAAAACTAATGATCAGTCATGATAATGTTCTGGAAGAGTGTCAAATCTTCCATCCTTGAGTGCCTCAAAGAGGTTTTCACCGTTAGATGCATTCTTTATTTTTTCTTTTTCGAGATCTTATGCTGCCATAGAATGGTTTTCACCATTAGATCTATTTCCTTGTTTTCAATTTTGCAACTAGAAGATTTGAAACCCTTTTTCTGAGTCACATTGTTATGAGTATTATATAAAAAACTTGTACTAGGTTCTATATGACATAGGAAATTTACAATTCCATGATCGGCTACAAATCTTGGCATAGTTAGGGGTTCTGTAGATTCCTAGTCAATAAGTTCTGGATGGATTAATGACATGAGATTATCGAATTCATTCAAGGTGATGGATGTAAGGGTTTGGACAACCATTTTGTCATAGTTGTTTATTTGGATATCGAGGTCAATGATGGTACCTTCTTCAAGATCGTCTAGCTCACTCGAGGTCTGATTATCCCCAATTGAATCATCGATATTGAGTGACCCTGTCATGAATGGTCTTGACCTAGAGCCTTGGTCCTCCTCTTGCGTAGGTGCATATTTTTGTATTACATCAATTTAAATATCAGTGCAAGATATATCAGAGCATAGTTCCCACTCATATTCATTTGAATCTATTTCAGAGCTATCTCTAAGCTAAAGGATTCTTTCTACAGCCTTCCTTGTCATCTCCTTTTTGTCTTCTTCAGAGTATCTTAATCCCATATTCTCTTTTGATTGGAGAGTGAGGGGTTGAATAGGGTCAATTATTCCTTTCTTTCTTAAACCAACAAGTCCTTGTCCCTCGTACCCCATGTTTTCTAAAATAGCTTTTCCTTTTCCATTTTTTTCGGTGTTGATGTTGACATTTTTGATACTGGTATTTGATGTTGATGGTTATTCATCTTTTATATAGCCAATCTAGGATTGGTTTGTTGTCTGATTCGTCCAATATGGTACCGATTTTGACAAACCTTTCTTCAAGAACTGTGGTTGGTAATGATGTTTTATTTTTTATCATAGATGGTTGACCATATTTCCTAGGAGATGGCTTTAACTATGATAGGTTAATCGATTGCTCCATAGAATATGTTCCCATTCCCTTGTTAGTCAGTTGGATTTGCTCTTTAAATTTTTGTGATAAAGAAGTTTGTTGATCGGGATTATCTATTGATTGAGCTTCAACAGGACTTGTTTCTTTTTCCTTACCCTTTTTCTCTACCCACTTGGTGGTAATACTTGGACATTCTTCTTCATTGGATGATCTTGAACTGGATGCTTCCCTGTTGTGAGGCACTAAGGTATCTTGGGAGATTCTAGTTGTGTCACAATGTTGAGGATGATTATAATCAAGAGATATAGTCACCTCCTGTCTATTTATTGGGAACTTTAAACATTGATGATATGTCGAAGGTACGGCCTGCATTTCATGGATCCATGGTAATCCTAAGAGTATGTTGTATGTTAACTCTTTTTCCAACACTTGACATGCTATATGTTTCATCATTGGCCCCACTTGAATGGTAACACAATTAGTCCCTTAGATGATCTTTTTTCCTCATCATATGCTTTGATAGTCATTTTCCTTCGAGCATCAATAACATCATCAGAATACCCTAATACACAAATTAACTTGAGAGTGCAAATGTTCATACTAGCTCCCCCATCTATTAAGACTCTCTTGACACTATGATTATGGATTAAGACTTTGATATGGAGTGCAGTATTATGGGGATGGTTTAGTGAGACATCATCCTGTTCAGAGAATGATAGACAATGCAGGGTAGTCAAATGCCCCACCATAGCTTGGAACTGGTAAACATTTAGATTCGTTGGTACCGTAGTGGCTACTAGTGCTTGTTCTAGAACCTCCTTATGTGATGGTGATAATTTAAGGAGTTCTAGTATTGATATCTGTGCAGGAATGTTTTGCAGTTGATCGATAATGTTATAATGAGATGGAGGTGGAACTGCATGTGTGGATTTGACTCCCTTTAACATTACCTTGGATTGCCCCCTAGTTATTACATTTACTGGTTGATGTTCTTGACGGTCTTTGATTTTTAAGACATTGATTTGATTGTCAGAGTTTTGTATGCTTGGGAGAATATCTAAATGGGTAGTGTTGTTGATTTTGGGCTCGCTAATGTCATGATCAACTGCATGATCACTCTCTACTTTAGATAAACAAAGGATTGTTTTGTCATAGACATGATTGATGTTCTTACCTTTGTTGTTTGAGGATGATGATGCTCCTTTTTCATAGTTTGGAAAAGGGTCCTTGAAGGCCAAATGATCGTTATTGTTTTGGGGTGTTTCCACATATGCTTTATTGTTGTCGATCAAGTCTTGTATTGTGTGCTTCAACTCCATACAATCATTGGTTTTGTGACCTTTTTTATTATGGAAGTTGCAGTAATCTATGTCATTCCACCATGGTGGTTTGACCTTTGGATCCCAGAATCGGGCTTCCCGTGCAGTGATAAGGCCACTAGTGACTAATTCTTTCATTGTTGATTCTATCGTTTGGCCTAAAGGTGTGAACCTATGCCGATTTGATGGTTTATGATATGACTGTGTTTTTACAATCTCATTGCTTTGTATGATATTTGACGTGAAAATTTGATCATTGTTTTGATTCTTTGATGTAGATGCTCTCAAGTTAAAAACCGGTTTGACATTTTGGGAATCATTTGTTGTTTCATTGGTAGTCGTGTTTTGATTCTTTTGCTAAAATTTTGGCTTTTCACTGCATGAGTATTGACTGGAGGAGTTACTTGTGTTATTTGTTTTATTGTTGAAATGATTGATAACTCCTCTTTGGACTAATGCTTCCTCAATTTTAAGACCGTTTTCTATTACTTTTTCGAATGTCGGAGGACATTACAATTCTAGCCTATAACTCATTTCCTCCATCAAGTTGTCAATGAACAACTCCATCTTTTCTTCCTCAAGAATGGATCGAGGATATCTAGCAAACAATCATCGCCATCTTTGTAGAAAAGACAAGAACATCTCCCCTTTGTTTTGTTTTAAGTTATAAAGATCCTTTATTGTAACATCATGTTGGATGTTAAATTAATATTGGGAGATGAACTTGTTGAAAAGTTCTTCAAAAGTTCTGATACCTGGTTGTAATTTTGAGAACCATTCCATACATGTACCTCCCAAAATTCTTGGGAATAACCTTCTTAAGTTTCCTCTTGGGCAAACTCAAGGCTCATTGTTTTAAATTCCCGGATATGATCTATTGGATCCATTCTTCCATTGTACTTATCATATTTTGGGAATTCACAGTGTCTTGGAAAAAGTATCAGGTCGACTGTTGCATTCAAAGGATAAGGAAAAATGTCCTATATCACATATATTTTGGTACTCCCTTTCATCATATCGTGTATCTGTTGTTGTAACAGTTGCATTTGGGATGTCAAAGCAGCAACTGGATCTATTGTTTATGTGGGTTGTGGTATTTCAGTCTCACTTGTTCCAAGTGCTTCCTTCAGATGATTTACGTCAAAGTCCTTGTGAATTTTTGCACCTGATTCAGCCAACATCAAAAGATACTTCTTGATATCTTGTTCTAAATTTTTTTCCATAAATTTATGGAATTTGGGATCTTGTTGAGCTGCCTGAATATCCTCTGGGTTTATTTCATTCTTATCATTTTGGTTCAGATTGTTCCAAGGATTTTCCTCTACCATTGTTTGGGATGTTTCAAGTTCTTGCTCGAAGAGTCTCTATTTTTGGGACCTAGTGAAGATTGGCATACAAATTTTTACACTTTCTTTCAAAATGTTGATCTTCTATGCTGAAAAAAATGTTAATTTGAACTTTTAACAAAGTCAAATAAGATGATTGATCTTATTGATGAGACTATGCCAAAAATTTGATTACTATACTTGGTTTCGTGATAAAGGATGATAGTATCCCTATGATGAAACTTTTGTGTAGTAATCGATTGTGTATTTTTATTTGACACTTCTAATTTGCAAGATCTTGTTTCAATTCATAAGATTGGAAATTTATATAAACCTTTCTAATTTCGGTCTCTAGACAGTGATTCTGATAAAAAAAAACTATGTTCAGGTAAAGACTTTGGATAAATGACAGATAAACTGATTGGTAAGATTTTTGAACTCTTTGTTTTGAAATCACCAAAATAGACTAAAGAAGTGCTATTTCACAGAAGCGCTAAAATAGAGTCTCGAAGCGCTGAAACAGGCGATGGAAGCACTATCTTCATAGAAGCGCTGATATAGTGCTCGAAAGCACTACAAAAAGTGATGGAATTGGTGTTTTTACAGAAGCGCTAAAATAAAGTCTGTAAGTGCTAAAATAGTCCCAGAAAGCGCTATTTCACAGAAGCACTAAAACAGTGACCCGAAGCACTGAAACAGGTTTCCAGAGCGTTAAAAATAGGACTGTTACGACTCTTTATTGTAAAATTTGATCTAGCCTTGTGGCATGCTATATTGTGGGTTGTGGAAAATAAGACTGACGTATGCATTGACTGTGGTTGTGATAATGTGTAAGAGCTCTCCTTTGAAAGAAGGCTCGTGAATAGAGTGGTTCTACTGCATAATCTAAAGTGTGACCCCTAGCAAAATCATGATATCTATGGATGAATGTTCTATGTTTCAAAAAGAGTTTTTGATTTTGATATAGAAAATGCCCTCTTTTTTTTTATTTCGATAACTCAAAGGTTCCTTGGGTTTTGTGATTTTGATTTTTCTCTTGACAAACGTGGTGGACTTCCACTTTTGAAGCATGGAGTTTTCTAATCTAACTTGACTTTGTTGCTTTCAGGATGATCTTTAATCTGATTTTAATGGTTTTTTGAAAACACAACAAGCAATTGTGAATAATTGTTTTAAACTGAATAGATCGTGTATGTTCAAAAACCACGAATGGTCTTTATTAATTTTTATGAGTTACTTTGACAATTGTACACAAATCAAACAGACTCACACTTAAGGACAAATAGGTCATTATTATACTCACAAGCCACATCTTGAATTGCGTTGACACACATAGTCGTGTCAACCCCTAGAGGGCACCCATGTTTTTGTTGTTTCTAGGCGTGTACTTAGAGTTGGATTTCTCATCCTCTGAGCAAATGGTCCTTGTAAATTATATGGTGAGTGTCTTGGGGGCAGATTCTTCCCTCCCCTTCCACCATGAGTATGACAATTTATGGATACTAACTCAGCGAGAAACTACTCTATGGTTCGTAGATAGGGCTTCCGTGTGGTGTGGAAAATAGATAAACTCCCTCAGGAGACCTCCCAATCTTTAGAAAAAAGATTTTGGAGATGGTTATCTTGCTCACTACCGCCAAGTTGGACTTTCATCAACAACTTCCATTTTTATTATAGTGGGTTGGAATCCTTGGTTTTAGGCATTCCCACTCAGGTCGTTCCTGTAGGGTGAGTAATTTTTCCCACTATAGTAGGCCTTCTAAAGGATTTAACAAAGCATAAATAGCATGAAGTAAAAAGTGAATCTAACACTTTGATTACCTAGTTAAGGGGAGAGCATAAGCCTAATCACCACAAGCACAACATATAACTTGTTTTGTTTTAAGCCCAAAAATAAATTTTCTAATCCATGTGAAGGTGTTGTTTCACATAAATTATGTTGTTCTTTTTAACTTATACTATAAAAATGTGATGACTATCCTAGGATTGATAAATTTTCTTTTAAGAAAACAAAAAGTGGCTAGCCTAGGATTGATACATTTTAGAAACCAAGAAGTGACTATCCTAGGATTGATAATTTTTAGAAACCGGAAGTGACTATCCTGGGATTGATAAATTTTAGTCCAACTATGAAAAAAATTAAAATCTGGCCGTGGCTGTGTTGGATCTAGACTAATTTTACAAAAGCGTTGGAACAATCCACCGAAGCACTATAACACGAAAGCGCCGAAAGAGGACACCAAAGCACTAAAGTTTTCCACATAAGCGCTAACTCACTGGTGCACTGCAATAGGTTATGGAAGCACTGAAATCGAAAGCGCTGAATTTTTTTACGTATGCATTGTCATAACATGGAAGCACCGAAACAAACCATGGAAGTGTTGTAGTTTGCCACAGAAGCACTATAGTATTCGATGAAAGTGCTAAAATAGAACACGCTAAAAACCTGCATGACACTTTTCAACAAAGTTGATAAAATTGGGGTTAATGCCCCATGGTGGGCACCAAATTGTAAGTCTGAATAAGGTGTAAAGCACAAAAGACACTTCTTAATATGACATTATATCAAAGACAAAGCTAAATGAATCAATTCAAATCAATAATCTACTGAAAGCGTCATATTTTTCTCTATCTCCAAAGATTTATTAAACCATTGTGGCTCTCAAATCATGAGTGCACTATGATTGTTAAAATGACAATTCAAAGAATGAGATGGATGCTAATATAATGATATGGAGCTTAATGTGATAATACTAGATGATAAAGAAACTAAACTACCATGAATTAACATGGAAACAGATAAATGCAGCTACAGGAGGAAACCATGATATGAAAGCTTGATTGCTGGATGCTTGAATTCCTGTAGAGTAAAAGTGCATAAATTAGATTATCTACATGATTTTCTTGGTTCAATGAGGCTTTATTTATAGATTTCTTGGCTGTAGAAATGCATAGGGAAGGCATTGAGAGGCTTGGATTCAATCTAGAGAATTGAATGGTGAAAGATGGAGGAGATTGAGAGAATTTTGGTGATTGTCTCTACCCATGAAAACACTAGGAAAGAGAAGAGGAAAGATTGATGGAGGAGGATTGAGAGAAGAATTTGGAATTTGTCTCCAATTTGTCTCCAAAAATTCCTGTGAAGTTTCAAAGCATTAATTGTGACATATTTTAGACATAAATTAGACATAGGATATCTAATTCATTTTTGAGGAAATATAGATGGAATATTCCTTATACCTTTATTCAAATATTTTGATTTATTTAAATTAGCAAAAGAGGGATAAATAATTTAATAAAACGAACTATAGAAGTTGTTTATTAAATTAAATAGAAGAATATGGAAATTAATCAATAAAGCGTTTAATCTTTATTTAATTAATTTAGGATTGATGTGATAGAATAAAATAGGAATTTGATAATTAAATCAAACAAAGTATTTAATTTTTTTTTTAATTAAGATAAGAAGAATTTAAATGTGAATGTAAACATGAACTATATAAATAAATATTTCTATTTATTTAAACAGTAGAGGAAATTAGGATAATTAATCAAATAATTTGTATTTAATAAACAGGAATTCTCTAGACCAATTTTAGGTGTATACAAACATATAAGAGAATTCACCGCTAGTTGCATAGACATTGCATATGAACAAACATATCTCATGAGACTTTTTTCGAGAATTATCACCGGTGATGCACTAAAATGGTTCTTGCTATTGCCTAAAGGAATCAAAACATGGGATGAAGTAGTGAACAAGTTTTTTGAGAACTATGCCTATAACATTAACACGGATATCACCATTGCCTCCCTATGCAGACTTACCCAAGAGGATGCAGGAGAGACTTTTATCCCATTTTTTCAAAGATGGAGAACCTTAGCAAGCAGATATCTGGTAGAAATACCAGAAAAGGAGAAAGTCACCATGTTTATATAAACTCTCCTAGGACTGCTAAGGTATGGATTACAAGTCCATTGTTGCACCACCTTTGTTGACCTTGTTGAAAAGGGTGTTCAACTTGAGAAAACCTTGATTGCCAAAGGCGAATTAAATTATGATGGCAAAACCATCAATACCACCAAAAATAATAACCCAAGTAGCTCAAATGAAAAAACCAAATATTGGGTTAAGAACAAACACATCATTAATGATGGTGTGGTCGATGCCAAAACCATCAATGCAACAGGTCATGTACTCACCATCAAAGGAGTGAAAAATCAAAACACAACTATAAATACACCAACACCAACTGCCAGTGCTCTTCAAAGCAATCCTACTCAAGCTAATCAAAGGAAGTTGCGTCAAGCCTGACAATTCCAAAAATACACATACATCCCTTTGGGTGAATCTATTAAAATTGTCTTGAAGAAACTTCTTCAAAACGACGTGATAACACTGGAAGAGCCTAAACTGTATGAACCTAGTTAGTTCAATCCATCATGGTGGGATGATAGTGCATTTTGTGACTACCACTGTGCCAAGGGCACAAAAATTCCTCTTGTCATTAGCTGTGAAATTTGGTACAAGACCTCATTGAAAATCACACCATTGAGTTGGATGGTCAACCATTCACATCTAATGCAAACCATTCTATTCACAAGAACCCACTGCAGGATCATGGTAAACCTTCCTCATCTGGCACAAAGAATACCAATAATCAAGCCAATCACATCCATCCTGCCTATAATAATGTCTTCCCTGCTTACAATTATCCCAGTGGTACCATTATTAACAATCTTCGCGCCACTGATGAAGATGAGTGTGTTAATACTATTACCATTAAAAAATCATCGGAATGCAATGTCACCACGTGTAAAGGCAAGGTCACCATCCCATGTCCCTCTGCACATCAGCCTATGATCACCATACCCAGTTCATTTGCCAGATAGTCAAACCCTAAACCAGAGTTCAACCTTATTGAGCAATTGAATAAAACACCTACTCAAATATCCATTCTCGAATTTATTTGTATCTCACCCACACATAAAGCCATCTTCGATAAAGTCCTGCAAGAGTCATCTTTCCCAACCAACATTGATGTCAACCACTTTGAGACTATGGTCAGATATCTAAATTCACCTCATCACATCACCTTTTTGGGCACTGACTAATCCTCACCCAAACCATCTCATAATGATTCCCTTCATATCGAGGTTTTTTTCCACAAACATAAGGTTAGATGAGTCCTAGTAGATGGTGGAGCAAGATTGAAAATCTACTCTTCAAAATTGGTTAAAGCTCTTGGCTTCTCTGATACATGTGTAGATGCTAGCAAGAGCATTGTCATCAAGGCATATGATTATGAAGAGCATGCTTCCAAAGGCGTCATTACAATTACACTCTAACTGGGACTAGTGAGCATAGATACAACATGCCAAGTCCTCGATCGTGACATACATTATAATATCTTACTTGGTTGCCCTTGGTTTCATGCTCTAAAGGCCATTCCATCCATATACCACCAATGCCTGAAATTTCCTTTTGATGGTACTAAAATCACTATCCCAGGAGATCCTGATCCATTTCAATACTGTACCAATCTGCGAGCTACTATTGAGCACCAGATACCCATCAATCGTGAAGCCTCATCTTCCACTTCGTCCAAATATATTGACCCATCTGCACTTACCAAATCATCCATCCCATCACCTTCCTTAGCCTCCATACCAAGTCAAGACCTTCAGATCCAGGACCTTGGCTATGGAGAATTCAAATTGAATACGACATACTGCATCAACACAATACCTAAGTCACCTAAAGTCTATGGTAGACCATGTTTTGCAGTTGAGCCCAAAAAAAATTTCAAGGTTCCACCAAAAAGTGTTTTCACACTATGGCGTGATATGGGTAATGAAATCATTATCAACATAGATAATTGGATCTACAAAGATCCAGAAGAGTTACCTCCACTACTAGTGCATCTCTATGGAAAAGGCTATGATATATGCAAAGAATTAGCTTTTGACGGCACAAGCAGTCTTGGAAAGAACAACAATGGAAGGAGGGAACCTATTATCATGTTTGCAAGACCAAGGTATATAGGGCTAGGGTTTGACCAACTCAGAACTAATGATCAATGTACCTATAAACTTTCAAGTGAGGGTGTAATAGTTACATAAAGTGTCGAGACATGCAAAGAATCCCTTACCGAAACTGACTCAAATGAATGGGAATGGGGATCTAAAAAAACCTTAAGTGACTATGATATTGACGAACTATTCCTCAATCCTAGTCAACTCCCCTTTGAAGAATGATTATGACAAGAATATAACATTGACCCTATTGACTGACATTCCAAAAATAAGGAATGGGTAAGCATTCCTTGGAATCCAGAATAACATAAGGTGTCGTCGGCAACACCTAAATCATCTCACCTCATTCTTGACCCCATCCATGATCCTAACTTACATGAGCCCACTGTCCATACTTCTGAAATGCCAACCATAGTCATGATGATGATAATTTTATCTTGTATTATGACTTTGAATTTGACTCATCTGACTCAAAGTACGGTCCATCCATTGCATCTAACACGAAAGTTGAAATTGAAAACTTTTCCTTTACACTTGAGGCATCAATTTACACACTTTCTACATCTTCCCCATCTTTTACCAACACTGACGATGGGATACCCCTTGTTTACCCACAACTGATTGACAGGGACCAACAAGATCCACCAGTGATGGACATCTTTCAGAAGGATGAGGCAATTGCAGAATTCATGGGGCTCTGAGCAGGTATTCCATGGGGTGATCACAAAAGAGGGTATTCCATTGATCTAGATTGTGCATCTTATTTCGGGGAGACTGTGCAATCCTCCAGTTGCAAAAATACAAAGACTAAAAAAGAAAAAGAAATGTCTTTAGGTGAAAACCACAAGGCACCTTCTGACAGTAAAATAGAAAAAACAAAGGACGTATCCGAAGGTGAAAACCTCTTTGAGGTGCCTAAGGATGAAGGATTGGAGTTTCTTCCTGTGACATAGGGAAAATAAACTATTCTCATTGAAGATATAATGGAAGTTAACATAGCCACACTCGAGAATCCCAAAATGATTCTCTTGGCCACATCATTGTCAAAGGAAGAAAAACCCGAATTTCAATAATTCTTCACCGATAGGAAAGTTAACTTCGCATGGTCATATGCTAACATGCCAAGCCTTGATCCTGAATTGGTATTACATCATATTCCTCTAATCCCAGGAATCAAGCCAGTCAAACAAAAGCTGTGCAAAATGCATCCATAGATTTCCCTACTTGTAAAAGTTGAACTAAAGAAGTTACTGGATGTTGGGTTCATAAGGTCAATAGACTATGCTGATTGGATATCCAACATTGTCCCTATCACAAAGCCAAATGGAAAAATCTGTATCTATATGGATTTCAAAGATTTAAATAAGGCTTGCACAAAGGATGACTTCCCATTACCAAATATAGACATGATTGTTGACCTCACAACAGGGTATGAGATGCTATCTCTCATGGATGGTTTCTCAAGCTATAACAAAATATGAATTGTAATAGAGGATCAACACAAACAACATTCACCTGCCCATGGGGAACATACTATTGGAATTTCATGCCTTTTGGTTTAAAGAATGCAGGTGCCACATATCAAAGAGGTATGACAACAATCTTTCATGAAATGATGCATATCCGAATGGAATATTACGTGGATGACCTATTGGAAAAATATTTGACATGGAAAGACCATCTCAAAGTCCTGGACAATAATTTTGGATGGCTAGAGGATTACAAGGTTCGCTTGAATCCAAATAAATGTGTCTTTGGAGTCACATCAAGTAAGCTGTTGGGATACATAGTTTTGCGATGAGGCATTGAGGTTGATATGGAAAAAGTAAAAGCCATTCTGGACATGCCTCCACCAAAAGGAATCAATGAGTTGCAAACACTTCAAGGTAGACTGGAGTCTATCTGTTGCTTCATCTTACAGTTGGTAGACAAGTGTCAACCATTTCAATATCTATTAAACACAAGCATTCCTTTTGTATGGACAAATAAATTTCACATTTATTTTGAAAAAATTAAGGAATATCTATTGACATGACCAGTCCTAATGCCACCCATTGAAGGCAAGCCATTGATCCTATATATCTCTACAACTACAAATGCACTGGGGGCATTATTGGCACAAAATGACAATGAGGAAAAAGAACGAGCCATATACTACATCAATCGCACACTGATAAGATATGAGCTCAACTACACAACCATTGAACAAGCATGCCTTGCAGTTCTCTTTGTGGTGCATAAACTAAGACACTATATGCTGAGCCATCAAACACATTTGGTAGCCAAGATTGACCCACTAAAGTATCTTCTAAGCTGGGCGGCACTGATGAGCCGTTTGGTGAAATGGGTCATGATATTAAGCGAGTATGACATAAAATATGTTGAGCACAAGGAAATAAAAGGTTAGATCATAGCAGATCAAATTGTAGATGCACCAACCCAAGCCACACATCTACTAATAACTGATTTTCCTGATGAGTTTATCTTTCATGTAGAACCAACCTTACCATGGAAACTATGCTTTGATGGGTCCCACACCGGTCACAACTCAGGAGATGACATGTTATTTATCACACCACAAGGGGATTCAATTCCTAAATCATTTTGGATCACCTTCCCTTGTACAAATAACATTGCAAGATATGAGGAATTGGTCACAGGTCTCAAAATAGCAATTAAAATGGAAAATTCAGACATTGCTCGTATTCGAGGATTATGAGTTAGTCATCAACCAAGTGAATGATGATTATGACACAAAGGATGAAAAGTTGCTTCCTTACAAAAGAATGGTGGATAGTTTCCTGATGTATTTCAAAATGATTACATTTGAACAAATCCCAAGGACACAAAATAAGGCAAGCGATGCAATGGCTACCATTGGATCTCTCTTAGACATCCCTAAGAATGTGTCACAATTTGAATTCTTAGTGGAACAATTGTTGATTCCTGTATACAATATTCCAGAGTCAAAAATTGTGTGCAAGATTATTGGTCCCAGTTCACCTTGGTATCAGGATATCTATGACTATCTTAAATCCCAAACCCTCCCACCCAACCTTTCCAACAACCAAAGAAATTCCTTTATCCGAAAAGCATCTAGACACACCATTGTCAGTGACACCCTATACTGCCATGGCTTTGATAACACCCATCTTCGTTGTCTCGACACTGATGAAGTTCAAACAACTTTATGCAAAGTGCATGAGGGTATATGCAGATCTCATTCGAGTGGTCAAACATTAGCTCAAAAATTCACTAGACTGGGATACTATTGGCCAACATTAGAGAAATATGCTCTTCAGTTTGTCAGAACATGTCAAAAATGCCAAGTGCATAGTGACCTAATTCACACACCTGCACAGGAGCTCAGATCGATCACTTCTCCATGGCCTTTCACACAATGGGGACTCGACCTCGTGGGTAAGATCGAGCCATCCTCTTCTAACAGACATAAATTCATAATCACCACCACTGAGTATTTTACTAAGTGGATTGAAGTTGTCCCCCTCACTTACATCACTGATAAGCAAATATCCAAGTTTATCCTAAATTACATCATTTGCCAGTATGGTGTCCCACAATCCATCATCATAGATAATGGCAGTCCATTCAAAAATTAGGACTTTTGTGAACTCTGTGAGCGATTCCACACCCAACATCATTTCTCCACCCCATATTACCCACAAGGTAATGACCAAGCTGAGGCGTCAAATAAAACAATTCTTCGCATACTCAAGAAGACCGTCAATGACACTGGCCAAGATTGGCACCTACAAATTAATCCTGCTTTATGGAGCTATTGTACCAGCATTTGTACCCCTACTGGAGCCACTCCATTTTCCCTGGTCTATGAATCAGAGGCCATATTGCCCATCGAGGTCAAAATTCCTTCTCTCCAAGTCTCCTTGAAAGGAATGATTGATGATGAAGAGTAGAGATAGTCTCGCCTACATGAGCTAGAAATGTTACAAGAAAGATGACCAAATGCCTTAAATCATTTACAAGCATATCAAAATCATCTCTGCCGAAGCTATAGCAAAAGACTAATGGTGAGAAAATTTGAAATGAGTGAGTTTTTTCTCATGCAGAACCCAAGAAATCAGACGAACCGTGAAAATCCTGGCAAGTTTGAGGCTAATTAGCTTGGTCCTTATATCATTACTATCGCATTAGATTCTAGAGCTTATCTGTTGGCCACACCTAATGGAGAAAAGTTGACCAAACCCATCAACAACATACATTTGAGAAATTTCTACACATACCATCAGATAGCTGGGCTAAAAACCTAAAAATACAAAAAAATAAAAAAATGGCAAAAATAGTAAAAAGAAATGAATTCATCCAATAGTGAAAACTTGGCAAATAGGCGCCATGTGTAGTCGATCATTTCTTTTCCATCTACTATTACTCAAATCGACCTTTATCCATTTTTCATAATCACAAAGGCGTGACACATTCACGACACCGGTCCTAAGTCCTATCGATTCTGGCCATGGTTAGCATTTGGTTGACATCATCCCTTGCATATCCTTTCCCTTGCCCTTTGTTTTCCTATCTCCATATCATTTGAATCAGGTAATCCCCGATCTTTCTGGGGGAAAAACCTTTATCATGTAACTGTAGTGGGTGTCACACATGATCCCGCATTCTGAAAAAGTCTTGAAAAAATCCTAAAAATATGAAAAAGTCCGGAAAAAAGATCGATTTTTTTTAAAATGTCTTGTGAGAATCCAAAAATAGAGTCAAAGTCAATCTAATCAATTCAATTGATCATATCAGTCAATCTTTTGTCCATTCTGAACTACATTGTCTTTGCACATTTTCTACGTAAGCAAGATTCATCTTTGAATCCCAAAAACATTAGGTTAGTCTTTCTAGGTTTGGAAAAATAAAAGCATGATTTAAACTTTTTTCCTTTGAACAATGTCATTGGTTATGTCAAACTACGAGGTCTCTGAGTGCATGACATAGGCAAGGCCATCAATCGATGAGCCCCCAAGGTTGCACTAGGTCAGTCCATTAGGGTTCATGGCACTAAACGTTCACACATGTCAAGCTATCTTCAAATAAAGAAATTCTTTTGTCAATCTCGAATTATCCATCTACCAACAATCTATTTCATCAACAATTTCAGTTAATTCAGCATGTCAGCAATGATAGGTCATCAAATTCTATCAAGACAATTCACCTTGGAAATTTTTTGGGTTCTTCTTCAGATGTGTCCTTCTAAAAAGCAACTCTCATCATTTATGCTTTTGGATGTGTCCTTCCTAAGCATCATCAACATCATCTAGCATCTTGATGGATTCTCCTACTTCCGAGCATTGATATCCTGGATATCAATGTCATTCAGGATGTGTCCTTCTTGAATTTGATATCACTTGACATTTGGCAACACTTGACATTAAAACACTTGGCAAACACTTGACAAACTTTATCTGTCTTTTGATGATTATCATGATATTAGTTCCTTATGTACTAGGAACCATGACATATCATGATGATTATCCTTGTCTTCTTATCACTCTACTATTAGTTTCTCTAGGATGTCCTCACTTCAGGATTTAGAGAAGCAATGACATAGTATGATGATTTTACTGTCTATTTTTTACTATCATGTGGCTAGTTTCTCAAGGATGTCCTGGTGTCAGGATTTAGAGAAGTAGCAACGTCTGATGATTGGTCCAGTTTTTCTGGCAGTTGGTCATGATAAAAGGACTAGGGGCAATTATGTTCCTCGTATGAGTTAGGATCATCTTTTTCTGTGACTGTTGATCTACGTGATGGTTCAACCTTGCACACTATTGATCTACATCATATCATAGTGTTTGTCAGCCATCATGACATTTTCGCTCAATAATGATTAAAGAGCAACAACTAGGATAGCACTATAGCAAAGCTTTGAAGGATTTTGTTTTCACACTAATATGCATGTCTTTCTTTGTGCTAACATCCATCTTCATCTTCTCTTCTCTCATTTTCTGATGATATCCTATGACATACACAAACAAAAAAGCTGCATACATAATCATACAAGCATTTCAAATTCACATTTCACATCTACATAGATCAAATATCATTTTCACAATGCATTTTACATCCGTCCATGAAAACCATTATTTGCATCAACATATAGGCATCATAAATAACATTTGCATTAGCATATAAGAATCACATCATCATCACATTACACATGGAATACATACAAAACTACATTCATAATTGAATTTCATAGCATCATAAAAGCAGCACATAGGATCTGATAAAGCATAAAATACCATAACACATACAATCATATAGACCATATCAAAATTGCATCGCATATATATAATCTCAAAAATGTAATGTCATAGGATAGAGTCATATGATATCCCAAAAATGGAGCTCGTAGGATCAACTATCAAAATATAAAAGTGTCTAAAAATAAGTCCTATGATGTCCCTCCTCCGTCTCATGGAGGTGAACTACGAGGTGGTTGTGGTTGACCAACCACATGAAAAGTGACCTGAATAGGAGTGGTATGTTGAGTTTGACTTTGAGAGCTCGAGGCCTTGGTAACATGAGGTTGGCTCTGCTTTCTTTGGTGTCCTGATGACACTAACCTGTGACCATGCTCTAACCTATGGCTATGACCTGATGAGTGCCTGTGAGAGTTGTGTGACCTGTGGCCTGATGATTGACCTGATGCAGTGAACCCCCAGCACTGGTATGACTACTATTGTGTGACCTGTTATTGTGTGTCTGGGTGCCATTGCCTATCCTGATGTAAGATCGAGACAATCCTCGGTCCCATCTCTCTAGAGGAACCGATTGCTCATATAACAACCTGTACCACCCCCTACTCTTTGCCATCCTGGAAAAATCTCTAGCCATGTCCCCTATCGTCCCCACACATAACTCAACAAACTCTATCACCCATCAATTTGACTCCTATCATCGGAGGATGTCCTGATCCCTCTCCACCCTGGTAACCTCTAACTCTGCTGCCAAGGCCTTGCTCTGAGATAAGGCCACATTGAGTCTGCTCTGAAGATCGACGATCCTCTAATCAATGGTAGCATCGGTGAGAAAAATCGGTGATCTGTCACCCTCCTCATCCCCGAAAATCATCCGCTCCCATAGTCTCTAGTCTGCCTCATCCTCCTCCTCCTCCTCATCTCTCTCCTCATCCCTCTCCTCCTCTGCCTAGATCTCCTCCACATCTATATCAAGATTTTGTCCTCTGACGAATTGATCCTCCTCTACAGGCATCTCCACCTCCTCTCCACCCCTAACCACCTCCTCAACCCTCATCTCTACCTCCTCCTCATGCCCTCTGAGCTCCTCCCCTACCTCATGCTTAACTGACATCTCTCTTTGCTCACCCTCCTCTTGGATGGGTGACAATGGTGGACCAAGCACCCTCTTCCTAACTCTCCTAGGCTGCCTCCACCCTCCACCATCCCTTCTCCTCCTCACACCTCTCCCACCCCCGCCACCCCCATCATCTCCCCCACCGCAGCCTTTGTATCCTTTGCCTCCATCTCCCCTACCTCCATCTCTCCCCCCGACTCCTCTACCATATCTGTGTCCATCCCTGCCACCTCGGCCTCTCCTCGGTACCCGTGGGATAGTTGACCTATGATGTATAGGCAGTAGACCATCTGTATCTATCAAGGGGATAGGCCTGTGAATTTTCCACTAGGCATCAATCTCGGCAGACGTACCTGCATCTACTGGACCTCCCCTCCACATCCATGGAACTGCAACTAGGCCATCTACCTACTGCTCAACCATTGTCACTGATATGGGTAACCCCCATATGGTCTCCCTAGAAGATCGTGCATACTCTGTCGTGCCTACTGCTCTCCGAACTGTCATAGCACCCACTGGGATAGGTACATCTCTATGATACGCTAACTCTGCATCGTACGACCGATCAGGTATCTAAACTATCTACATAATGATAAATGGCCATCCTCATCTGGCCACTGACCGCAATCTCTATAAGGCCTCTAGACAAAACTAATCATGTTGTCAATCTTGTGACGCCAATATCCGGTATCTCCAATGCAAGTCTAACTGAACGAACCCACATACAGGCAGACATATGGCATCCCATCACCCAATTTTTGCATCTATACTGGTGGCCGAAAGATGAGAATACGCTCCCATGCCCAAATCATGAGAAGGGTAGTCCCACAACTTATACTATTACCCTAGTGACAAACGAACTCATTCAACTGATGATATAGCATGGCAAACAAACAAGGCCCCCAAGAATAAATGATCCTCTATCCTCACATCCAGACTAGTACATTCCCCCATCCAATGGGAAATCCATGACCACGATGATCTAGAATTAGTAATCCAGCAATCAGCGTCATCAACATAGCATCCCAACCAATCTCATAACCATCCATACCCAATTGGACACCACTAGCATCCTCGTACATATCTAATAGGGTCTGTCGCCCTCGGTGTGGGTCATATACAACCCTCTCTCCATGGATCAATATGTGAAGAATGTGGTACACATCCAATAAGGTGACCATCGCCTCTCCTATAAGTAGATGAAAAGAGCAGATCTCTAAGTGCCACCTCTTGCAAAGCGCTGTTAGCAAGTTAGGGTTTTGACTTGGTGGGTTTGTAGTAGAGGCTCATTTGACTGCCTTAGACTGGGATTTTTGCTGACTCAATGTCCTCCATTCTCGAAACCAATCACGCCATTATTTTTTGATCATTAATTTGATTATTCGAGACACTTTCCAAAAATTTTAGACTCCGGGTCAAAATTCAAAAATTTTCCCCAGGGGGCATAGGCACTCCGTTCCTTCGCTGGGGCATATTCTAGACTTTTTTTCTTTGCAACAATGCAACAAGCTGCATTATGACAAAGAGGGGCAAATGTAGACACATAAAAATGACCAAGGCCTGCAAGCAAGATTTTACCACTTTTCGTCCTAACATAATTATGACATTTTAATTATGATTCTAACCCACCTTCAACTATTAAGTAAATAATTCATAATTATTTCATTAATTCATGATCTTTCATGCTTTATCATTATTAAATAAATAAACCTTATTTATTTATTTAATGTGTCACTAATTATCAAAGTCTTTTCATAATTAAATAAAATCCTCAATTTAAATAATTAATCTTTATCATTAGTGTCCTACTGATTATTAAATAAATATATTTTAATATATTGATTTAATATGTCACTAACTCCTAAATCTTCTCTTAATTAAATATATTCATTGATTTATTTAATTAATTAACTACTTCTCCTAAATTAAATAATTATTCTTAATTATTTAATTGTTGTATGTGACACTTCTTTATTTTTAAATAAAACAATTTATTTAAAATGCCTCACATAGTTAACTTATTCTTCTTTTAGTAATTAATTTCAAAAATCAATTACTTATTATCTCACAAAATCCATATTTTGAATTAATTTAATTCAAAATGGAAAGATTCTTCTACAAATCAAGTAATTTCTAAAATTACTGATTTGCTAAAATCTCATCTCCTTATCTTCTGATTTTTAGTAATTTCATCTCAATGCCACATTTATTCTCCACCATTGATTTAATTTCCTAAATTAAATCTCATCCACACATTTGGGGATTTTAACCTAACCCTAATTGAGAGTTGCCATTTTGAATCTTAACCATTGATTCTAGGGAATTTCTCAATCTCTCATCTCATCTGTCCATTCAAGATTGCATTTTCTATAAAATGACAATCTTGATCTCATCTTTGACATCTTTTATTATTATCTTTTAATATTGCATTTTCTTTTATTTTCTTCTTGCATACTCATTTGTCATCTTAAACTTCTTGCATTCTAAGATTTAATTGTCTTGTGCAACATCATATTTTCAAAATCCTTCAAAGCGTTTTTTAGGACTAGACATATAGAGTTTTTCTCATCAAATCTGAGGGCATCCATTATCACAGCAAAGCTAAGGAGGTACAATGGAAATCAATCATGAAGGAGAGAATATTGGGTGAGATTGTTCTAGTTTCATTCATTTTCCTGTTTATTTCCTATGTGTTTCATTGTTTGTTGGATTTTAATTAATATGCATGCATGATTATGACTAACAAACTGTTTTGCAGAAATCCATCATTACAACAATAAGAGGCTAAAAAAGATTGCTGAAAATGCAAGTGTCAAAGTGGATGAATACTTACATAAAAGTTTAGTGATGATAGATGTATTTCAATTAGATGAGTCCTCTTGCATTGAAGAAGAGAGAGAGATGAAGGTGAGGAAAAATAAGTGTGGGTTGAAGAGGAAGAAGCTCCGTAAAAGATCCTTAAGACCACTAAGTATGTGCATAAGATTCATTCAAAAGATCAATTAATTGGTTGAAAACATAGAGGAGTGTTGACAAGAGGAAAAAATGATATTATAGAAGAACAAGTAAAATTATGTTTAATTTACAAAGTTGAACCTAAAATAGTGATTGAGGCATGCAATGATGAATTTTGGATCAAGGCTATGGAAGAAGAACTTATGCAGATTAAGAAGACATAGACTTGGGAACTTGTCCCAAGACCATCAAACAAGAATGTGATTGGAACTAAGTAGGTATTTCGAAACAAAGTAAATGAGAGTGGAAAATTTCTTAGGAATAAGGCAAAGCTTGTGTGTAAAGGCTACTAAAAAGTGGAAGGAATAGACTTTGAGGAGACATTTTCTATGGTGGAAATAATGGAATCTATTAGGATGTTTTTGGCTTTTGCAAAACATAAGGGTTTCAAAGTCTATCTAATGGATGTGAGGTTTTCTTCTTGAATGGTGAGCTAGAATAATTTTACATTGAACAATTGGAACAATTTAAACTATCAGATGTTCTTGATATGGTCTACAAATTGAAAAGGGCATTATATGGACTCAAGCAAGATCCTAGAGCCTAGTATGCAAGATTGGATAGGTACTTGTTGTAGCAAGGATTCAATAAAGGTACCATAGATAATAATCTTTATTTTAAAGTTGAAAAAGATCAAATCTTGATTGTGGTTGTGTATGTTGATTAAATTATGTCCAATAGATTTGTAGAAAAAATTAAAAATTAGTTTGAAATACTAATGTTTGGGGAGATGAATTTCTTCCTTGGACTTCAAATCAATTAGACATTAAAAGGTATATTCATTTCATAATCAAAATATGTCAGGAAAGTTTCATGAAGTTTGGAATGGAGGACTCTAAACCAGTATATACTCCTATGGTTACTGGTTGCAAGATGAGCAAGAATGATGAATCTCCTAGGGCTGATCAGAGTGAGTACAAATCAATGATTGGAGCACTATTGTATCTAATTGCTACCAGATGAAAAATATGTAGCAACATATATAATCTTGTGTTTTAGGACAATGGTTGTGAGATCAAAAAGGATTCCAAAAGTATGGTTATTGTAGGAATAAGGGAAAATGGAAATTTTTATTAACTTAAGGGTGCAAATGGTCAATGCTTTATGACTCAAATTAATGAGAGTTGGCTACAACATAGGAAAATCTATGACATCAATTTTGATAGCCTAGTGAGAATTAGTTCAAATCAACCTATGAGAGATCTACCAAAGATTACAAAGATTATCAATGTTTCCTGCAAGGAGTGTCAGATTTGGAAGAGATCTAGAAAGAGTTCCAAATTAAAAGAATAGTCTACTACTGATCCTTTGGAGTTAGTACATACAGATCTCTGTGGATGTACCAAAATTATAATTTTTCAAGGTGATAGGTATTTCATGTTATTAATTGATGATTATTATAGAGTGACTTGGGTTAATTTTCTCAAAGAAAAATAAGAATATTTAGATAATTTTAAGGCATTCAAAGCTCTAGTAGAGAATGAAATTAATACAAAAATCAAATGTTTAATATCTGATAGAAGTGGAGAGTTCACCTCCAATGATTTTGATAACTTCTATGAAGATCATGGAATAAAGAGTGGTTTTTCAGCTCCTAGTACTCCTCAGCAAAATGGAGTTATGGAAAGGAAAAATAGGACTATTTAGGTAGAAACAAGGAAAATGATGAAGGAAGCAAATATACCAAATGTCTACTAGAGAGAAGAAATGCATACTAAAGTATAAATACTTAATGAAGCACCAACAAGAAAAAACTATTTTGAAAAACTCCCTATGAGTTGTGGTATAGAAGAACCCCCACTATGAAATATTTCAAAGAATGTGGAAGAAAATGCTATATAAAAAGAGATGAAGATAACATAGGAATGTTTTATTAAAGGTTAGATGAACGAATCTTCCTTCAATGCAGTCTAAGAGAAGCAAGGATTATCGGTGCTAAAAAAAGAGGCTAAAAATGATTATTGAAAGGGCAAGTGTCAAAGCGGATGAATACTTACATAAAAGTATAGTTATGATAGATGTATATGAACTAGATGAGTCCTCTTATAGATAAGAGGAGAGGGATGAAGGTGAGGAAAAAGAAGTGCAAGTTGAAGAGGAAGAAGCTCCATAAAATATCCCTAAGACCACTAAGTACGTGCAAAAGAATAATTTAGAAGATCAGATAATTGGTGAAAAAAGTAGAGGAGTGTTTACAAGAAGAAAGCTTGATTTTATAGAAGAATATTTAAAATTATGTTTACTTTACAAAGTTGAAACTAAAATAGTGATTGAGGCATGCAAATATGAATTTTGGATCAAGGCTATGGAAGAAGAACTAATGCAGATTGAGAAGACTCAAACTTGGGAACTTGTTCCAAGACCATCAAACAAGAATGTGATTGGAACTAAGTGGGTATTTCAAAACAAAGTAAATAAGAGTGGAGAAGTTGTTAGGAATAAGGAAATACTTCTGTGTAAAGGCTACTCACAAGTGGAAGGAATAGACTTTGAGGAGAAATTTTCTTCGATAGAAAGAATGGAATCTATTGGGATGTTTTTGGCTTTTGCAACATATAAGGGTTTCAAAGTCTAACAAGTGGATGTGAGGTTTAACTTCCTAAATGGTGAGCTAGAAGAAGTTTGCATTAAACAATTGGAATGATTTAAACTATTAGATTTTCTTGATATGGTCTACAGATTGAAAAAGGAATTATATGGAATCAAGCAAGCTCCTAGAGCCTAGTATGCAAGATTGGATAGGTACTTTTTGTACCAAGGATCAATAAAGGTACCACAGATAGTAATAATTATTTTAAAGTTGAAAAAGATAAAACCTTGATTGTGATTGTGTATGTTGATGAAATTATGTGCAAGAGATTTGTAGAACAAATGAAAAATGAGTTTGAAATGCCAATTTTTGGGGAGATGAATTTCTTCCATGGACTTCAAATGAATCAGATAGAAAAAGGTATATTCATTACATAATCAAAATATGTTAGAAAAATGATTAGAAGTTTTGAATGGAAGACTCTAAACTGATATGTACTCCTATGGTTATTGGTTGCAAACTGAGAAAGAATGATGGATCTCCTAAGGGTGATCAGAGTTAGAACAAATCAATAATTGGAGGACCGATGTATCTAACTACTTCTAGACTAGATATCATGCATGCAGTTTTTCTTGTGGCTTGATTTCAAGAAGATCCTAGAGAATCACATGTGGTAGCAGTGAAGAGAATATTAAGATACATGAAGGGAACTCCAGAACATGGCTTTTGGTATCCAAAGGATACTAATTTCTCTTTGAGTGCTTATACAATTGTATATTGGGACACAAAAATATTACAAGTGGTGGTGCATTCTTTCTTGGAAATATATTGGTATCTTGACTAAGAAAAAAAAAATGATTCAATGTCATTATCTACTATAGAAGTAGAATATATTGCTAGAACATCATGGTGCACACAAGTGTTATGGATGAAGTGGAAATTGAAGGATTTCAGACTGATATATTATGAACCTATTTCTATCTTTTGTGATAATACAACTGCTATTAATTTCAAAGAATCTAGTAATGTATTCAAGGATAAAACATATTTCGATTTGGTATCACTTTTTGAGAGAGAAGGTTGTAGTGAATGAGGTGAAGCTAGAGTATACACGTACAAAGGATCAAGTTGTAGATATCTTTAAAATTCTCTTCCTAAGGATACTTTTGGGTATCTCCAAGAGAAGTAAGGGGTTATTTCCCCTCCTTTCAACTAGATTCAAAAGGATATGCATTAGTCGAGTGGATCTCAAGATTCATTCCCTAGTCTAGATTGATGTTGGTGGCTACCTCTCGAAGGGGTTGGTAGTGGAATTTTTGGTTGTTGCAGTGAGGGGGAGTAAGTGTTATCATTGTGTTGAGTATTGGTGTTGTCCTTTGGAGATTTGTGAAAGGAAGTGAATGTAGAGGTTGGAGAGAAATTGTTGTTCCTTATAGGTGTTTCCTTTGAGAAAGAGAAATTATATGTGAATGATGTCAAAGGGAAGAAAACAATAGAATATATGTGTTTCCCTTTTCCATTGATGTTAAAGGGAGAGAGAGAGTTGACTGAAAAACCACATGAAGTAAGGAGGGGATAAATCCTGTGAAAGAGAAAGTGTTGAAAAGTATATGCTTCTATAAGGGGGAGTAGTATGTACTGCGGCGAAATATGTGGTGTAGTATATCAAAGATTCTATTTTTGTTATTTACGATTTTTCCATGTGTTTCCATCAATGACAAAGGGGAGACTGTTGGATGCTAGTTTTGTCATTGATGCCAGCAAATCTTTGTTGTTGCATCAATGTCAACCTATGGGGATTATTTGATGAGAATGTGTTGGTGATGTTCAACCTCTTGTGTAGTTGAGATGGTAAGAATGTGTTCCATATGTTGATCTTGTGTTTGTGGTGCTTTTTCTCCAAGTGTTTTTAAGAAAATTTGAATAAAAGAGGAAGCAATGTGGTGAACTATGCTTAGTGTGATAGAGTGGTGTTCATTATTTCCCTCCACATTTCTTCATGGCTAAAGATCTACTTGCATGGTTAAGATATGTTGATTACATGTGTTCAAATGTGTTATATCCATAGTTTATTGTTTTGGATCATTGTGTTGAGAAAGTTGTGTTCACTAGTGTTTGAACTATCAAAGAAGAGTTGTCTAGGAGAAATGGTTTTGCTCCACATTTCTCCACAGTTTGGTTTTTAGTCTTGTGGATCTGGAAAATTTCTTATATTGCTAGTATTTATCTTTAGTCTTAGTTTTTTATGTTTTGGTTCTTTGTAAGAATGGATTCAGGTGTTGTAGTATGTGGAAGTTTAGCTGGTTGTGTAGAATGAATATGTTCTTCTAGTGTATGATGTTGTAAAGGATTTGTTGGATTTCAATTTGTTGATGGAATATTCCAATGTATGTGGTCCATGGTCATCTTTAGACCAAAGAAAGTGTGTACTTAATTTTTTAATTGTGTCAACACAAGTTATACTGACCTTAGGTATTTACACTAATTGCAAATGTGCTTCAGTGTTTTTGAAAGCATGGTATGGAATGTATGTGTATTTGGGTCTGAGTTAAGGTGTGTTGTGGTTTTCCTTCACTCCTTTCCACCACAAGAATTTTATATTGTCAATCCAATTTAAATTTTCATGTTTGAGGTGTATTGGTGCCTATGTAGATTTCTTTCAACATTGAAGATGGTAGGGTAAAATTACAAAGTTGTGTTACACTTTTGGCCAACTTATCAGCATAAGTGAATTTTATTATTTATAACTAAAAATCAAATTTGGTCAATCATATGATCTAGTAAGATTCATTTTAGATAAGTTAAATACTTCTGCAATTTTTCCAACTAAAATTGTTGGCTAAATGCATATGTCGCACCACTTTTAGGGAATTTTACTAAAAAGATGACATTATTTGAAAATTTTGATGTTTCAACAACTCCTACTCATATAGATAACATTTCTTTTAAAATTTAAAAATACCCTTTTGTAGATCCATAAGTGTTGTTTTAAAATTTATATTGATTTTAATATTCCAATTATTATTTATGTTTTATTTATTTATTTTTACTAAAAGTAGGTTATCAACACAAAAATAATCGGTTGATTATCATACCAAGAAAAATCAAGATAAAAGAATCAAGATTAAGATAACATAATTTATTTTCTATTTTAGATAAATATTTAATATAAAAGTTGATGTCAACTAGAAATAGTCGTGTTTTAATTCACACACATTTAAATATTTATTTAAAAATAACTATTTATTAAAATTACAAAAAATTATATCCATGCCCTAAAGTTTCCATTTATAAATATACAAAGTGTTGAGATGTGAAATGAAAAAGTGTGAATTACAATGTGAGATTTAATGCCTAAGATTACTTGAAGTAGTGGGTAGGTGTATACATTATACAAAGAGAGTGTGAATGTTCTAGTGAAGCAGTGGTGTAACTTTGATGTTGCTATGAGATGGATTTCTCATTGTAACAATATTATTTTTTCTTTTTTCTAATCTAAAATTGAGCCATTGGTAGTGAGCCCTCTGATACTCTATATCAATGATCTTGTAGATAAATTGGTAGTTTTGACAAGTATTTTGCATGTACCATTCCTCTTCTCTCATTGTAGTTACCTAGGTTTGGCTCCTATCTTAATCAGAATAGTTGAGATGGACAATATTCTATATCATGTTCATCCCATTGACTACAAAATCCAAAATAGGCTAATTTATTCTTTTTGGGTAGTGTTTCTAGATTTACCATTAATGTATTCAAATTGTTTTCTCTTATTCCTTTTGGGAATTAATTCCACAAATGATGTTTACTAGCACAATATGTGCACCCATATGTTGGGTCTCTATGAAAGTCTATTTTGTTTTGCAATAATCTCTCGTTTTAGTCTTATTTTTTCAATTTCCAATTGTAATATTTTCATTTTATATTTTTATTTTTCTTTCTCAATTTTCCTCCAAGGTTGGCTTTGTATCTGATAGGCAAAACAAACCAATTTTGAGTATTTATTGAAGTTCCTTCCATCTAGGGCCATTCAAATCTTTGGTGTCACTCTAGATATAGATCATTTAAATTTTTATTTTTTGGTTAAGGGTTCTTCCAAAATCTTGTTATTTATTTTAATCTCTTATAAAATTATCTTATTGTGTCATTTTTCTTGTGTGTGAGTTCTCTTAGTTTACTTAAGCCTTTAGTAGGTAGTTTTGAGGATTCAAAATTTACAAGAAATTCTTGTTTTACTATGTCCTAGTATTTATGGTTTGTGGGATAAGTCCTTTTGTACCATTTGAGGGTGTCATTTCATAAGGTTCCAATTAAATTGAATAATTTAGTCTTATCCCTAGTTATATTTTATCTCTACCACATCAATTCTAGGAAAAATATATTTTTATGGCCTCATTGATATAATTTTTGAAAATGGGCTACTTCCTTAATGTATTCATATTGTCTTGTTATTCATGATCCTTATATGTATCTATCAAATTTATATTAAAGAAGTGTGTCTCCAAGGCTACTATGCTATTTTCTTCAACTTCACTTTCTACTATCTCTTGATTGTCGAATGTATGCTCTACTACTTTTGTTGAAATTATTCTTAATTTTAATGGAATTAAGGGTGAATCCTTGTCTAGGTGTTGTTTCTATTCAAAATATCATTTCATTGTTGGAGATATTCATTTATTAGTAAGTGACATTAGATTAGTTAATGATTTTTGGAACAAAACGATCTATTGAGAGGGGGGTGAATTAGTAGATCTTAAAATTTTCTCTAAAGCACTTTGTGCAGATTGATTATTTAAACCCTTAATGTGGAGATTGAGACTTAATATGTAAATACAAAATATGCACACACACAAGCATCACATAACACAAAATGTATGTGGAAAGCCAAGGATGGGAAAAACCATAGTGAGAAATGCTGCTAGGAGCTATTGTCCTAATCCAGCCTCACAAGCATAATGTTTAGTTACAATTCTTTAAGGGAATCAACCCTAACGAGACACAAATCCCTTGGTTTTAGGAGCAACCACTCCAAGGAAGCACCCACCCCATAATTTGAGCACCTACCCAAATACCTAATGACACCCACCAATCAAACTTACAATGAGAGACATAACAATTTTACTATAATTCTATGTTGAAAACTATTTGCAATAACCCTTTATTGTTGTCTTTGAAAAAATCTCTTATGTACATGCACCTATCTCACTCTTATGTTCCACACTTATTCAAAAAGTTAATCTTATATTTTATATATTTTTCATCGACTTATGAAGGTTTCCTCGAGATTCTCATCCATGTCTAGATCTGCCATAAGCCTCTGTTAGGGTTTTCTTTTTGTCTTCTTCAAGAAGCGCTCTCTTTATCAAGCCATACCCACATTAAATTCTATTGTAGAGATTTTTATAAGAGTAGAAATCTACAAAAACCTAAGATTAGATATGAATTTAATTTATTCCTCTATTTATCAACTTGTTCTTCATCTTCCTCAAGATGGTGATCTATACCACCAACCCACAAATCAAAACACCAATTAGATTGAGCATTGGAGAAGGTAGACCAATTAATTTCATCCTTCTAGTCAACTACCAATCAAAACCATTTTAACATGGACTTAGCCATTGTGCATCTTCACATTTGAATCCTAGCAATTGATCTTCTCTTTTGCATCATGATCCTCTAGCTCACCGTTTATCTTTGCATCTCTAACACATCATCGTCAGATGAACCTTACTTTAAATATCCATTGTCGATCTTCTACATACATGGCTTACTATGGACTGGGTCCACCAAGACACATGTCCAATTCTTGCTATCCTGTGAGCTTTAAAAATGGAACCACTTATTCTTAGAGGGATGGTGGGCTATCACCATTTTTTCATCCACATCAGCCTTTTCCATACAATTCACAACAACAATATGAATTGGTCAATCATCCTTGCCATCTAGACATGCTGACACCAGACACTACTAGCTCCTATTCAGTGGGTGATCCCCACTGGCGACATGTCATCCTTGTCATCACTATGTAGCAAACATTACCTATGTGAGTTGACATATTGGTCAATCACATGTCACCACTTGTCCTCACACATCACCATTCACCATCGTCACCTCCCTATCAGATCCCACAAAGGTTATCATCAGAATTTCATTGTGTGGAAGGGACTATCTTTATGATCCCACCAATTTTCATCATTCTCCCTAATGAGGTGCCTTCACTGTGTTGAATATACTAAAAAATTCTCAACCTGATATCCAAAAGTCTCTTTGATATGACTTAATCGCACCTATTTGCACGTCATCAACTTCCTTTGTCAAGTCCCACTAGAATCTGTAACAAGCACTGTGTGGTCACCATTGATCAGTATTCATCATTCCCCACTATATTTCTAGCTAAAATAATGGGCCCATAAAACCTTAATGCATTAGTGGGAGAATGCCACCTATCAATCTCTTATTTCATCATCCACTAGCTCCATATGCCATCTTTATTGTGTTGAAGGGACTTGAAATCATCTCCTCTCAACATGATGCAATATCCTTGATATAATTTATATCTTTGATCTCCACCATCTAATCAACACCATTTAATATTCACCATTGATCAATCTTCATTGTTGTTGTGAAGGGACTCTAAGACAACTCCTAATGTGGTGTAGTCTCTCTGATACGAACACACAAACTTCAGTAACCTGGAGCACTAGGTAAATGGGCCAGTCACAGAATGAGATTAATGATATAAGTTGCAACTGATGTGATTGGTAACCTCTAGTAGGCAGTCAATAAAAAAATAGAATTTTTGTTTGGGCACCATGACTACAACAACTAGGGTTTAACCAGTAAACCCTAATTTTTTCTAAGAGTAGACTTAAATCATTTTTTAAAATTCAACACTTAAACTAAACCTACAAATAATATATCTAGAATGCACTCAAAAATCCCACATCAAATTTGGTCATAGATTATTCTTTAGACACTTGGAATATCCTTTTCCAACATCATGTAAATATTGCATGCTAATAATGCAACATTTGAGCAACTTTACAACATTTGCAAGATATGCTCTTCTATACCATCAATGAACCACACACTTCTAGAACCAGGTCCATTGATCTCCCAACCATCCTTTGTCATTATGCTAACAATATCTCTTGCATGATTTCCCCTTTTGACATCAATGACAACAATATGCCAACAATGATGTCACTTCTTACATGTTTTTAAAATCACATGATTTGATTTCTCTCCTATTGGATTTTGTCCTCATATTTTGAAAACACTTCTAGTCACCAACTCATTTAAATATACTATATAATTTTTTTTTGGGAATTTCATCTAGGTTTAACCACCAATAACTAATTCTCATCTATCCCCAATTGAATGTTTTCCCAATCTGAATAAGTGGTTGGTGTTTTGGTTATGGGTGGTATCATAATTCTTGTAACTTATTTCTCTAAATTATTTTTCATTTTTCCATAATCCTTGATTTCTCCTTCTATATTTTCTATAGTTTAGCTTATCCTAACCATATTAAAACTTTATATTTATAGTACATCATTCCTCATATCTTTGGCTACACCCATAATGATGAGCTTAGAAGAAATCCTAGTGGTGCACTTGCTCTCTTGTCTCATAATTTCTATTGTTATCTCCTTGGATTGTTCCCTTTCATTATTTTCTACTTCTTCCATCCCTTTGTGCTACCTTTTCTATCAATCCTACGTTTGTTTCAATCTTGTTTCTTCTCCATTCATCTCCATTGCTAATTTAATTCTTTCAATATTTTCTCTTTTTCTTTTGTTATCTCCTTCTGCCATGGGTATTTTTGATCTAGATTTTCCTTATTCCCTATAGATCCCATGTTTATCTTAAATTTTGAATAGCTTCACCTTTTCAAGGATATTTTTAGATATGTTCCCCCTTCTCATTTTTTTTCCCTTAAGTTCCTACCCCCCTCTCACAACGGTTGTCCCTAAGGGTTGTAACTATAGAATTTTAAGAAAATTCTCTCTTGCTAGCTAGGTAGAGTATTTTTAACTATCCTCTTTTCTTCCACTACCACTTCTCGTTCTTCTCTATTTATTTCTCACTACTCTCTCTAGGGTCCCAAAAATGGAACCAATTTTGGAAAGAGGAAAAGGGGACTAAAGGCTTGAGATCTATACACTAATATCCCTTATGTCAATTTTTATACCCTAGAGGATATAGTGAAAGGAAAGAGTAATTAAAAAAGGGAAAAATAGATCGAAAGTAATTCAAAAATATAACATTAAGAAGAATCACATTCATCCATAAAAAATATATACCAATCCTTATATCTCCATATATATATAAATATATATATTTGTAGTGTAGTAAAATGCATACCCTTGCATTTTCACACTTATTTGAACCTGGCTTGCTTTATTTATGCTTCTTTATGGCTTAATTATGTCCTATTTTGCATCCACAAGCCTAATAAACTATATATTTTTAAGGCGAATCTTGAAAAACCTCAAAATATAAATGATCATTTAATGGTTTTGTCTATGTGTCCCTAATTTATGGATTGGGACTAAAACACCACCTAGGGGATCTTTATCCTCCATGGGTCTTGGGACACTGATTTTGAAACCTCTCAATTAGGCCCCTTTTTGGATTCTGTACCCCGAGAATTGAACCTCAACACTAAGATTCCACCAAGGGTTTCTTAGTCCTCCTTGGCTTACTTTCGAGATCCAAATTTAAATTCTGGAAAGACTGAGCCTCATTTAATTAATGACTTCATATGTCAACTTGTTGTGGTGTGATTTTGAGATATTAAGAATGAATAAGTATAAATACAAGGTTCCTTCACTCATTTTCTTCTAAGCAAGTTGTGAGAGCATCTATAATTTCATAATTGAGTTCACAAGTGCATTCAAGAGTAATTCATCAAGTATTTGGAGCCATAATCAAGATTCAAGCATCATGTCAAAGTCTATTGTTGCATCGTGTGTGTTGTTGTGCTAACATTTGTGATGTAGGGTTTTGATTCAAGTAAGTAAGCAATTCAAGATCTATCAAGAATTTCAAGATTTGTGTGTGAGAAAAGGTCCATACACCTTTTGGAAGGAGAAAAACACCATTTGTAGCTTAGAAATGGTACCAAAATTCTACTTTAAAACCTTGCACTTGATTGATTCTTAGTTCAACACAATTCACAATTCATTTGCAAGTTAGAATAAGATCTAAATGCCTCAATAATGGCACCCCGAAATCTATAGGTCATGCAAATGATTTTTATGCAGTTTTCTAATCAAATATCACTTAGAACATGCCTAAAACTTACAAAAATAATAGCCTCAACATTGGAATAGTTGTTGACAACATTCTGGAAGTTCAATCAACACTTTTAACTAACAAACTAGCATGGAAACTTCCATTAAATTATTTGCAAGTGAGTGATAATAGTTTAAGCACTAAAACAAAGTTTAGACTTCCAAATTAATTGAATATACCCAAATACACTTCAAATTCCATGTACACATGATGAGAAATGAAATGGCACCCAAGAAAAGTCATTTCCTTACTTCCCCACACCCCTGCAAACAACCTCTAGTGGTAACATTTCCTATTACGAGATTGTAGGGAATTTTTTTTTGAGAAAATACAAATGTTGACCACAACTTTAAAATGATTTAATATCAAACTTTGTAAATTTTGATTGAAGATAAATCATCCACATGTGTTTCCCACAATCCCTAAACATTCTTTGTCAGCACCATTTCCTACCATAGGATGGCGGGGAAGTAAACTTTATAACGTTTGAAAAGTATTAAACTTTCCCTAAATACTTCTCATTCACATGCTTTTCCACTTTGGAAATATTGAAAACATTTAAAATATTTTAAATACTGACATTTAAACATTAGAAAATAGGAAAATTTTAATTTCTCTTACCGAAAAATTAGTGAAAATTAATTGCACACAAACAATAGATCCTGGAGCCACATTTTTTGTGAGTTGGCCTAATCAATTAAATAAAACATGGGTTTTCTATCAGATCTCACCCAACAATCAAAAATTTGCTACCTCTGTAAAAAAGCATGTTGGAGGTGTTCGTTGCATCTGAAAGACATTAAAATAGTGCATCATTTGACCTTAGATTTTGATGAAACTATAAATGGAGATGTTTGAGACTAAAATAAGAAATGGGTTGCCCTTAGGCTCTTGAAATTTCCAACTTTTTAGAACACCAAATCTAGTTCAATTGTAGTTAGAAAAACATTAAATAACCTATCAAAACTCATTGTGGAAGCACAAAATTGAGGATAATTACTATCATATGTCTCAAAAATCATTCTACCACACACATTCTCATGAAAACCACTGATTTGCAAAATTTTAATTATCGAAGATGGGTTATGGGGTAGATTTGATAGGAAGCAAATGCAACCTCCATTGTTAAGCAGAAAAGGCATAGGTTCTTCAATTTTGAAAAATTTAAAGGGTCCATCATGATTAAATACAAATTTTAACTCACAATCAATATTATTGTTTAAAAGGTTTCAAAATCTTGTCTAAATCCTTATATTTTAAAATCATTTTTTCTCTTACTATGAATAAATTGAAGTGAGAGGTTTTGTTTTCTCATTTAAAAAAAAAGTTTTTCTTTGCTACGATTTAATAATATTTTTCCTATAAATTTTTCCCATTATTTCTCAGTAGTATCATTGTCAATGCAACTCAATTTGTGGAGAATCTTGAGGTAAGTCACTTGCCTTATTTTTAGTGAGTTTTTTTTCAGGGAATCTGTACATGGCTAGATCATTTGTGTAGTTTTTTATTTTATTTTGAATTTTTTTTTTTTTCAAATTTTAAATAAATGGCATTGGGTCTCTAGTTTTATCTGTGACTATTTTCATATATGATATTATACTAATATCTATTGTTCGATCCTTGTTTCTTTCTTCACATAGAGATATTTTGAAAATTTATTTAGCATTGAATGGATATTAGATACTATAATGTTTGTCAGAGATATTTTCACATAGATTGAATAGTAGATATTGAACTATTTTCAAATAGTAAATTTATAACATCATTTTGCATAAATCTTATATATGTGTTGAATATGTGACAGACAACTTGGTTTTCTAGATGGGTACACCCTCTCACGTGGTTGGCTACTTGGTTAGCACTCGACGATACAATTAGGTACTAATATTATTTTGATATGTAATGTTTGTTACGCAAGACATTATCAATGTGTAGGAATAATTTTTCCCTATCAGATTGTTAGAATAAATAATTTATCTATTCACTATAGCTCAAGTGTACTTACATTGATGAGGACAACATCTTCTCTAACTGAATGTGCAACCTTTTGGGCCTCTAGAGGTTACCTAGTGTAGTGTAGAAAATTATATACCATTTTACAATTTCACACTTTGTTTAAGTCCCTTAATTAATTGGACATAATTAATCTTCTAATTTCCCAAATTATGTGTTGCAAAGCCTTATTCATCCCACTTTTTGAAATGGAAGCCAAAATTTAATTAATGCAATTAATATTTTAATCACATTGGAGAATTTGAGTGTCCTAGATTTTTAGGCTAGGACCCATTTGTCCAAGGGAAAATGGAAGTCCTAGCACCCATTTTTAAATATGATTTTGGAAATCTTTTAATCATTCAAATTTCATATGCAATTGTCATCTTTTGGAATCTTTTTTTTGAGAAATTATATAAAAACCTATAAACACATAGTCGTTTTATCATTCAAATGTAACAAAACATAATCTAAGAGTTACAAGACACATAATCAATAATTTACAAGAAGAAATATTATTGTCAAGAGCATTCAAGACCAAATTTACCAGTCATTTGTTGTAGGAGTCAATATCCTATCATCATGTTCAAGATTATGTGTGTTCATATCATCTTGTGAAGGCTAATATTTATTGTTGATCCTCAAAGAATCCAAGCATTCAAGTATCCAAAAAATCAAGAAAAGCAACATGAAGTTCCTTGGAGTGATTTGCTTGACTTTAATCCTTTAAGGGAAGCCATTCAAGGTTTGGTGAGTTGTAGCAAGCACGTATTCATTCATCATTTCTTTCTCCATTGTCACTATCTTTCTATCAAGGTTTAATTACCAAACATGGGGTTTGACTAAGGAAAACCCACATTCAAATGCAACAATGTTTCCCTCTTTGTATGCACAAATTATAGGTTGAAGAAGGATTGAAGATCTTGAAGAGAAATTTTACATTATTGAATTTTTTGCATCCATTGTTTTCAAATAATGGAAACATAGATTCAAAATTTATTTCCAGCTTTTTGACAATGGAACCTGTGCGAAAAAAAAAGCTAAGATCCTATCTTAGAGGACTGTAAAAAGAATTTTCAGAACCCCTGATCAAGACACATTCTCCCTAGGGTGAACTTGTCCTTCAATAGATGTCAAAACCTACTTTTGGTAATTAATACATGTTTCCTTACCATTTTCAGACCTTCTTGCAAATTGTGGTTTTAGTTCTTGTACTTTTAAGAGTTTGTATTTCATGTTCTAGGTCTTATAATATCATTCCAAATTAATTTCAGACCTATCCTATTGTTCTAAGGAACCAATATCTAGGTTTGATTGGCTCATCTTTGAGGTTGAAATTCAATCTTTACATGTTGTGATCTTTTTCCTAATGAAATACCACTAGGGAAAGAAACCTATTGTGGATCCTTAAAGTCCTATTTAGTGTCCCTCTTTCCCACCATCTCACCTTGATTTCTGGTAATCCTCATGTGCATGAATTTTGAGGTTGGAAGACTTTCCATCTAACCTGAAAGGTCAATTTTGTAGTCCTCGAACACTTCTCACTAGGGTTTCAATGACTTGGTAAATAGGTTGTTGGTTTGCAAATTCCAAGTTTTCCAAAGGTTGACACCTATAGGACACTTGTCTACTTATTTGTGCCACATCATTGGGCACTTGTAAATCCACATGATAGGTGGATTTCATCTTCCTTGCATATATATGCAAGGTCATATTGTAAATTTTAATCAACTCTTTTATCAATATCTTTCATAATGGAAAATTAGGGTTATTATGTGAAACTGTTTATGTGGAAGCACAATGTTTTTGTTGTTATGATATTGGATAGAAATCCTATCATGGTATCAAATCAATGTAGTAAAACCCTTCCCAAAATATTGAATAGATTCTAGTTTAAAATTAATCTATATTTGGGTGTAATTATTTATGGATCTATGTTGGGTGAATGCAATCTATACTTTATAGATTTATTTGTAACAAAGCAATTGTTTTTTAGTAGAGGTCCAATTTTCCCTCTACCAATTTACCATTTTGATAGAAAATTTGTAATCTCCAGATCTCTTTGTAGGATATTATTGTGGTTTTTTAGTATTTTATTTGTCTTTCTCCAATTCTCCAAGTATTGCACCCTCTACACCATCTTCATGTCGGCTAGTGTGCTCTCTAGTGCCCCAAGCCCCTCATCTACAATTTAGTAAGGAATATGTAAATAACTACTCAACCATCCATGTGTTGCAACTACTAAAGGTTTGGAGAGGCATTTACATGTAAAAAAATTTGTGCCATGAAATAGAGGTAGTCATCTCCAAGTATCTATGGCCTCTTGAAGACAAATGATGGAATTTTTTGCTGATGTGTTGCATACAAGGTCACAACTCTAACATTCTCAATAAGGTGCTAGGAATAACAAGTGTGGAAAATAGAGGTTGTGGTAGGGGAATTATTTTCAAACACAGGCAAGCTCATAAGCTTTCATTAGCTTCCTTCCATGCATAGCAATGACCTCATCATCCTCCATATCTTTGGAAACTAGGGTGATAATTATGGTTTGTGTGCCACCAAACACCAATTTAGTGATTTCAAATTTTAGTTTCTCTTTCTTTAAACATCTTGAATTTCTCTAAAATATCATGTGAAAGTCAAACTATCTTTTGGATGATATTCATCTACCTGTGAATTACACATTTTTTGGATTACTTAGCATAAAGCACAAAGTGAGGAGTAGTTATTGCAGGCCACACAAATTTGCAAGAAGAAGAGGAATTGAAACCAATGCAATAGAATCAATCGAATGCCCTCCAATGCCCCCCTCCAAGTGAGAAATTTTTCTCATGCTAAAGCCCTTTGACTCAGGTTCTTTTCTTTATATCAATATCAAAATTTGTTGCTTGTTATGTTTGGATTGATATTTTTGATGAAATTGTTATGTCTTGGAAATTTTTAAGTGAAAATGTGAGGTTCTTAAACAATCAAACATTATTTGTAAAAACTTTGATCTCTAGGAAAATAATTTTTCTTATGCTCCTCTCTCCTCTGCTCGCATTTGAACAACCTACACACATGGTGGATTCTTCCCTGGGGGTACCCCACAGTCCCCCTATATCCCCTCCTGACCTGAGTCTTTCCTTGTCACATATGGAATCGTGTCCCTTAGGTGCCTCTCTTGGAGGGTCCGCACCTTTGATTTTAGGTCTTTCAGAGTCACTCATGATTCCAGTCTTGTTTGATGAGAAAGTGTCAGTGGTGGAGATTCTTTTAGGAAATTTTGGGTGGAAGGATGTGCTAACCAATGGAAAATAGAGTTCAAACCCCTAACCTCCTTCAGAAGAAGAAGTCAAAATTTTTGGAATGGATTTCACTATCTGTGATACTATCAGTGATAGGATTCTCTCCTTAATGGAGAACACAATTGTGGGTCGATTTCTATCCTTTTGTCCTGTTGTGGATATGGTTTAAAGGTGGGCTACTATGAAATGGTGACTCAAAGGAAGTGTTGGGATTTGCATAATGTCGAGTGGTCTCTATCTATTCAATTTCACAACTTTAGAAGATGTGGTGTCAGTCCTCTCTTCTGGGCCTTGGGTGTATGCAAAGCATAGTCTAGCACTTTGTCAATGGAAGTTGGGTTTTGACCTTGCAGTGGACCTAAAAAAATTGGCTTTGGTTTGGGTTCGTCTGCTTGAGTTACCCTTAGAATACTAAGATGAATCCATATTTAAGAGAATTCGGTACTCTATGGGGCAATACATCACCTCTGACTCCATCACCGGTTCAAAATCTACATTAGTCTTTTCCCTCTTTTGTGTGAACATTAGTGTGAATATGACACTTATTAACTTGGTGAAGATGTGTTCTAAGTATGGCACCTGGGTCCAACCAGTGTTCTATGAAAATACCATTATTTATTGTTAGAAGTGTGCTAAACCTAGCCACCTTATCTCTGATTGTAAATCCTCATTTAATCAGGAGCCTAACTTGGGTGCTTCCACTGTAAGTTCTCATCCTCTTTTGGAAAATGAGCTACTAAAGGTTGTTGACCCTCTAGCCAAATATTCCTTGCTAGTTTTGACCACACCACCTCCTCTTAATGGTTTGGTGATTCCTAGTGATGTTCTGACTTCAAGCTTGGCCTTTCCTTCTCTAACTTTGAATGAGGCCATCAACAAGTCTTTTGATGTGTATGCTCTTTCATCTAGCCTTACTTTGGGGGGGTATGAGTTAATTGGTGGATACCTATTGCAGGTGGGTTCTACTGGGATGAGTGAGACTATGGGAGAAGAAGGTGAATTTTTGGAGGATGAGAGCACTGGAGTTATTGATGAAACTTTTTTTAATACAAAGGGTTTGATGTTGTTAAAAAGTTGTTGAGGAGAAGAACTAGGTAACCCCTAAGAAGAGAGGGAGGAAAAAGAAGGCGGATGTGGGAGTTGACTCCAAACTAGGTAGACCCAACCAAAGACAGACTAGGCTGAGAGAGACTACAAATGAGATTGCATTGGGTAAACAAAGGATATTGGATGTGTCCTCTAAGAAAGGTCAAAAATGAAGGTTATGTCATGGAATATATGTGGGATGAATAAATCTCACCCTGACTTTGAGAACAAAATTGCTGAATGGTGGAACATTCATGTTCATGGCTCCCCCATGTTTAGGATATTTTTTCAACTTAAACATATTAAATGTGTGGTGAAAGGCTGGAATAAACTTTTCTTCAAAGATTTTTTCTAGAAGAAAAGAATTATTGGGGAAAAGTTGAAAACTATATAAAAGAAAATGGAGGAGGGGGATGTTAGTTTACCTACTAGAATGTAGGAAAAAGAGAGCCAAAGGGAGTGGGAGAAAATTCTAAGGAAAGAGGAGATTTTATGGAAACCGAAATCCAGAGTCCAATGGATGAAAGAAGGTGATAGGAACACCTCTTTTATTCATGTTTCAACTATCAAACATAAGAAAAGGAATCAAATATATAAATTTCTAAATGAGTAGGGGGAGGTGATCTCTATGCTCTCAGATTGGTCTGTTGGTTGTCGATTACTTTCAGAGGGCCTATTCGGCTCCTACTGAGGTGCCTAATTTACCTCTTGATAGTCTATTGTTAGAACCTCTCTTGACCATCATTACCCAAAATGATAACTTTGGGATCCTTAGTGTTTTCACTCCTGAGGAGGTCAGGTTGGCTACCTTCAGTATGGGGACCTTCAAAGTGCCTAGCCTAGGTAGTTTTCCTCTAGCCTTCTTTCAGATATTTTGGGAGATTGTTGGTGAGGACCTTGTCCTAGCTACTTGTTATATTTTTAAATCTAGTAAGGTTCTCAAAAAACTGAACCACACTTTCCTAGCCTTAATCCCTAAGATTCTTAATCCCCAATCTATGATTAATTTTTGGCCCATTAGCCTCTGCAATACCTTTTACAAATCCTCTCTAAAATTCTTGTGAACTGCATCAAACCTCTCCTTGAAAAACTAATAAGCCCCACTCAAAAAGGGTTTGTGTCTGGTCACCATATCCTTGATGGAACCATAACCACCCATGAACTCCTCCATTCCATAGATAGATTCAACTATGTTGGTATGACTCTTAAATTAGATATCTCAAAAGCCTAAGATAAGGTTATATGGGACTTTATCCCTAAAGTTTTAACCAAGTTTGGGTTTGATCAATCTATGGTCAAACTAATAATGGAATGTGTTGCTATGGTCAAGTACTCTATCTTGATTAATGGGGATCCTTTTGGGTTCTTCTCTGCTGGGAGAGGCATCAGATAGGGTGATCCCCTTTCACCCTATTTGTTTATCATGATTGCGGATGTCTTGAGCATAAATTTTGCTAGTTTGTTGTCAGAGGGGTTGATAAAGAGAATCAAGGATGCCTCTTCTTTAGATCCAATTGTGATCCAACAATTTGTGGATGATACTTTCCTATTTGGAAAAGCCTTAGTGATTGAGGTTAGGAAATGGAAAAATTGTCTCAACAACTATGCTTCTTGGTCTAGTTAGTGCATTAACTATAACAAAAGCATGATTTACTTCTTTAACAACTCTTCTAATCTACAAGATAGGGTGATTATTTCCCTGGGTTGTATGAGTGTCTCTCTTCCATCAATTTATCTTTTTCTCCCCCTCATTTTCAAGGAGGTGACTCCTGACTTTTGGAATTTGGTCCTTGAAAGAGTCCAAAGAAAATTGGTTGGGTGGAAAGGCTCCATCCTCAACTATGTTGGTAAACTTCAACTCATCTCTGCTGCTCTTCAAGGTATTCCTATCTACTTCATTTCTATATTTAAGATCCCCAAATATATAGCCAATAAATTTGAAAGGATTTAAAGGAACTTACTTTGGTTTGGGACCGAGGACAAGAAGATATTTTCTCTAGTTAAATGGGAGAAAGTCTACCAGCCTAAACATTATGGTGGTCTTGGGATTATAATTGTATCTTACACTAATAAAGATTTAATAGCCAAAGTTTTCTGGGATCAACTGAGGAACACTAAGGATTGGTGTAAAATTATGAATGCTAAATATATTCAAAACAAACCTTTAGTTAACTGTCTCTCAGAGGTTCACCCTTCGGGTTACTTGGTCTGGATGAGAATTTGCAGCCTGTAGGGTCTCCTAAGGATGGGGATGAAACAGAAGATTCGTAATGGTAATAAAATCAATTTTGGGAGGATCCTTGGATACTTGATACCCCACTAGAAATTTTTGAATTTAGAAATATAAAGCTCTAGCTCAATGATTCTTTGGTATTTATATCTGTGACTATATTAATGGGCCTCTTGGTGCTAGGAAGTGGAATTTTTTGGCTCTTTGCTACCCTTTATCCCCTGGACTGAGCCTCTTGGCTAAGTCTCTATAGGATTTAATCTCACTTACTAGAATCCCCTCAACATCTTTGGGGGATGAATTCTTTTGGCATCATGATAAGTAGGGATACCTTTCTGTTAAATCGGCTTACAATCTGCTGATGGACCAGTGTGTTGTTTCTGAACTTCGGAAGAAGGTTTGGAACCATCACATGATCTTGAAAGTTAACTTCTTTTGGTGGACCGCCTATCACAACAAGATTCTTACCTAGGACAACTTGAGGAAAAGGGGATTCTAGATGCCCAACAAATGTTTTCTTTGTAAAAGAAATGAAGAATTTGTAGATCACTTGTTGTTACACTGCCCTTTTGTTGTTCATGTGTGTGGAATGTCTATGGAAAACTTGGGAATTCAATGGACCATGTGTAAAGATATTATATCCTTTTTATTGAGCTGGAATGGACCGTTCATTCACCCCTTACCTTGTGAAATTTGGAACCAAGTTCCTCTAATTATTTGTTGGTGCTTATGGAAAGAGAGAAATAATAAGATTTTAAGGAACATTGGGAGGTGTCCAAAGGAGTTCTTTGGTATTGGTTCTCAACTCATTAAGGAAAAAATTTCTCTGTTCAAAGGGAAAACTCTGACTAAAGGACCTTTTGAGAGAGAAATTTTAATGGCTAGGTCTTGGCATCAAAATTCAGATGCAAGCTCCTATGACAATTCTAGGTCGTTGGCCAGGAGTAACACTATATGGAAGCCTTCGAATAGGGGTTGGTATAAAATTAACTTAAATTTGATGGGGAAGCCAAAGGAAACCCAGGAAGAGCTAGCATAGGATGAGTTATCAAAGATTGTAAAGGAAAATTTGTGGCTGGTTATGCTGGGAGAATTAGTCTCTAGTCTTCTATGATAGTAGAATCCCATGGGTTGCTCAAGGGCTTACAGATTGTTGTTTCTATGGGGATTGACAACCTTCACATCGAAGGTGACTCTAAGTCTATTATTGATGTTCTTAATTTGGGAAGATTGCTAGGGTGGAGCACTAAGGACATCCTATTAGAAATAAGGTGTTTCATGCCTAAGTTACATTTAAAGAATATTACCCACATTTATAGGAAGGGAAATCATGTGGTTGATGCCTTAGCCAAATTTGGAACACATTGGAATTACTCTAAGCATAGCTGGCGCAATTTGGGGATCCTACCCCTAGGTATTCAAGGTCTAATCTTGAAAGAACAAAGCCCTTAATCTATGATGATAACTAAACATGTGATCTTTGGGGTTTTATGGGGGGTCCACATGCTTTTTGATTGGGTTATGAGAATGGGTGATGATGTTGAGGTGCCTACAAGTGGTAGAATTTGAAAAATAAGTTGATTTTCATCTTTGTTAAAAAGGGTCTCATGAGAAAGATTGGCAGATACCATGTGATCAAGACTAGGCATGGCCATACCTTACATTATCTCCTTCTGGGGATTGTGCTAAGCTATCATATTTTCACAAAATCCTTTTTTTAAATATTGATGTGACCTCTCATTATGACAAAGAGCTCCTTTTTGGCTCTATCCTTTCTGCTATGTTGTCTCCTCTTCTAAAGGCCGAGCTCTAAGTTATTACTAAATTTGGCCTTGTGACCATCCTTCCTAGCTTTTTGTCTGAGAATAACATGGCTTGAAATTACCTTCCCATCATGTCCTTCTTACCTAGCCACAAATGATTAAAGACTCCCATTAATGATAATGCCAAGATTGCATTAAGAGATTTTCCTCCTAACACGTGTGTCCTGCAATTTTCTCTAATTAACCAATGTTGCTTTGTTCAGCTAAACATCCTAAGTGTGTGGGTAATTTTTTCCCTAAACATTCTCTCTAACCTTTTACTCTCATTGGTTCTCTAGTTTTTCCTTGCGTAGAGTGACATCATGGGTGGTCATCATGTTTGGATGGAACCCGATAACTATGGCGAATTTATCAAAGATCCGATGGTGTGGTACATTTGTGTTGAAGGCACTTTGGATCCCCTGAATGTCAATCTAGTGCATCATGAACCCAAATTATCTACATAATTCACCAACTCCTAGAAATATCGAAGAGTGACTCTGGGTGGGATTTCCTTCAAAGTGAACGAATAGGTGATTGCGCAGGTGATGGGGCTTCAGAGCACTGGTAAAAAGTATATGACAACATGAATGCATTTTTCATGGGGAACATGAAGTCAATCCATAACTAGTCAAGATTTGAGAGAGAGGCCCTTCCATAAGCATGGGACCAAGTTTGTTTGGCCCTCACCAAGTATATGACTCTTGAAGGTAGATACAAAACTTTTTTCTTCTACCATTTCCCTCTATTGAATCACCTTAGCCATAAAATTATGTTAAGCTTTCCTTTCTTCCTTCTTAAAGAGTTAGAGAGATCTATTGAAAAATGCATTGAAGTTGTCGACATTAACCCTAATGATACCCCTCCATTTCCACTGCACCAATGTCTCATTATGAGACCCTACCATTTCTATCTTGTGTTATGCCTACCCAAACCTATATCTACTATTCACGTGGAGGAAATTGAATCACTTGTTGTGGCCAACATTTCCCCGGTCGATTCCAAAGGCCCCATCTAGAAAAACCATCTGGTTACTACTGATACTCTCAAACCTAAACCTACTGCTCAAAATCTTAAAGGAAATGCGAGAAATTCCCAGGCTAGTGCTACAACTAGTCTTTGTAATATCCAGTTGACCCCTACCAAGACTATTGTTAAACCCACCTTGAACAAGAAAGGAAAAGAGTATGCAAAGGGTTTGAAGGAGCCTCCAGTGAAGGAAAGTAGAGGTAAAAATGTGGTGGGTAAGGACTCTAAAGGGGATATGGTGGTTGGGGCAATGGTTATGATAAGTGGTGAGACCATCATCAAAAGGTTTGGTAGATTGGGTAAAAACAACATAAAAAGGCTAGTGGATTTGGAGTCGGAGAAGGAGCGGTCAAGCAACAAGGATGGCAGGGATGAGGATGTGTCTGAGGAAAAGGAGGAGGAGTACGTTGGAGGTCCCCACTCCATTCCTGATATAAAAAAACTATAGAAAGAGGACTCAACTTCCCAGTCTTCAGACCCATTGGGCAAGGAATGTGGTGATAGTGTGAAGGTTGTTGATGATGGGGAGGAGCGTCGTGTGTTGCAAAATAAAATGGATAGTTTGGACAAGAAATTATGTGGCTTGACCCATTTTATTGTTAAGTTGGTTCACTTTGTTACCAGCACTCTGTTTGCGGTGATCAAGGATGAATTGGATAGGTAGAATGCCAATGAAGACTAGGAATGGGTTGGGGATGATGTTGTTGATCTCCTGTCAAAGAATTGGGAAAATGCTAGTTAGTTCTTTTTCCTGTGTTTTGTCTATCTGTTTTTGATCTATGGTATGTGTTTACTTTTTGACTTAGTTTCTATGGTTTTTGGGATTGAACTTCTCGGCCCTTCTAGCCCTATGTGTTAAGGGTACAACACCTTATAAATTATTCTTACCTTATCAAAAAAATTATTTGTAACAACTACTATAACAAGAGCTATAGATGTACAAGGTAGATATTAGTCAAACCTATAATTGTAGAGACAACTTTTATGCCAAGAAAAATATTCAATATTCTTTTTAAATGCTCAAAAGGGGATCAAATTGTCAAATTTTTGAAAGAGGGAGGAGAATTTTTTAAAGGAGGGATCTTTTTTTTGTTTTGTTATAATTAGTAAAGGGGGGATTTTTTCATTTTTTGATAAGTCACAAAAGGGAGGTCATTTTATGCTTTTGTAATTGTATAGGAGTGAATTTTCACCCCTTATGCACATTCCCCTTTTACACATCATCACCTTAGAAAACCAAATTTGAAGGAAAAATTCCACACAAGCCTACTACCTTCATTCCACTCAACATTTTTTTTGTGCATCGACAGAGGAATAATTGATGGTGATGCCCACACAGCATGCAAATGTTCGCATGGCATGCTTACATCCCTAGAAAATTCCTCCATTTGGATCCAGTAGAGGCATTACACCTCCGATTGGAATTCAAATTGTAACATCCCCTTCAACCAATCGACTCGAATATGGTTGTTTCCCTTCATCTCTTCTTCAAATTCACTATTCATTCATCCTTATCATCTCCTCTATAGCTTCTACAACCACTCTAAGAAATCTAAGCATTAAGTCCAACTCTCAAGCAAAAATTTTCTACTCCATAGCAACAACATAAACATTCTGTCAACTTTGTAGAGAAAGTGTAGAACCAACACCATTGTAGAAGAGGCTTGAGTCCTCTCATTTTCTCCTCCATTAGCTAGTGAGATCTTGGTGGAGGTGGTAAGCTTTCTACTCCTCCCCTCTACGATTTGGTTGAGTAGCATAACACTTCTTTATAGTGCTTTCACACTCTTTATTTCATTTACTAGTTTATCATACTCTTCTCCATTATCATCATCTTGGTTGTTTGGGGAGGTGGAAACACCAAAATGGGGGTCTCATTGAGGAAAACCACTATTCAACTCCCAAACCATTTTCCTCTCTTTTGTGTGTAGATGGAGGTATTCTTGGAGCTAGCTGGTGAACAAACATCTTTGTGAGATCATCCTCGTTATCCTTATGCTTATTTATTTTCTTTATCATATTCATATGTACTTTATCTATGTCTTAGTGTCGTTTTGGCCTTTTGAACATAGCTAGCTAGGTCATTAGTCAGTATTCTTGAGTCCATCCTTATCTCTTTATTCCTCTAGTTGTACAAATACCAACACACCTAAGATCTATGCCAATGCACTATGCTATCATCTTAGAGGTGCACTTTTTTCCTCGAACAAAGAGCCTTATGAGACACAATGGTTATCCTGAAATTTAACTCACCTAGCTCAATTTGGAGTCTTAGGTCTACAAAGTGGTCGAAGGACTCTATACTTCTCATCATTCTCATCTTTCATTTCCTAACACTCCCTTAAGTTGAGGTAAGTTATGATAGCCTGCTATTTTTGGCCCTTCGTGACCTTGTGCCTTGACATTTTTGGTCCCCCTCTCTTACATTTTCAGTGAACCCAACATGAATCCACATCTACTCATTTGTTGGTGTTACTCTTTTCTATTGTACCCTCTGATCATTGTACTCTTCAACGTTGTGAAGGTTTATGAGCATCACAGCCTAGTGCACAACCTCTAGGTATATTTTTAGGAGAAACGTATGACACCTTTTGATCGAGAAGATGAAGATCACTTCTAGTTTCTCTATAGTTCTTTTATCTAGTTCTTTAGTTGGACTTACTACTCAAGAGTAGGTGTCACGAGGCCAGTCAAGATTCTTCGATAAAACTGACCACATCCCTACTCCTCTTGTGTCTCCCACATCATCATCCATAGATGAGCGTGATGTTGTCCACATCCCTTCTGATTATGTCACTAGTCTGAGAAAAGGGTTGGGTGCTTTGGAGAATCACCTGGAGAAAATATCAAAGCTGGCTAGGGCTGCTAAGATTATCAAAAAAAAAAGTATATGGTAGGAAAATACCAAACAAGCATAGAAATCCTGGCTAGTCTCACTAGTTTGACTGAAGCATGCACTGCTTGAAACCATAGTAACATGATACAAGGTTTCCCCTTCGAAGAACATGAGAGAAAATTAGGAGTCTCGATGCCTCCCACATCCATGTATATGGCTAACACAGTCCCTTCAATCAATATACCTATTGCTTATGAAATTGTTGAAACTATCAAAGTAAACAAGACCCCTCTAGGTTTTCACTTCACACCTCTTGTCACCTCTAGTAGTGGAGGATTTGGTGGGATGATCGATGGAGGCTTTGGTGGTGGTAGGTTCAGTGACAAAGGTGGCACTATTGGAAATGGTTCTGGTGGAGGTCATGGTGGTGGCTTTGAAAGTGGCAATGGATTTGGAAAAGGTTGTGCTAGTGGTGGTGGTACTAGCGATGGCTCCGGGGTGGTGGTTCCACTAGTTCTATATCTTCTAACGACTAGATTCTGAGCACTCCTCTTCAAAATATGGGGAAGATACAAAACTAGTTAGCGAATCTCTCCCAAGCTTCACCCAAGCCTATCTTCCAACACTTCTTTCGACATAGGCCATTGTCGGTAGAAATCGTAAATACTCCTTTCTCGCAAGGGATGGAGATTCCTAAATTCAAGAAATACGGCAGCAAAGGGGACTCACAAACACATGTTTCCAACTTATTCCTTATGTACAGACTTCTTCCATCACGATGCGTTGATGGAAAAAATATTCCCCAAATCTCTTAGGGATAGAGCACTCGAGTGGTACTATTGCTTGCTTGATAATTCCATCTTTACGTTTGATTATCTTGTGAATGATTTTCTATCATATTTCCAAGCCAACATCAGACCCAAGATAACCTTATCTGACCTTGTTAGTGAAATCAAGGAGATAATGAGAATATTATCAACTTTATAGTGTGATATCAAGTGCTCTTTTCACAAATCTCATACCCATTACCTGATTCCAATGTATAGAAAGGTACTCATAGGGAACTTACAAAAGCCTTGGCAAGAAATTTTTTCCCTTATGAAATACCCTTCTTTCGTGCATTTGTGTGTAGCTCTATGAGAGTATTAGTAGATAGTGGCTCAGTTCGGGGGACCTTCCTCATGTTCCCATCTTGAAGTGAAGTCCATTGTGTCTATCTATGGAAAAGGAAAAGTTGTTACGAATGTAGTAGCCACTATAGATGACAACAAACTCAAACACAATTGAAAGCTCACAAATTTATCAGAATCTTATTTCTCCATCTTGCAAAAGTTGTTGAAGGATAAGATCGTAACCTTACCAAGCCCTAAACTAGTTAAGGAACCCTACCCTAGCTAGTATGAAGAAAATACCTATTGTCAATACCATCGAGTAAACATACATGATACTAAACGCTGAATGCACCTACGTCATGAGATACAAGATCGTATCGAGGATGGTACTATTCATCTTGATGGAAGCAAACAAAATACAAACAAATCGGTGGTGAAAGCTAATAGTGAATTGCAGATATACACAAACCTATTTCCATCACATTCTTCTAACATGATTATTGATCCCTCTAATTTTGTTACTCAGTCTAAAGCATATGTTAACATGGTTACTATTACTCCTTCTCCTCTTCCTATGATTGATTCACCGAATGTAACATTTACTTCATAGGATTTATGAGTGAACAAAAAACCTTCTCCACTTTACATTCTCACTTGCCTCAATGGCAACATTGTGACATGAGTCTTATTCAGCCCCGCTAGTAGGGTGAATGTCATTACGAAGGAGACTTTACTGTTGAACTCCCTGCAATAGGAGGAATATGAAAAAAAAATTCCATCATCTATAAGCACGATGGCCTAGCTCTAGAACCATATGGATCGATAACTTTGTCTGTCTTGGTTGGCCCTAGGAACATAGACACAATTTTTGATGTTAATCTTAAGTTGGATCTATTCAAGGTGAAGCTAGGAATACCTTGATTAACTTCCATAAATTGGATCGCCTTTGTTATCCATAAATGTTTAAAGTTATCCCATGAAGGTGCTATGCACATGGTACATGATACTAGCTATCAACCCTTTGTATCTCATGGGGGATATTCATTGGATCAATTTTGGCCCACCCTAGTTGGTTTGCTTCCTCCAAGAACATAACTGATTTATAAGAACTATAGTAAGTATAAAATTAGGGGCAAGGGATAGTCAAAACTGACCCTTCTTGTAGCACAATTGCTAGTTGCCTCAGGGTATGTGCAGGATCATCATGGAAAAAACAAGCCCTTAAGTGGCAATGAAAATTCAAAAAATTAGAGTTAGGAAACTTGACATAAAAATTTGAATAAGTTATCTATATTATTTCAAAAATATGTAAGAATAGAATCTATTGAAAATTGAGTGTATTTTCTAAACTAATAAGTTTATTTAAAAAAAATAAAAATCTATTTGGTAAAAATTTGAAATTTCAATGTAGTAGTACTTAAATTTCATAGAAAAAATAAGAAGTAGGTTTTTGTCTGACCACCCTAAACACAATAAAATGATAATATTTTTTTATAAGATTTTAAATATAAGTAGAGGACTCATGTCTCGATGTGATACATTTTTTTTTGTAATTTTTTTCTGAGTAAATAATTAATTATGATTTTTTTATTACAACTTTTAAAAAATATTTAAACTCATACGTCTGACCACCTTAACTTGGTCAAAACTTCATGAAAGTCATTTTTTTTCATCTTATAATATGTGAGACATAGAATGTGACACATGTTTCAAATTCAAAAAATGTGATACCGTTTGAAAGCTATAGATGTTTTTCAATCAACCTATCAATTAGAACTTTAGTGGTAATTCAAATAGAAACTGAATAATAATTATTTATTAAATTCAAAGTAAAGCATAATTTATATTGGTGGAAAGCTAAGAATGTCCTTTAAAAACCCTTTTTGTTTCATCAATTTTCGGTAAAAAAAAGTCGTCAACCACATGGGCCATCATATCACTTACATATCGCCAATTTTTGGCCCATCATGACCCTGTACATACCCCTCATCTTCTTGAAAGGGAAAGGAGAAGCTTACTCCTTCTTGGGCAACTTTGTCCACTCCCCTTTCTTGGGAAGATTATTGGATGAGTAAGTCTAGCCTTTACTCGCTAAGTCCAATGGTGCCTCCTTGGCAAAGACCTAAGATCAAGATATTAGATCTCCCTACCAAGCCACCTGAACCTTGGTACTACTTGTATAGTAGGAAAAAATCCCCCCATGGGGAATCCTCTATAGCTTGGGCTCTACGGCCTCGTACCGCTTCCTCTCCTAAGGCAGTGAATGGGAAAAGGCCTGTTGCCAAGGTGTTACAACTAACTCCCCCCACTGTTTTGAACCTACCCCTCCTACTCCCATTCAAGAGTCTTTCCCTCCACTAGAAATAGTTGTGGAGGACACTCCCATGGCTAACTAGGAGCCTTCTGCCCCCTCACAACCTCTGACCTCTAGTTCTAAGAATTGTAGGAATTTCCTTGCACGTGAGCGCAAGTGCCGACGAAAGGCTCTCTTGGCTGAGTAGGCCACCTCACAAAGGAAGGAAGAGGAGATGATCACCCCTTTATCAGGGCCTCCTACCATGTCCTCCTCTCTCCTCCCCTTTGTTTCCATCCAAACTAGCTTTGCATTGCTTCCATATTTCTCTACAATGCATATGTGCTTGACCCTAGAAAGGTGCAAGTGTTCATCACTCCTTTAGTGGAGCCACCCTTGTTGAAATCCATTTTGTATGTCCCACCTTTCTTGAATCTGATAGATATAATTAACACCTTTGTCGTATCTATTGCAGTTCTTTCCTCTTCCTCTTCCTCTACCCTTCTTTCCTTGTTTGTGGGAAGTTCGCCTCCCTTGATGAAGAAGAAGGTGGAGAGTGGTCCTTATTATAGCAATGGAGGATGTAAGAGGATCCCAACTTCTCTCAAGGGTGGCCCTATGCTGACTTGTTCTATCCTATTAATGAAACCAGTCTCGGTTTCTCCTAAGTTCATCACCACTCCCAAATCATTAGATGAGCTTCGGAGTGAACTCAGGCACAACCTTCTCTACCCGTCAAGGTAAAATATGGCACTCTTGTTAAGTGCATGATTAACTTAGTGGATGAATTTTTTCCCCTATCAATGATCTTCGTAAATTCATTGACCTTAGACCCATAAGAGCTAAGCGAAGGAGACCTTGGCAGTCCCTCTTCATTATCCCTTGTTGTGGGAGGGTTGGAAGCTCCTCCCCTTAACATTCCATCATTGTAGGCTTGTCCTCCTCCCCCCTACAATGATCCAAAATTTGAAGCTAATGACCTCTTGGTTGATCAATGTTAGGGGGAGGCCTCTTCTTTATCTTTAGATTAGATGTGTGTGTGTGTGTTGTGATGTGTTTCCCTTGTAATTGTGTTATGTGTTCTTGGATGACCCTCGTCACCCTTGTTGGTGCTTGTATATAGGCATGGTGTTTTTGTTGTGTACCTTCTTCTATCAGTATCATCACTCTTCCATGTTTGTGATTGGCTTTCAAAAAATTGGGGATGATGCAAAGCGTTGTGGGCATTTAGGCTTCCCTTCCATGTTGACCTGATTTTTTATTTTCATTTTGTCTTCTCGTGCGTCTTCACATGGCCTAACATAGTAGGGGGTTGATGATAGTTCATTTATATACTATTATTATACTTATATATTTTATGAGAAGTTCTAGCCCCAAAATATTAGGCTACCCATGTGCCGTTTGTTCATGATCTCTTTCCTTTTTTTTCTTTTCCTTTATCTTTCTCTCTTCTTTGCTTGATTTTTCTCTTTCATGTGTGAAAATGCCACCCCTACATCACTTGGTCTTCAGAAAAAAAATTCATTTCCAATGAATCTTTTCTCAAGAACCTCCACACATGTCTTTGCAAGAATTGCATTCTCAACTTGAAACCCTAATAGAACATGTTTCCTTCATCATGGATCCATAAAGAAATAACTTGGAAACCTTCCTCCAAAGTGGGAACAAATTTTATCTTCCCTTGATGTGGGGGCACATTCTTCCTTTCAAATTCCTTGATGAAGTGGACATCTTTCAAAAGGATTGCTTGATGGTGAATCGATTCGAGAAAGAAGACACCAACTTTCAAACACTGTGTCCCTTTAGTTGACCCATCTTACTTTTGAAGGGTTCCCGAGGGACCCCTTTGAAATTCTTCCAACTTGTCAATGGTCTACGTGACTCTCCACTTACTTTCCTACATGGCCACTTTCTAACATGTTTTATTTGCAGATAAGCATGTCACTTTATGGGTGCACCTATAAAGGAACTTTTTTTGACTCTATGGAGTTCTCTTTCCTACGTCTCCTTCCAGTGAGAGATCTTGGGATACTCCTTCCTTTTAGGTTGGTGGGCCTATAAGGTGCTTATTTCCTAGGTCTCTTTCCAATGATAGATCTTGGGATACTCCTTCCTTGCAAGTCTGCAGTCCTATAAGGTGCTTATTTCTTGGGTATCCTTCTAGCAACAGATCTTGGGATACATCTTCCTTCCAGGTTTGCAGGCTTCTAAGGTGCTTTCTTTCTTCAACTTCATAGTTTTGCGAAGCTATGAAGGCCTTTTCCTATCCTGCACTCTCTAGGTTTTTGGATCGCAATTTATTTCCTCGATAGTTTAGGTATACATTTTTAACTCTACTACTTCTCTGATCTACTTTACCAAAGCACTCATAAGTATTCGTGCTCACTAAACTGGGGGAAAAATGTATAGGAGAAAATTTGCACCCTTACACAAATTCCCCTTTTACACATCATCACCTTAGAAAACCAAATTCGAATGAAAAATTCGACATAATCCCGCTACCTTCATTCCACACGTTGTTCATTTTGTGCATCAGAAGATGAATAACTAATGGGGATGCCTGCAGAGTGCGTAGATGTCTGCGTGGAACACTTATGTCCCTAGAAGATTCTCACATCTATAGCCGACAAAGGTGTTACAATTCCCATTAGAAGTCAAATTATAACACCCCCTTCTACCAACCGACTTGAATGTAGCCATTTTCCTTCACCTCTTCTTCAAATTCACTATTTATTTATCCTTATCATCTCTTCTACAACTTCTCCAATCACACTAAGCATTCTAAGCATTCAGTCCAGCTCTCAAGTAGCATTTTTGTGCTCCATAGGAGCAACAACAACACTCTATGAACACCGTAGAGAAAGTGTGGAACCAACACCATTGTAGCAGAGGATTGAGTCCTCTCATTTTATTCTCCATTAGCTTGTGATCTCTTGGTGGAGGTGGTAAGCTTTCTAATCCTCTCCTCTACGATCTGGTTGAGTAGTATAACACTATTTTGTAGTGATTTTGTGCTCTTTATTTCATTTCCTACTTTATCATAATCTTCTCCATTATCATTATCTTGGATTTATGTGGATGTGGAAACACCAAAATGGGGGTTTGATTGAGGTAGACCCATATACAACCCCCAAAAATTTTCCTCTCTTTTTTTTGTAGGTGGAAGTATTCTTAGAGCTAGCTGGTCAACAAACATCTTTGTGAGATCATCTTCACTATCCTTACACTTATTTATTTTCTTTATCATATTCGTACGCACTTTATCTATATCTTAGTGTCATTTTGGCCTTTTGAATGTAGCTATCTTGGCCATTAGTTAGTTTTCTTGAGTCCAACCTTGTCTCCTTATTCCTATGGTCATACAAATACCAATGCATGTGAGAGATTCTAGTGTGTCGCTCTGTCATTTTGGAGTCGCACTTTCATCCTTGGACTAAGATCCTTCTGAGACATAGTGTTGATCCTGCAAACTAACTCACCTAGCCCCATTTCGAGTCTCAAGTCTGTAGAGTGGTCGAAGGACTCTATAGTCCTCATCATGCTCATCCCTCATTTCCTAACACTCCCTTAAGAAGAGGTAAGTAAGGTTAGCCTCCTGCTCTTGACCCTCCGTGACCTAGGTCCTTGACATGGTTGGTCCCCCTCTCTTATAGTAATTTATTAAGGTTTGGAAGATATAATTAGTCTATGACTTCTTTATCCACCTCATAACATAAACTTGTATGAACTCATAACAACAAATAAGTTTGTAAATGGACTCATATAATGTTCTACAAAAAATGAATGTGTTTCTTAAGGAGAGAATTTATACTTACACTAAATTATAAAGTGTCATAGGGGATTTTGTGGAGCCTTTATTTTCCATCCCAGTAATGAATCATTAATATTATTTCCTCATGGTGTGTGTTTCATTGATTATCCATCACAATAATGGATCCTCATGATTCTCACCTCATGCATGTTTTTTTTGATGCACTCTTTTTTAGTTTCTTGTACATCTTTTTGACCTAATTAAAGGTCTAAATTCCTTGCACATTTTTATTCCTAGTTTCAGTTGGTTTGCTTATGCCTCTTAGCATTGAGGGGGGATTATGACATTTTTATGCTAATTCTTCTTTCAATGGACCAACTTCTTTCAATGGAGAAATGGAGGGACCTCATATATTTATCTCTCAAATGGGGGATTATTTGGGTGGATTATATTTTTTGAGACACTATTACTCTAGAACTATAGTACTATCTATATGTTCAACTTCACAAGTATATGTGTATTCATGGTTGAGTAGTGTTCATATCTTCACTCATGTAGTTTTTTGTATCTCTTATCTCGATCTACATTTCTTGGAGGTTCATTTATTCCAACACACAATAATTCATCTCTGATAGAGTTTACAAATTCTACATGGTTTAGGATTTCTTCATCATCATGTTCCTATCATATTATGACATCCTTTTAAGAGGTCTTATCCTTCTCTTTTCTCTCATTTAGAGGAATATTTTTTCATTGGGTTTTCTATCTTTCTCCATTTATGAGAGATTACATCATGTAGCAATGGAAAAAGTAACCTCTTTCCCCTACTTGGTTTGATAATTGATATTAAAACTAAATTAATGGTGTTTTGGTGTAGTGTTGTAATGTGTTGTACACATTCACATCATTCTAGGACCTTTATTTGATTAAAACGTTCTTTAATTGGTCCTTTCCAAAGGTTTTGTAAAGTGTTGTAACAAACTTTCTTACTTTTCTAGGATTTATTTTCTTAATTAACTTAATGAGCCCCTTCTCAATAAAATATATTTAAATTTGTACCTTATTTAGGAGTTGTAAAGTACTTTCACATTTATCTAGGGTGGTCTTAATTAATTCTAATTAGTTGGAGTTAATTAACCCCCTTTAACTAAAATTTAAACCTTATTTATGACACCCCCCAAATATCTATCCTAATATCCATGATTTGAATAATATAACATTTAATTGGGAAAAAAATAGGTTTTAGAAAATAGTGCCAAGGCCCATTTTCCCTAGGTGGTGAATGGGTCCTCCCTTGATAGGATCCCCCTTTATCAGTTGATTCTAAATGAGTTTTTAATGCTCTTTCCATCACCTAGGGTTAGGTCTTGGAAACTTTAGCTAGGAACCATTCACCCTATGTGGTGAATGGGTCCTCCCTTAATGAGGACCCCCTTTTCAAATTTAATTATAGCAAGAATTTAATAAAGTTTACATCCAAATTTGGTGTCAAACTTAATTGTTTAAATTTTGGGGTTAATCTCCTAATTTAGCATAAATGAGGTGGTTAATTCACATTGTTTCTCCTAACAATTTAATGAGACATCCTAGTAACTTCAAGAGATCATTATAGAGCATTACAAGAGAATTTTTAAGGCATTTTAAGGAAAATTTCAAGACACTAACTCATTTGACTGCAAAATATGATGAAATTTTTGACAAAAGATGTATAATTAGATGTATTGTCAGGTACCTATGTATTTAATGTGAAATTTAAAAAAAAATAAAAAATTTATGCCCAACATTCATTGAAATTGCAACGCTACGTTTTTTTCGTCACTATTTCGACATACACTTAAAGTCAACCATCCCCTTCCATCAATTTGTGGACTGACATATGCTTAGCCTCCTTAATTTTTGGGCTGACGGGTATATGATTTGCATTCATCGAGGTTCCGATGAATGTTTTTTAATAAATAAAAGTGGATTCGAAAATTTATCTATACTTGCGATAGTGTTTTTCTATACTTGCAAATTTCCTATACTTGTGAAAGTTTGTGGAGGTTATAGGCCGAATTTTTTTGGTGCAAAAAATCAGAATTATTAGATTTTGTTACTCGTCTATGATTAAACATTATTGGAGTGTGAGTGATATTTTTTGAAGATCTAAATATTGAAGATTGGTAAAGGAAAATCATGTTAGATAATATTAGTGGAGAACAAAATAAAGAGACACTTGTTAGATTGTGGGCTAGATTGAAAATAAAGGGTGATGGGAAATGTTATTGTCCTTGCAATAATTTCAAGGGCTTAAAGACGAGAAGAATTTTAATCACAACAGCTGAGAAACATTGTAGGTAGCTTGGTAACATTGAAGGGGGGCATGATTATCATCCATTGGTAAGTTTTTCATTATATTTCTTTATATTGATTGAATTTGTAAATGTTTATATCATTTTAACATTTTTTTTATATATAAAAAATCACTTGATCATGATCTTGGTTTATTTGTGTCGATCATTATTATAAAGATGGGGCACCCTAGGGAACATGATATAGATTATCACGGCCTAGAGAATGTGGTTTTGCAAGTGGAGGAACATGGAGCTATGAATATCGAAGATTAAGTTAATGATCCTATGGAAGAAGATGATCATGCGCTAGAAAACATAGTTGAAGATGATGGTTCAAATACATTGATCCATGACACATTTAGTGGCATAGCTGATTATGATGATCGAGATGACTTTGATGATGTTAATGATTTACCTGTACTTAAGAAGGCATACGAGCCCCTTTATGGAGGCTCCCAAAAAACTCTTCTCTCTGTTGTATTGTTGTTGGTGAACTTGAAGGTTATGAATGGTTTATCCAACATAGCAATCTCACGGATGTTAAGGTATGTCATAAATGTCATCTTTTTTAATCTATTGTTGTTGTTAGTTCATCACAAGTAAATAAAGGATGAAATATGTACCATTAATATTATTTATATTAACAAATTATTTTTTTGTTGTAGATTCGTAGGTGAATTTTTGTTACCACCATCAAATATTTTACCTCACTCATACTAAGATTTATCTGCCATTATGAAAGATATTGGAATGGAGTATCAAGAAATAGATGCATATCCCAATGATCATATTATATATCATAAACAACATGAATTTGCAATATAATTCCTCAAATTTCATATCAGAAGATATCGAATAGATTAACTAACAAAAAAGGTGCCTCACAAGGTTCTTTTTTATATTCCCATTATTCCACATATGCAACAATTATTTATGTGTGAAAGCTTAGTGCAATTTATGGATTACCATGCACGAAATAGAAGTGGAGATGACATTCTTCAAATGTTTGCAAATGGTTCTACATTTAGGGACATGGAGGAAAAATGGCCACACTTTAAAGAAGAACCTCATAATCTCAAGCTTTCATTGGCAGTAGACGGTGTCAATCCATTTGGAGAGCTAAGATCTATTTAATCGGTGTGCCCTATTTTTGTTATCAACAATAACATTCCTCCATGGATTTCAATAAAGAGGGAGCACATAATGCTAGAAATGATTGTTTGAGGTATTTGTTTACATCAATTTTATTTAACATAGTAATATCTCATTTGTCTTATTCATTGCATAATGACTTATATTTTTTTCATTTAATAGTCATGTACATTAATTTATATATATTGTAGTAAAATGGTTATAATAATTATGTAATGTTTATGTTCATTCAACTAGGTAAGTACCAAGTTAAAGATATGAATGTATATATTGAGCCTCTTATCAATGAGTTACTAAATTTATGGAATGGCGTCACTATGTATGACGTCTCTAGACCAATAGGACAAAGACAATTTCAACTCCATGCAATGCTTGTATGGACAATTCATGATGCCCTAGGACTAACACATTTTTGTGTGGTATTTTATAACATTCAACTGCACTTTAACGATATTTATTTTTTATGAAGTAGATATCATGCATGTTTTTTAAATATTCTATTCATTATATATAATTATACAAATTGACATATTTAATCCAATTATATATGATCTTCCAGGTCTTCAAACAAAGAGAAAATTTTCATGTCTAGTTTGTGGTCCAAAGATGAAATCTTGTTGTTCAACAAATTAAGGAAAGCAGGTGTTTGATGAGTATAGGCACTTCCTCCACATAAATCATAAGTATCAAACTACTGAAAAACATCTTTTCAATGGGAAAGAAGAGACTACATAAAAACCATGAAGAATGACACCTCGCCTATGGAAGTTGGAATGCAATAGAATTAATTGTCAAGGTTATAGATCGGATCAAATTTTTTATCTATCATATATGATATGTTTGGAATTTATATTTTTATATTGTGGTTTTTTTACTCATGTTGTAATTGACAATGATTGTCGTTGTTAATTTGTTTAACTTTTATGCTTCATGAAGGTCATCAAGGCATTAATGGTTTACTTCCATAGGGACTGAAAACTTATCCTAGACAATTTAGTAGGTTTCCCTACTATGAGCAACTAAAAATTGTGCATTTGTTTGATACAATGCATAATAGAAAGAATGTAACAAAAATGTTATGGAAAATACTGGATAGAGGGCATGACAAAGAAAAAATTGTCAAAATTTGTAGTGACATTCAAGAAGCCAATTATGCAATGAAAAATTTCATTCAATTAAATACCGATGGAGACCAAATTAATATAAGTGCCCTTCCTTGGTTATTAACAGAGAAGAAAAGCAATGCTATAAAAGAACTCATATGAAAAAATTGATTTCCCATAGGATTTGCTGCGAACATAAACAATATCATAAAAAACAAAGGTGAATTTTGGTCAAGGATGAAAATGCATGATTGGCATACCTTCATTAAGGTAATTATTCTAGTATATTTTACATATATTTGTATACTGCATGTAATTTTTAGTGTATTATGTTTACTAGTTTTGGAAAAATAATGAAAAGATCATTTTATAATTGTTGCAATACATTCTACCTCTATCTCTCCTAGACAACCTCAAAAACAATGTCAAGAAATTTATATATGATCTTGGAAAATACATGAGGTAAGTAGCGACATTTGTTCAATTCGTTGTATAGATCTTATATTTTCCATTTGTTTTACTTGTTATGTAATATATTGTATATTTTTGTTAAATCCCGTTAATATATTTGCACCTTGAATCACTTGTAGATGGATGTCATCTAAAGAAATCCATAAAGAAGATATAAATTATTGGAGGAGAAAAATTCCTCATCTAATGTGTGAAATGAAAAAGTGTCCACCTTCAACATTTTTCAATGCATAAGAACACTACCTCATACACCAAGTTGAGGAGATTGAATTGTGTGGACTTGCACACACAAGGTCAATGTGGATGGTTGAGAGGAACTTGAAATTTTTGAAGGATTTGGTTAGAAAAAGAGCACATCCCGAGGGTTCTATGGTGGAGGGATATATGGTATACTAGACCATGGTGTACATTATTGAATACCTTCCTAAGTTTGCAACAAAGATCCATGTAGATCGCATTTGGAATCCCAACTCCATTAACAAATTTTAAGGGGAGTACTTGATGGGGAAAGGTAGATTGAGGAAAGTGAGAGGTAATTATAAGATGGTCATGGAGATTAATTAGAATACATTTTACATTGCCTTCAATTGCTTGAAAAGAAACAACAAATACCTAGTCCAAATGAAAGAATCTTCCACACACAAATAGAAAAGTACTGGTATTGTATTACTCCAGAAAATAAGTCTTTCACTACTGAAAAGTATTAAAATATTATAAAGTGTTGATGATCAAATATTACAATTCAAATTTCATATATATAAGAAGAAGACCAAAAAAATGTGTCTTTAGGGTAACATACAAGGCCAAATGGTTTAGACCTTCTTCTCTTTAGGTGCTACTAGACCTAGGTAGGTACACCTATATGAATGAAGCATACTTGATTTGTGTTTATTCCCTAAAAAAAATTATCCACAATGGAAAGTGGGAGTGGATAAATGAATTCTTAGTTTCGTATAGATTGTATAAGCAATATCAAGGCTAATCTTAATATGTTCAGTTAACAAATGTAAAATCTAATATGTTTAGTTAACAGATGTAAAAGATAAAATGAATGAAACTAAAATGATGGAATGTGAGGGACCAGTGTTCTATTGGTTATATGGAGTCAAATAGAAATTAGAGTTAAGAGACTTATAACTAGCAATAATTCTAATTGTTTGGCACTTTTATGTTTATAACTTATATAAATAGGCAAGGGTGTAATTATCAGATTCTTCTTTAATAATCCAAAATAATAATTCCAAGTTGTTGTGAATAATCAAGAGCATTTTAATATTTACTTGAAAGACCCAATTAAATATGCCACATAGATACAACAAATGTGCACTGATAAATTCAAAATATGCTTGATATATCAATTTAAATAACAAAGTAATATAAAATATGAAGACAATCTAGAAATATCTTCAATTAACTTAACAAACAATTCATACCAACATAGAGCCACCAAATCATAGATTTTCCATTAACTTCATCAAAAAATTTACACGTGCATCTTGGTCCTTTATGATGTAAACATTGTATCAATCCCTATTCTCTTACTTCTTCTATCTACTCCTATCTTAATAAATTTTTCTTGGTCCTAGGCTCTCTTATTTATAGGAGAGGCAACAAGCTTCAGACCAAAAGACATGACTTTTGATAACAAAAATTAACTAACATGTAAAATATAATTGAAACAATTAACAACTAACACATGACAATTCTAGTAATCTCCGAGTAAAAGCCTGAGTCACCAAAGACCTATGCAAAGATTTTAATTTATGATAATCATCATTGATAGTGATTAATCTTCATCTGAATCGAGGTATTTCTCCTATCACTTGCTTATGGTTAAATCATTCGGCCACTTGTATTCCTATGCTACAGTGAAGTTTGACAGGTGGCTTTTCCATCTGCTATCGAGCAAGTTTTTGGCATCTACAAGTAACTTTGTATAACCATTATCCAATGCAATAATTCCATCAAGCAAAGCATAAAAATTTTCCAGATTGATATTACCATCGCCCTATATATGTTCAAAACATTGTGGAACCATTTTATCAAATTCATTTCTCCATTCATCCACATCCTTGAGCTAACTATCACCTTTAAAGATCAGAGGGATAAAACTGTGTTTTATTGAATCAAATGAATTCCTTCTATTTTCTACCTTCTTCTTCATATCAATCGAATACTTATGCTCATCAATGATTCCTTTTACCATTTCTTGAGTAGGTTTTAACTTTTAGGGTGCATCAGGATCTCTTTATGTGGATTTACACAAACTGGTTAAGATATGGTAAGTGGGGTGCCATCTTTTTTGCAATTACTCTAAGATAGGGGAATTAGTATTTATCTCTTCCAAAGCTTTTATCAAATGACTGAAGCCCTCATGAACTTGACTTATTTTATCTTTTAAAACTTCAACTCTATTTTTCAATATTTCATCCAAGGTCCTCAAGATGTGTCATTTGATATCATCCATATTATGATTCTTTAGTTTCTCAACCTCTTATTTCAATTGTTGAATCTGTGGATCTTCAACTAAAGCAAGTGGATGATATACAAAAATTTCATTCCCCTTTACATTTGTGGCTTGTTGCAATTTTTGTTTCAATCTGAAATTTTCAATGAATAACTTATTTATCTCCTCATTTGATAGTTTGAGTCTTTTCTCATACTTTGTCATCTTCTTTTCCATATTTTCCACTACAACTCTTGTAAACATTGTTGAATGCATTTTCATGGTTGATGCTTCTGCGGGGATAGCGTCCTTCATAATTTTGACTAGAGTAGACCCTCTTGTTTCCTAAACTACATCTAGAAGCCTAGGATTCCTTGTGCTTTTATGTTTCATCCATAGGGCAAGGGTTTGGGTGGTTGGATTATATCCTGTCCTTGACACTCCTTCTGAATCAAATTTTGCAACCAATTTGGGATCATCTTGAGCTCTGACTTGATCCAACATAAACATTTTGGAGAGATCCATTCCTAGTACAATGAGCTCCATTCCTGGTATAATGAGCATGTTACTTTTCAACACTAAATCCCTTGCTTCTTTAGGAGTAATATTGACATTGTCAATATTTAACTATGTCATTGTTTGTGCATGTGCTTATGCATGTTTCAAATTGCCAGCTCCAATGAGGTTAATATTTAGTCTATAATAAAATTGTTTCATCTTCATTTTTATCCAAAAATATTTGAACTCCCTAGTATGGATAAAGTCATCATCCTCCATGAATCTCAGGGAAGCAATAATTATTTCATCATCCTGCATTTCATCAATAGCCTCCTATGATATTCTCATCTTGGGATCATGAGGCTCAAGGATTTTTTGTTTCTGTGCAACCTCTTTCATCTTAGCCAAAGTTAAGACTACCTCTTTTCTTCATCACTTGACTCATAGTCCACTGGTGACCCAATCTTCTGTTTCTTGGTAGGAGGATCATCTGTTGAGATGGAGGAGATGGATGAATTAGTGATGAAGGTGGTGTATGTGATGTAGAGGCTGTAGATGTTGGTGGATGGGTTGTACGAAGTGGGGCTGATTTCTCTTCTTAAGCCTTTTTAGATAATTCATCAAATTTACCAAGGACTAATTGCATTATTTTCAACAAATCTATCTCCTCATAAAAAAACCCCTTGAACTTCTTATCTTTCCCTCTCTTTTGATCCTCCCATCTCATCATCATTAACCATATTTTCCTTCTTTCAAACACATATGAAAAATAGACCAGATTTCTTATTACATCGTCTTTCGGATAAAATTCATGTGTTATTGCCCTCTTTGTGAGTAGGGTTCTTTTGATATTGTTGATGTGGCCTTCTGGATCACAAATTCTCTCTTTCCCTAATTTAAGAGAAAAATTAGCTTTTATAAATCTCTGCAATTCCTCCAACATATTTGATCCAATTGAAAATTCTTCAAATACCATCAAATCAGGTAGAAACATTCCTTTTTCTAATTTTTCATCAAATCATGCTCCATCAAGAGCATTTGCCACATAAATTCTAAAAACAATACTCTACTAGGCACAAATTTTGGTAAAATATGAGGGGCCTGATCATGACCATATACCCTAATGATGGTGTGTATTGGCATCAAAAACCAATCAACATAATTGTGTGTAAAACCTTGATCCGGTTTATATTGCAGGGGTCTCATGACATTTATTAGGGATTGTGGTAATCTTGGTGTAGGAAAACCAAGTTGAGAAATCAGTCTGATGACAAAATCATCCCTAAATACAACATAATCACTTTCATTACATTTATTGTCCCAAATATAACACCAATTTTGTACTGGGAGCATAACTCCATTCTCATGTGTTCTCAATTTCATCATCTTTGTCTATTTTCTTTCATTTTTACATAGAATCAAATGACATAATAAGGAGTACTTTCTAAAATTTATGGGGGCCTTGGCTTCCCTAACCTGTAATAGACCTTCATGAATTTATTCCTCAATGAATGAAGCAAAATCAAAATCCACATTCAATTCAGGATGCTGGATAATCATGGCCATTCTCATCAACCCTATCAACATATTCTCCTCTGTATCAACTCCAAGAATTTGACATAATGCATAGTAGGTATTTTTTAAATAGGTCTCAAAGTCAGACACTAGAAAGGGTTCAAGTCTTGAAGAGTGAATGGGCAGGAGTCTATTTTTGTCACCCCTTTTCATATGTAAGGGGAGTTCATCATTTCTATAGATCCTTTTCGACCTTCTATATTCTTGCTCTAGCTTCCCCAAGTCAATTTCAATGACAACCTGCCTGTTTAGGTAAAAACACCTAATTATAGCTTCCCTCAAGATATCTACCAGGCATTTACCATCTACAAGTCTGGCCTTTTTTTATGGGGCATGATATCTATTGGCCAAGGCTCTGATTAGTTCGACATCAACAAAAACATTAGGAACAACTAATTTTCCTATGTCAAAAGTCCATGGGTTTGACACGGGAACCCTTTCATCTCTGTTCCTATAAAAATACCAAAATAAATTCCACCCAGACTATGGAATTATTGGGTCCCTACACCCCTGAGCTAAATCCTTAAAGACTTTCTTAGAACCCTTATCTACTGAACTAGGTAATAGGGCAAGTAATGGCGACTCCAATGAAATTATACTAGATTTTTCTTCCTTTTTAGTTATTTCCTTTGATTTCATTGGCGACATTGTTTAAATTTCAATGAATGATAAGTAGACTTAATCGGAATTTTGCTCGCTCTGCAGAATTCTTCCACTGTCGTACTTTGAGCTCGCTTGTATTTAGCTTCTACTAGCATGAGCACACAAATTTTCAATTTTACTTGTTAAATTTTGATATCATACTGCATTAATTTCATATCTTATTAAGTTCTCCATCATTCAAATATTTCATATCGAGATGAATTTCATACTTCGATGTTGATTGATGTGGCTGGCCTTCATTTAATGCTCCAACGACAAATTACCGCACTACCGCATGAAATTTTTCATCCCCCCATAGTATATCGGTTCCTCCTTATCTCTATTCTTATTTCACTGATCTACTGTGGGCTCCATTCCAACCCTTCGCGGTATGGCAGTGCATTATTACCTCTATTCTTAGCTTACCATTCTACTATGGGCTTCATTTCAACCCCCTGCAGTATAGAGATTCCCTCTATTAGTATTAACCATGACCCCACTCTACCATGGGAAAGACATCAACCTTCCGTGGTATAGTGGTATATAGTGTATTACTTCCTTTACCCACCACACTACCATGATTTGCTTTATTGGAGGCTGCGGTAAGGCGGTAAAAGGAAATTTTGACCTTGTGGATGGTAAAAACATGGTTTTAAAGGAATTTATTTTGATTTCATATGAAAGGACCATCAGAATTTCGAATGAAAATTCTAGTTCCAACACATGTAGGCTATTCCTATAATTTTTTTATCAGTGAAGCTTGCTATTTGTTGTCTCGATATATTGTATCCTACTAATATAAACATAAAACATTATCGGGGTGACAAAGATATTTCTTGGCCGATATGTTATATCTCTTCAATTTGAAATGTGTGAACAATGGGTTTTGGATACATATAGTTCAAAGGTTTCTTACGAAAGATAATAAGATCATTAGTAGTGGGATGTTAGGTTTTCAAGTACATCAATTATAAATTAAGGTCGTATACCATGGTAAATTAACTAATCTTCGTCGTTTGTGAATTTAATTTTTTTTTGATACAGTTGGTCGAGCATGGGATGCCCTACATTTTTACATCACAAACAATCTTGATTGGATGATGCTATGGATTGAACGATGTCAAAAATATGGTCACGCATTAACATGGGAAGGTGTGGCTTCATTGGTTAAAAAATCTCATTGTAATGGAGATTCCAATGTTACGCCAAGGGAAATTGATTTAGCATATGGTTTAAGAGATAAACAGGTACGTATAAATATATTAATCACCCATATTATATTATTATTTTCAATTATATTGATGTATATATGTTGAGTTTTTTTTCTTTGCATACATTTGGCGAAGAATAAATATGTTTATCAACTGACGATGCAATAATTTTTACATGTTTGACATATTACAGGTGAAACACCACAAGGCTATGTGGTGCAATGGTTGTAAATTTTGAATCAAAAAGTTGGATGACATGAAGAAAACTTGTGATTCTAGGATAATTGTAGTCTTTCAAGTGACTAATATTTTATCTAGAAGCGACATACATCCAAAAGTCTTAGAAAATCAATACTATGGGGTTTTGGATGATATAATTGAGTGTGAATTTAAGTCCTTCAAATTAGTTATGTTCACTGTCCAATGGTACAGGCTACGATTGAATGAAAATGATCATGAGAGAACTGTTATTGAACATGATAATGGATTTACCATGGTTAATACAAGGTTGATCAAGTGAGTTGGAAATGAGCTCTATGTTCTTCCATTCCAATGTGAGTAGGTGTTTTACTCAGAGGTTCTAGGTAATTTGGGATAGGTTATGTGCAGGATCATGATGTGACAAAAAGTGGTGACATGTAAGTGATATGATGTCCCATGTGGCTAATGACTTTTTTTTCCCCAAAATTGATGAAACGAAAACGGTTTTTAAAGAGAATCCTAGCTTTCCACCAATATAAATTATGCTTTACTTTGAGTTCAATAAATAATTATTATTCATTTTCTATTTGAATTACGAATAAAGTCCTTATTGATAGGCTGATTGAAAAACATTTATAGCTTTCAAACGGTATCACATTTTTTTAAATCTAAAATATGCATCACATTCTATGCTTCACATACTATAGGATTAAAAAAAAAAAAAAGAATTTCATGAAGTTTTTGACCAAGTTAAGGTGGTTAGACATACAAATTTTTATATTTTTAAAAAGTTGTAATAAAAAAATCATAATTAATTATTTACTTGGAACAAATTTACAAAAAAATATGCATCACATCGAGACATGAGTCCTCTACTTATATCTAAAATATTATATATTTTTTTTATCATTTTATTGTGGTTAGGGTGGTCAGATAGACACCTACTTCTTATTTTTTTCTTGAAATTTAAGTACTACTGCATTGAAATTCCAAATTTTCACCAAATATATATATATATTTTTAAAAAACCTAGTAGTTTAGAAACTACATTCAATTTGCTACATATTCTATTGTTACATATATTTGAAATATTATAGATAACTTATTCAAATTTTCACGTCAAGTTGCCTAACTCTGATTTTTCTGAATTTTATTGCCACTTAAGGGCCTGTTTTTTCCATGATGATCCTGCACATACCCATTGGTCATTTTTTGTTAGACATGATCCAAGAGGAAGGTTGGTAAAGTATAATGTGGTGGAAGAAGAAGATACCGAAGAACTAGAAGATGATGTAGATGATGATTAGGATAAACATTTAGTTGATGATGTGCCTAAATAAGATGTCAAAGAAGAGGAACTAGATCATGATGATGTAGGAGTTAATGTTCATGAAGATGATATCCATGTGGATGATGAAATTATCGAAACTGATATCAATGATGATGATGATGATATGACCAATCCTTACAATGTCGAATCTGGATTGGATGATATAGATAAGATAAAAAGTTGGAAGAAGAAGAAGATAAATGACATTGAAATGTATGAGTTATGCGATTATATTATCTAATTGATATTGATTTCTTGATAGAGTTATATTTGACTTATATGGTTACATAATTAATTCATGATATACTTGTTAATGTTGTTAATTCATGATGTTACAACTATTGTAGCTCTCCTATAAATTTCCATATGATCAAATCCTAATTAATCTATGAATATTCATGATTAGATATTAGTTGATCATATCTTTGGTTATTTCATTCCCAAAAAATTAGCATTTCCTCATGTTGACCCTGCATAGTGACATGTGAATGGGCCAACGTTGAATATTTTTCAATTTGTGCTTGTATGGAGTGAAACTTGACATGGTTAGCCTAGACATATGCATTGACAATATGTGAGGATTTTGAGGCTCTAACATGAGGTCATGCATTTTATGATAGTGTATGGTAATCCTACTTATATAGCTGAAGTTCACATGATAAGCTAACCAATGGCACTATATTGGAGGATAAACCCTCCTATGGAATTAAGTTAAGAGGTAAGGGATGCCTCTTAGTGGAATTTTGAGTCTTGGATTAATCCATAATGCTAAAATTAGTTCTAGTGTTCTTCCCTTGTTATATTTATCTCTACAATTTCTCATATTTAACCATTTCATCATCCCTTTTCTCAATCTATTTGTATCATAATATAAACTTGGTCCAATCTCACATTAGCCCCTTAGGTAATTATCCATTTCCTCCAAGTTGAATGGAACCTTTTGTATTGATGCATCTATGTTTTCCTACCCTAATGGATCAAGACTTGACATCACCTTAACAATCTTCTTTGTGTCATAGAATATCTCCAAAGTGCCTTTGGCATGCTTTAGATGTGTCAATATTAACTAGATTAAATATATTAATTTTAAAGTCTCTTAACAAATTCCATGACAAGAAAATGACTCATTTGAAATAAGGATTACTTTCCTAAACTATTCCTTCATATTCAACAATCCCTTCTCACACCTACATCATAATTCATATCCATGTTATTTGTAATGAGTGTTTTAAACGGACAATCAATGAATCATAGGATAGAAGAAAACTCGTTATGCAAAAGGATAAGAATCAAAGAGACTAAAAGAATCGATTCACTAGATATGATCCCCATTACTATAATAGACCATGATGTCTAAATGAAAAAATATTAGATAGATCAATCTTCAGTAAAGTTTCATTTCAATCATTGATTCTTAGACATCCATCATGATTAAACATCACATATCATAAGCCTTTTTAACAATCACTAGGACTGTAGACAATATTCAATCATGTCATAGGAAATAAATCATCAAAAATTATAAAGAAAGAGAAAACCAACTATATAAGCTCAACAAACCACCATACAAAAAAATATTTTGTAGAAAATAAAATAAACTATATGTTGATATAGCATATATATAAACTATATATTTTTAATTTTGGCCTCACACGCATAGGAGCACGACATAACATAGTGCATCGAGACCCTAATTGGAGAGTTGCATCGAGAACCACTGCATCCAACCCCTAAGTGGAGAGTTGCAAGACTTCATTGGATGAGTGTTGCAAGGCCATTGAGTCAAGGAGGAAGACTAGGAACCATTTGGTAGGAGGAAAGCCAGAGAGGCGATGTCACTCAGAAAGGGAAAATCAACCAAGGGACACTGACTATAAGTGATTTTTCCCCCACATTTAGAAATCTTGTTACAAGTACAGTGATTTCGACTGTTTTTTCCCATCAAGGTGTTGCATGCTATATTTTGGTCAATTCAAGCCAATTTCAAATTGAAAAACCAAAGTACTAGCTAGTACTGGTGTCTGGTTAGCTTGAATAGACAAGCTTTGAGATGTTCAATTAGTTGGGTGGCCATTTTTTGCCTGTGAACTGCAGTTTTTGTATATTTGTCTTAGCATAATTTTTCTACTATAATATTGAAAGTAATTCTCATCACATAACAGCACATGAAGTTCACTAGGGTTCAAATTTCTAAACTTTGATGAAATAAATTTATATATTGAGGTCCACAAATGATCAAAGGGACTGAAAACAATACATGGTCTGTGAGTGCAATGAAAAATGCCTAGTGCCTATCCATAAGAGAATGTATAGAAGTACATGATGCAGAGTTAGAAGAAGGAAACAAAAACACACAATCTCATTTGACAAGTCACAAACAATATTGAACTTTCCTTCTTTTGACACACTTATTCAACTATATTTCGCTTCAGAATACTCAACAGAAACACTCAACTTTTTCTTTAGAGCCCCAAACCATTACCAAACCTTCAAACACCTTAGTCAACTTCATCTTGATAAAAAAATAAAATTACCTAGTTTATCATTTCATTTTACCATTAACTCTCTTTATGATTGTCCTAAACATCACAATTTCAACTCAACATAAAGTAATCTAACCCAAAATAGTATTTAGGCTAATATAGACCACACAATTTCCATTCCATTTCACTTCAAACAAATGTAAACCATCTCCCATCTAGTACTTGGGACATGTTTAGTTTGATAGGTATATTATCTTCATAGCATCAAAGTCCGTTTACAAAGTATTTTCACAAAACCCTAAGGGCTTAACCTTCATAATTACTCTATTCACAAACTGTACACAATTTTTCAGTCAAGAAACTTCATTCCCTCACATCTTATCTTTATGATTTTTCCCTAAATCTACTGAAACATGAAAGAAAATTCGTAGTAGGATAATCTCACAAGAAACCAAAATATTCCACCAATTAATAAAGGAGAAACATAATTATTTATCTCTCTACTTACCCTAACTGAGGGTTTTAGCAGTCTTAAGTAAATCCATAATAACTCACACAAATCTTAACTAAAATGCATGAAATTTGATGTAACAGGAAGGTGATTGAGATTATTACCATATTCAACCATTCTACCATGCCTTCAAGGCCATACAATTTCATACAATTCCTAGAAATGCAAGATTTGTGAAGAAAGATGATTAAAAACAAGAGATTTTCCTTGAACTTATTCTTTATTCAACCACCCTCGAAGTTCTAAGAGATACAAGAGCCTTTTTAAATGAAAAAAAACTAACTTTTAGCCTTCTAACTACATCTAACTGACCCTAATGACTCTTCATCTCTTAATATTGCCTTTTTTATTAAGTTGACAACTTTTTACATTGTTTTCATTTTTGCACTTTTGGACTTAATAAACACCAAATGACCTCAACATGACCTCAAATATATGAAACATGACTCTAATAATATGATTTTCAAAGTAGGAACAATAATATTGAATCAAATTTCAAAGAATTGCTTCATAGAGGCCTAATTATGCCAATGTGCTCTTGCGCCAGTACAAGAGATGAAAAAAGGCAAGGAGCCATTAAAAAATTCTGAATATTTCACCGACTCAACCAAACCTCCAAAAGAACAATACAAACACCAGCACTAGGGAAATCCTGAAAGAGAACACTAATGAAAGTGGACTTTTTTTTTCAAGTTCCAGAAGAGTATGAATGGTTTGAAGATGCTATGGGTGTCTGGAAAATGGTGAAGGAATGTTGGATAGGGATGGACCCAATTACCCTCTTTAACTAGATTCTTAAGAAAGAAAGAAACTCTAATACATTTTGGGGTTCATCTGAGTAGGGACCATCTTTTATTATTTTATTTGGGGGACCTAGAAAACCATAGGGGTAGAAACCTGCGGAGCTTAATCATTAAAGGCAAGGGGTCTGCCCATTTAGAAATAGACTGAAAGGATGGTTTCATGAGGGTCTATTTCACATCAAAGGTGGTCCAAAAAAATTCATAGACTAACTAACTAGACACTAGTACTACCTCAGAGGGACTATTGTATTTGAGCAAGGTGGTCCAAAACATTTAATAGACAGGTAAAAAAAGTAATAGCAACCTTCCACCAACTAACCAAATCAACCTCCAAGAAACAATACAATGACTCCTCTAGATGTTCCCAAAACCCAAGGCTTCAAAACACAAGTTTGGTGACCCTACAAACCACTCCCACGATTACCAAGTGATCTATGATCATTAGACCCTTACAAGGTTTATTGATACATTCACAACTATTGTTACCTCCACATGGATTTGACTAGTAGTGACAACCTTGGTTTTTAATCCTCCAACCCCATACCTTGGAATCACATCACCATGAAAGAGCTTCTTCCAACATCCTTATCAATGCAAGTACCACCAAATAGGTATTTTTCATATTTTTCTTCCTCGAGCGAGGGAAATTTAGGAAGAGAAGAGGAAAGTGAGACATGTAGTAGGTCTAAAAGGAGGGAGATCAACTAGAGGTCAAAAGATTAGAAGAAAATTATGTAAACGCATTGAATTTTTTCTTGTTGAACGGGGGTCATGTTCTTATGATTATGAGAGAATAGGAAACATTGCCCTTGAGGTACAAACATCTATAGAAACAATGGGTACCCAAGGAACTTCCTCCAATAAACACTTATTTTTGTGTCAACGAGATGACATATCACATAGAACCATCGTCATTACATGGTTTGGGCCTATTTTGCATGCATGGAATAAAGGTCTATTACGAAAAAGTTACTAAATTGATGGATTATGTCAAACCCTATTATAGTTACAAAGATTGGATGCAGCTAGTTCGATATACACAAAGTGTGTGTAGGTATGCACTGCTAGCAAATTATATACAACTAATAGATAAGGATCAAAATAAAGGACTCACTATGTACATTTATGGAAGGCCAAATGCATCAGGGAATATTGCAGGGTTTATAAATAGTACACGAGCTAGGTCAAAAATAAGCAACCCAATTGCATATTCGAGGTGTGCGAGGGAAACCATGTATTCATATGTGTGATAAAACAAATAACTATAGGGGAAGAGTTGCCAATTGATTACAATTTGGATCACATATATACAAACATAGTTACTATGGAGGTGGTACATACTATATACCATTTTACCCAACCTCCAATTAATGACTCCGATAGACCATTTTATTATCATGTTTTTTTTTTTGTAAGTCTATTGGTTTCATTTCAGTAATATTTTTTTATATTTAATTTTTGTCACATCAAGACATTGATCGTAGGGGGAAGGCTCCGAACCATAGTATAGATCGTGATGCATCTTCAAGCGCTTCTACTCCATATTTTTACCTCATTGGAATTGTACAAATTAGATATGAGAAAAATGTTTTATTATTATGTTTTTTTCATAAGTTTATTGGGTTAATTTCGATAATGTTTTTAATATTCTTGTCGCAGTCGAATGATCGGGGAAAGGCACTAGTAGTAGAGGAGAGCATCCATAGGAAGGTGCAATCACTATTATATGATGATGACATTGCATATTCAATAAACCCTTTGGATATGATAAGGAAGACCCAAAAAAAATGCAATGAAGAAATCCTTCAATTGTTATTCATAGTGTTTCAAACAAATGAGATAAGAGAAAAGGGTTAAAATATTGATTGAGAGACCACAAAAATTGCAAGTAAGCTATCATGAGATCTTTAATTATAACATAATTTCATTCATGGCTTTATATTTTGTACTCTTTTATGTCATGAACTAAAATATGTGTTATTTTTATAGGATTTTTTGTGTCCTCATGATGATGTTGGCCATGATCAGGGTATTGTAGGTGTTGCTCGGGGAGTAGGTTTCGGTACAAGTGTGAATCCTGACCTTCCTACACATACATCACATCATCCGACCCCATCATTTGTGCCTATATTATCGACTGAAATGTTGACAACACATAGCATGTAGGCATGGGGTAGTGCACCCTCTGGCATCAAATAGATGCCAAAACATGTGTCAGGACATGAAACTAGGGATGTAGAGGCCACTAGTACTGGTGATGTTTTAGAAACATTTCCTGGATCTTCTCGTATGACTAGTAAAGGAACATTTCCGGTCACATTTGTGGTGACCGAGGATTTCATTCCCATAAAGATAGAGAAGGTCCTAGGTACTTTAAAATGTTTTAATTATTATTATATATAATCCAATTGAAATTTACTTATTGGTCACTCTTTTTAGACTAATTATCCCATGATCATTTTGCAAGAAATGATGTTTTTTATAAACATCTAAATGATATTACATTGGAGATCTTCAAGCCCACCATAAGTACACGGTGGAATGCCCAAAATCAATATTTAAAAGATGAGCCCATTAACCATTTAGTTGTGTTGTTCGGTAATAACACATTCAACCAAACCAATATCCTTAAGAAAGTTGGTACCTATCTAAAGTATGTGAGGGACCAATATAGGTCACATTTAGAGAACAAAAAGTACGAGCATCCCCCATGATTTTGGAGAGGGAGTGGAAGGACCTGGTGTCAGATGGAAAGGATAAGGCTGAAAAGAAAAAAGGAAAGACACCACCGGGCCAAGGAAAGTTATGTGATACTATCAATAATGTAATTATATACTAATTAATCTTTATTTTTACATAATCTAACGTATTTCAAAATTTTCATAGGCTGCCCGACACATCGAAAGCAACAAATGTAAGACTAGAAAAACACGAGCAACACAAACTTGGATCTGGTGGTTATATGAAATTAGCCACATGAATTGTAAGTATCAATAAATCAAATATTGCATGCAAATAATAAATTGCAAACAATTTTGGTTTTATCACACCATAGAAGAAAAATTCATGATCTTATGCAAAAATGTAGGGCTTTGAATTCAACAGAATCTCCACAAAAGAGGTCGTGAACATTGCCTTCGAAAAAGGCTATGGAGTTGTGACTGAACACCTAAGACTCTTGATTGGGAAAAAACAAGCTTCCATTGCATTCAACATGCAGATAAATAAAATCAATGAAGTTTATTTAAAGTTGAATACTTGTGCAATCTATTCAATATTAATTTCCACCATAAAGTAATTATGTGCCTATTTGTTTTAAACATAAAAGCAATGATAATACTGCACATGACATTGGAATGCAGCTTGGTGAGGGTGGAGCACAACTTTCAGATGAAGGTCATGGTGTGCATCCCGGTACTGGATGTATTCATGTGCTATAAAAAACACAGTATGGATTAATACAATTAAACATCTTTAATTGCAATTGGGGTATTAATTAATGTAACCTTTCATGTTTCAACTTTAGAGCATGTAGAGCGTGATCAACATGTTGAGCATGATTAGGCTAGACAAGATCATGAACATGATGTGGCCCTATCAGGTAAAGAGGACCACTCTAATGTTCTTTTCAACATATTTAATTGAAATTTGTGTATTAATTAATGTAACTTTTCATGTTTCAACTCTAGAGGATTTAGAGGGTGTTCAACATGTTGAGCATGAGGCTATAAGACAAGATTGGGAACATGATGTGGCCCCATCAGGTAAAGAGCACCACTCTAATGTTCTTTTAATTAATGAAATACTTGTAACAATAATAATAAAACATATCAATTTAACATTTCTTTGTTATTGCAGCACACCCCCCCTTGCAACAACCTCCACATCATGAGTACATGACTAGGCATACATTAAGATCATGAGCAGAGGGTAGAACAACTGAAGGGGGGATAAATGATTTAGAAAATGATACTCCATTTCTTTTTTAGCTGCAAAAAAGAAACAAAAGAAAGAGTGATTGTAATCATATAATTATGACAACCATATTTTTGATAATATGTTAATGAATGTTAAAAACTGATATTTTTGACAACCATACTTCTGATAATATGTAAAAACTGAAAGAATGAATGTTATATGTTAATGAATGAATGTTATATTAGGGTGAAGCCACAATAGTGGTTTAAAATTCAAGTGAGGAAGGAAAACTCACAACAATCAACCCCAAGGCAAAAAAAGTGATTTTAGAGGTTTGTACAAACCTACTAGTTTGACCGAACGAAAAAGGGGTTTGCTCGAACAAGGGTTCGACCAAATCCCTTTGAATATTGGCTGCCAAAAAAATAAAAGAATGCATAGGAAAGGGGTTCGAGCGAACCTCTTTGAAGGGGTTTGCTTGAATCCCTATGGGTTCGAACGAACCCCTTTATCCCTCATCCCTCATCTGAGACATAGAAAAAACATAAATTTTGGCACTTTGGAGATCAGGTTGAGGATGAAAATGGAGGAATATTCACAAACCCAACTAGAATCAGGTAGTCCTCAGAATGAGCTATCCAATGAATATAATTTTAATATGTTTTAATTTTATTATGTATGTTTTTTTTTAGTTTTATTAAACATAGTTTTTTCAAGGAAAAACAAGCTCTTTGTTCTGCAAATGCGGGAAAAGAGCAGATTCTCAAAATAAAATTTTAAAAAATATGTTTGGGCTGGGTATTGATGTCCTTGATCCATTATAAACATAAAAAATTATGTTGTATATAGTCCGCCTATGTCTGAATTGCAATTGGTTTGACTTTGAAACTTGATTAAGGAAAAAATATTCAATAAAAAAATAAGAGAGCAAATGAAAGTTCTAGATATCATAGTTACAAATCTAAATTCGAAAAAATTAGAATTTTATCCTTCATACAAAATTTTTTATGTTGTATACGGTGAGCGTCACTTTTTAAAAATGATGTTTCCTGAAAAAAAACAATTTTCGTGGGAGATGGAAAAAAAAGTGCAATCTGATTCCAAAATTTTTGAAAAAAACATTTTTAGAATCTATAGACAAAATGTGATGAGACTCTGGTTTGCATCATCTTCAAATTCTTCACGGTTTAGCCGCTATAGGTGCCCGAATATGAAGATTTAGTTAAAAATAATAATTTCAGTGTCTAGTTTGGCCAAAAATTGTAAACCACTATTGTGGGATCACCCTATATGTTATTAATGGATGAACGATTGAATGCTATATGTTATTAATGGATGAATGAGTGATTAATGTTATATGATCGGGTATGGAGAATTGAGAGTTATGTGAGGGGGGGGTGGGATGCAGAGAGGGGCCAAATGATCTTCCATCATCACGTGGTTGTCCCTATTAAGTAGAGAATATTAAACTATTCTCAAAACAAAGAGAAGCTTAATAAGGTAATGCACTTTTCAATAATTATTATTTTTAAACTATAGGGTTTCGTCACAATTTCGACAAACATAGCCTGAAAAACCACAAATATTTGTGCCTAGGTTGTTGTACACATAATGCATTTTTCATCATAGGGTTTCATCGAAAAATGGATGAACGTTTGGTGTTTTTTCGATGATTTCAAAGTGGTGTTCTACAACGTTTTGTGATTTTTTTTGTTGATAGGTGGAGAAAGTGATGTTGATTTTGTGACGTACATTGCCAACATTTTCCATGGCATTGATCGACGATGTTGGATCGTGGTTTCAACATATAAATAGTTATTGTTAAAGTGACAAAAATCCAGCAACAAAATTTAAATTAGTGTTGCGTCGGTAAGTCGACAATATTTTGTCGATATGTCACCAATCATGCATTGGAACTTGTAGTCAAATATAGTAGTGAGAGTTTATTGTAGTAATTGAAAATCATATCATCATGACAAGGGTTTAAAGCATTCATGTATGTTGTTGAGCTAAAGAAGTGGATGTAGCATTAAGGATCTACTTACAAGAATTGTTCACATCTTATTCAAGGATCAAGATCTACATTATTCATGGCCACTACATTCTAGTTTGCAGATTTATTTCACAAGACACCATCCAAGGTGATATTGATTGCTTACATCATCTTTCATGCTTCATTTCCTTTAATTAATCATTTGGTTTAATTACCTACAAGAGGTTTGACTGAAGAAAACTCCCATTCACTAATAAACAACAAGTTTTTATTCCCTTGAATGTTTGATTGTAGAATTACATATTGAATATAATATGAAGCAAGTTTGGAGAAAAATTGTGAAAGTTGTCAATGTTGCAAAAAATTTCTTATAAACTACAAAATCAAAGATTTGAAGCTAAAAAATCATCTACAGACTTCCACAAGCTAATAAACGGTATTTTGAGAGTGCAAATATCAAGAAATAGAACCCTAATCTCAGTTTCATAAACCCTAAGAGGGACCCATTCACCACTAAAGGCGAATGAGTCCTGTAGCCCAAGAAAAACAAGTTTTAGACAAAGTACATAGCTTTTTATGCTCTAAAAACTTCCCTCATAGTTGCTATAATAGTTAGGTATCATTTTTTATTATTATTTCAATATTTTTTCCTTCATAACTGAATGTTTTAATAGGACAAATACTTAGTGGTTTATCATCTTGTTCATTCATGGTGGTAAACCATACCTTTCACCATTAAGCATTTTTGGTGAACTTGGCATATTGAGCATTGCAATTTTCTAATTTTTAAAGTCTCTTTTTCATCTTAGGTTAGATATTGCATTCATTAGCATTGGATTAATATCTCATTTATGATTACTTTTTTTGCATTGAAATCTTTCACCGCATCTAGGGTTTAGACTTGCATTGTTTTGCATCTCTCTAAATCTGAAAAATATACAAAGAAAATTAGTCATTTTGCATCTCATTTAGATCTCATAAAATTGCATTTGAAAATCAAAATAAAATTTAATTTCAATTTAGACCTTGCATTTCATCTTTGCATTGAATATTTGCATTACATTTATAGAAAATCTGAAACTGAAATTCATTGTCTCAAACCTAGAACTAAAATATATCACTCAAAGCTTGAAAATAATTTAAAAATACCTAACTACAACTCATTCACCCCTATTGGTGAATGGATCCCTGATTAGGTCATGTTTTTACCTTCTAGCAACTAAAAAAGAATCAAAATTCACTCTGAAATCTATATAAACATCTCAAAAACATCTAACTAGGACCCATTCACCCTTACTGGTGATTGAGTCCCTGTTAGCTACTGCTTTGCATTTTCTGGACATTAAAATCTTAGTTTCTAGCTTCTATTTTGTGCTATTACTTTCCTAGTTCGGTTTCCTAATTTTTTGTTTAATTAAATTCATTATATTTATCTTAAATTGCTTCATTTCAGTGCACTATTAAAAATTCATAATTGCATTCAAACATTTCATTTTTAGCTTAATGCATTGTGTAATCAGTAAATTTCATTACTTAGAATCTAAAAATTGCATTTCTTTCTAGGTTAACATTGCCTTTTTTTAATTCTAAGGTTTGCAGACTAGGGTTGTAAGACTTGCATGAGCTTTATACATTCCAAGTGATCTAAAGGTTGACACCTATACAACACTTTTTTGCTTGTTTGTGCCACAATAAAGGGCACTTGTCAATCCATATAACAGGTGGATTTCCTCTTTCTTGCTTATATATGAAAGGTCATGTTATACATTTTAATCAACTCTTTTATCGATCTTTGATAATGGAAAATTAGGCTCATTGTGTGCAAGTGTTGTTGTGGAAGTAGAACAATTTTAGTGTTATGATCTTGGATGGAAATCCTAACATAGTTTACCATATTGTGACTTTTTAGTTGGATAGACCCATATCAAGAATAATTCTCACAATATATTTGTATTGTATATTATCAGTAATTATTTCAAATTTAAATAAATATATGATCAATAGTTAGTCAAGATGGATTATGAGAATTTATGATTTTTTTTTTAAATTTACATGTTTTGTGGTTTCTTAAAAGTAAAATTTGTTATATTTTTGCATTGGTGTCATCCACCTCCTAGAAGCACCATCTGCAACAAAAAATCTTTCACAATGTACAAGAGAAGCACAACTATTTCACCAAGAAAGAGTGAATAAATTGAGATGCTAAAATTACATATCCTAAAGTTTTTTAAATGTATGAAAATATATAATAGGTGGGAAAACTACCCACATGGGAAAAAACTACCTGGGAGATCAACTTAAGTTAAACTTAAATACACTAACACCCCCCTTAAGTGAAACTTAGGGAGAATTATTATGCAAAAAATGAAGATTAAATATGGGTCCCAGCTACACAAGCATGTAAGGTACCCATTTACAATACAAAAATAAGTATCTCACAATTGGAGAAAAGGAGAAAAACCCTATGGGAAAAAACCCCTCTCTAAAAGAGAGAAAAGAAAAGAAAAATGATGCATGGATGGAGGAATCAATCACACCCCCAAAGGACTACATACATCATGTGTATAATCATCCCTACAATGTGTAATCACTTGCAAAAATGGTAAGTTCTTGACGATAAAACATGATCCAATGTCAACAAACAACTTGACTCCCCTTTTGAAGAAATAAATGTTGCAAGTATGAATGTGTTTGATGGTTTTTTCATTAATGCTGTCATTAATGTTGTCATTGATGTCAAAATAGTTCAGGTTGAGTAAGTTGTGTATTTCCCAAGTTCTTTTGAGAAAATTTGAGAAATAATGAAAGAAAAATTAAAGTGTGTTCTGAGTGTGCTCCGACATTGTGCTCTGCATTTCTCCTATGTTGGTCCTATGCCTATGTGGATCTATAAGCATCTTCATAAGCTTGAATGGATCATATATCCCGAGTTTCAACTTTTGGTTGAATGGAGAGTAGAAGATATGTTCATTGGTATGTGAACTGGTTTGTAGAAATATTTGTTTGTAGATTGGGAGAAATGTTTTGGATCCAAAGTCTTTTGATATTTGGTTTCAGATCGTGCAGATCTAGGAGATGAATTTTTCTGATGGTTTCTCTGCTTTGACACATTTTCATGTGGTTTGGTGCTCTAGAAGACTTCCTCTAGACCTCCTATGTTTCTATTGGTTGGTCTGGGTGGACTGATGAAGAGTTCTCTATAAATGAAGATTTTTCTAATTGTTATGGATGTACCTGAGGTGTTCTCAAAGATGGTGAAATAACTGGCAAAGCATGTTGAGTGATCCACATGTGATTTTCTTGCTGGAGATGTGTGTATTTCAAAGATCATTGGTGTTTTCATTAGGTTTGGTTGACCTGGTGTTTACACATTACATTTGGCTTTTGCATCGATTTGAGAAAGCATGTGCATGAATCAAGATGTTGTTTGGGTCCTAAATTAAATATATAATTGGTCCTCTCTCATTCTCATCCATCACAAGAATGTTGAGTAGCTGACCTAGTTTGAATTTGTAATTTTAAATTGTATAGGCGACCTTGGTGAATGTTTCTAAGGTTGAAGATGGTATAAAAGAAAAAAAAGTTGTGGAAAATTTTATACCCATCAATCCATCAACCATGAATTGAGTAAGTAAGTTAAGTGTGTGAACAAGTGAGAAAAGTAGAGAGTGGAAGAGTGAATTGAGGCAATAATACTTGAAGGTGTTATATTTTTGAAAGCAGTGAGTTGATAGAATCTAGAATCTTCTGATCAGGTTACGAATGTGTGGAACCCTAGTGGTGGATCTTCATTTATCTCTTTTTTCTATAGGCAATGAGCCTGCTTTCTAGATAGTGAGTGCTTCTCAAGGCAGTGGGCCCTCAATCTAGGTAGTGAGCCTTTGTATCTAGGAAGTGAGCCCTCCGAAAATGAGCCTTTGTATCTGGTATTGCATTACTACTATATTGTGAGTTAATCCTCACCATGGTTTTTCTCTCATTGGGTTTTCCACATAAATTTGGTGTCTCTAGTGTTTCCTTTTTATTATTTTCATTTCATGTTTACACTTAATAGAAAATTGAAGTTAAGGTAAAAGGATTAAATTTATAAGTAAACTGATTTAATACAACCGATTCACTCCCCCTCTCAATTGTCTTATGCATTTAAACAAGTGGTATCAGAGCTCTAGTTACTCAATGAAAAGATTAACCACTTGAGGTAGATCAGATGGTGCACAAGTTGCAAATTCCTATTTTTGATGGGTTTGATTATAGTGACTAGAAAGAAAAAATGAGCAGTATCTAATTTAACTTAATTTTAGTACTTGGAAAGCTATAGAGAAAAAGTATGAGATGCCAACAACTGGTCCTACCTTTGTTGATGAGGTTGTATCTTTTGAAGAGAATGAAAGAGCAAGGTATGCTATCTTCAGGGATTTATCTAAATTTGAGAGAACTAAATTTATTTCTCTATCTACTACTCATGAAGTATGGACAAAATTGAAAGACATTTATGAAGGGAATGATAGAGTAAATTTGTCAAAGAAACTATCTGCTAAGAGAAAATTTGACAACTTGAGAATGGAAGATTGAGAGGACATTGCAAGCTATTATCAGAGAGTTGAACTTATAGAAACAAAAATCAAGAATCAAGGTAGTACCATGACAAATGAAGATATAATTGAGAATATCTTGATGACCTTACTAGACAATTATAGTGACAAAGTATTTTCTCTTGAAGAACAATATGATCCAAAGACATTTACTAAGGAGAATATATTTTGTGTCCTGACTTCATTTGAAATGAGAAAATTTGCAAGAGATAAGGAGAAGACTAAAACAACCTTTAAGGAAATGAATATAGGATATGAGTCGGATGATGATGATTAAAAATACTTGGAAGCAAATCTCACAACGAGATTCAAGAAAGGTACTGGAAAATACAAAGGTAAGTTTCCCTTTAAGTGTTTCAGTTGTGGAAATATCAATCATTATGCATCAAGATGTCCTAATAGAGCTACACAGAAGAATAATAAGGATAATAACAATAATTAAAAGGATAAAAAGGATAAAAAGTTCAAGAAATTGTATTATGTTAAGGAAGATGCAAGAATTTTTTATGATGAATTTGACTTTGAGGAAGATAAAGATGAATGTTTGTTTCTATCCTTGGAAAAGAAAGATGTATCAACTAACCATGAAATATGTGCAAAATAATCTGGTCGAGAGAGTAAGAACAATGAATCAAAAGGTAATCTAGTAACTCCTTTCCATGCTAGACAAGATGAAGAAATTTGGGTAATTGAAAATGGATGTTCAAATCATATGACTAGAGATAAGAATACGTTTACTAAACTTGAGAAGTATGATGGAGGAATAGTTATGTTTAGAGATGATTCTAGTGCTAAGATTGTGGGTAAAGGAACAATTAGTTTTGATGGAAAATATAATACAGACGATGTTTATTATGTAAAGGGATTAAGGCATAATCTCTTAAGTGTTGGAAAAATGTGTAGAAAAGGTTTTAAAATTGTGTTTCAAGATAACACTTGTGAGATCTGAAAAGGATCTAGAACTATGGTTGCAGCTGGAAGAACTCATGGAAATATCTATCAACTTAAGGGTGGCGATAGTCAATGTTTTGTTTCTCACATTAATGAGAGTTGGATTTGGCACCAGAGGATAGCATATGTGAATTTTGATAATCTGGTAAGGATCAGTTCTAGGGAAGTCGTCAGAGATCTTCCTAGAATCACAAATCCTTCAAATTCGATTTGCAGAAGTTATCAAATGAGAAAATAGACAAGAAACAGTTTTAAAGGAAAGGATCATCATATATTAGAATGCTATAATTAATCCATATAGACCTTTGTGGTCCTACAAGAACTGGAAGCCTAAGTGGTGACAGGTACTTTATGCTCTTGATTGATTATTACTTTAGGATGACATGGGTTACATTTATTAGAGAAAAGGCTCAAGATCTTGATAGATTCAAAGTGTTTAAGGAAAGAGTAGAAAATGACGCAAACCTGTAAACTAAATGCTTAAGGTCTAATAGAGGTGGATAGTTTACATCTGGTGAGTTCAATGCATTATGTTAAGAACATGGCATAAAAAGACATTATTCTGGTCCTAGAACCCCTCAACATAATGGAGTTGTGGAAAGAAAGAACTAGATTATTTAAGAGGCTGCCAGAACTATGATGAAAGAATCGAATTTTACTGATGTGTATTGGAGAGAAGCAATCCACACTGTTGTTTACATTCTTAACAGAGTTTAGATCAAAAGTAACAACACTAAGACCCCTTATTATTTATGGATTGGTAAGACTCCTATTGTAAAATATGTTAAGGTACTTGGAAGTAGGTATTATATTAGAAGAGATGATGAAAATCTTAGAAATTTTGATGCTAAATGTGATGAAGGAATTTTCCTTGGATATTCAAATAACAACAAGGCTTACAAATGCTTTAACAAGAGATTGAGGAAAATATTTTGAAGTTCTAATGTAAAGGTTTATGAAGCTATGTATAGAACAATGGAAATAACTAAAGTTGAACCATATGATCTAATCTATGTGCAAATACAAGAAGAAGATGAGGAAGAGAAGAATAAAAGGAATATAAAGAACAAAGTGATGAATAGGAAGAAACTTCGGAACTTGCACCTAAGACTCCTAAATATGTTTAGAAAAATCATCTAGAGGAATAGATAATTGGGGACAAAGTGAAGGAGTGAAAACAAGAAGCAATGTGGTTGAGGTAAACTTGTGTATAATTTCTAAGATAGAACCTAAGACTGTAAGTAAAGCATTTAATGATGAAACTTGGGTTAAAGAAATGAAAGAGGAACTATAGTAGATAGAGAAGAATGAGACATGGAAACTAGTCTGTAGACTTGCAAACAAGAATGTAATTAGTTCTAAATGGGTATTCGGAAAAAAGATGAATGAATATGGTGAAGTGGTAAAAATTAAAGCAAGACTTGTATGTAAAGGATATTCAAAGGTTGAAGGAATATATTTTGAAGAAACCTTTACACCTGTAGAAATAATGGAATCCATTCGAATGTTCTTGCCATTTTCAGCTCATAAAGAATTCAAAGTATATCATATGGATATCAAGTCTACATTTCTGAATGGAGAATTGGAAGAAGAAGTATATATGGAGCAACCAAAAGGTTTTCAACTGTCAAACAAACTGGACATGGTTTGTAAGTTAAAGAAGGAATTATATGGATTGAAACAAGCTCTGAGAGCTTGGTATGCTGGATTGGATAGATACTTGAGAAAGAAGTGATTCAACAATGGGCCTGTAGACAATAATCTTTACTTCAAAATTGAGAAAGACAAGATACTGATAGTTGTGGTATATGTTGATGACATCATCTTTGGAGGAAATGAAGGTACGCGTAAAATATTTGTTGAAGAAATGGAAAAAGAATTTGAAATGTCTATGATTGGTGAATTGAATGTATTCCTTGTACTTCAAGTAAATCAAACTAATAATGAGATATTCATTTCACAATCTAAGTATGTTAAGTAATTATTAAAGAATTTTGAAATGGATGACTCTAAACTGGTTTGCGCCCCTATGGTAATTGGATGTAAGATGAGTAAGGATGATGAATATACTAAAGTTGATTAGAGCATGCATAGATCCATGATTTGTTAACTATTGTATCTTACTACTAGACTTGGTATCATGCATGCAATATGCTTAGTTGAAATATTTCAAGCAAAGCCTAAGGAAGCACATGTTACAACTCTAAAGAGGATATTCAAATATCTTAAAGGAACTCCAGACTATGGATTATGGTATTCAAAGGACAATGATTTCACTCTGAATGCCTACAGTGATGCAGATTGAGTTGGATGTGTAGATGACAAGGAGAGCACAAGTGGTGGTGCATTCTTCCTTGGAGGAAGACTAGTTTCATGGTTGAGCAAGAAACATGATTTAGTTTATTTATCCACTACAAAAGTAGAGTATATTGCATCAGCATCTTGTTGTACACACGTACGTTGGATGAAGCAAACCTTGATGAACATAGGTATGGTAAGTGATGAACCTATCTCTATATTTTGTGACAATACAACTACTATAAAAATTTTAAAGAATCTAGGGACGCATTCTAGAACAAAGCACATATCTATCAAGTATCACTTCTTGAGGATGAAGTTAGACTTGAATATGTACCTACCAAAGAACGAGTTGCAAACATATTCAATAAGGCCCTTCTGAAGTATAATTTTGAGTATCTCAAAGGGAAGTTAGGGGTTACTACCCCTCCTTTGAACTAAGTGCACATGGAGGTGCATCAGTCCATTGGATTCACAAAATCTTTATTTTGGACTGATGATTGAGTTCTACTCCTCAGGGGGAGTAGAGAAGGGAATTGTTGCAGTATGTGATGTGGGCACTATACTCCTTAGGGGGAGTGAACTATTGGTTTTTTTTACTGTAACCAAGTTTATCTTCTATTCTACTTATAAAATTTCCAAATCTAATCGAGGGCAGCTCAAAGGACCTAGCCCAATTGATGAGGATTTTAACAATAAACCTCCTACACTTCGGGCTCTGCAAAACCCAGGAGGGTGGTCCCTATAATATATTTATAATATCTGCACCGAACTTATAAACAATCATTAACAATTAACAGATAATCCCATTTAATATCTTAATAGAATAGGATAATATTGAATTGAATTAGCTTTTCATCAATAGTATCGACTACTTGGAGCATGAGATGATTACAACAATATTTCATAACTTAAGATAGTCATTTAATTTGCAATTTGGTAGCAAGCTCTAAGCAAAGACAAATAGACATAGAACCTCACAAACACATATGATTTAGACCAGTGTCATATACCATTAGGGAGTCAAATTCACAAACATTTAAAATTCCAGGACAGGTTCAAACACATAGCATATAAGATCTTTGACAACATTTCCTTACAACATCATCAATTTATATCCTAACCCAATACTTTTTACCAAATACCTTTATAAACATATCCATCTATAACTCCAATCAAGTATTTTAATTAATTCTTTGAATTAAAGCCAAGATGGAATTCATACACACCACAGCAGTGAGATGAATGCAATAACGCTTGATTATATTATTCAAAATTATGATATGATTATACAAAGGAGAGACATGAGCTTGAAATGCATCATTATAACTCAAATGCTAGTACTATTATGAAACATCAAACCTTCATAAACCCAAAACCAGACTACAAAATGACACAAAACCTAAATTGTATTTACATTGAAACAATCAGGCTTTACAACTTGCTCTATGACTATGCCTAGACTCGACCTCAAAATATCTAACTTGCCAACCCTTATTTTTGGCCTTGAAATCCTTCTTATAGAGAATGAAGGAGAAAACAAGCATCGGGCCAAAAAATACACATGTCACTGGTCAATTTGACTGCCTTGTGACATTTCAAAAATATGATTACAAACACCGAATCCCAGAGCATATTCTTGTTAATTCCACACATTAGGGAATAGTCGTTGCATTGGCCAAACCTCAAAATCTGTGCCAAAAAGCCGCCATGGAGACAAAACCATAATCGATTATAACTATAATCGCTGAGCTGTTAGTTGTCAGTAGTAAACACTGTCTTACTCCTCTTTGGTTAAGCACTTGTCCACCCATTTTTGATACTCTTCATTCGTGGGCTAGTCAAAGTTCACCACCTCATTCACCTTAGTATTGTAAGGTGTGTATTTCACTACAACCTGATTGTCCTTTCTTTCAAAATACTCTAACAAAGTGTTGGTATTAATTATTTTATCCATGCTAATTACCAACAAGTCATAATCAAAATCATCACAAATCAATTTGATTTATGCATTAATAACTTCTTTTGCCTTTTCCTACCACTACTGGAATGTTTTAATGTTTCCTTGTGCATCAATTATATTGGGCAGAAAAGTATCACTCCAATCATCAAAGCTCTTTACTATCTCCCTAATTATTCTACTCAAATCACCAGGTAGGACTTGGAATCCCTTCAATGACTTCACAAAGATTTGAGTAGGCTTCAATGACTGGGGTTTATTATTTGCATCAAACCTGGAGGCCTTATACATAATATACAAATCACTAGCCCTAGGGATCCACTTCTCAGCCAAAGGCAAAACTATTTATCGATCCCTATTGATGTTTTTTATTCCATCCAAAAACAAAGAATATAAAGAATGCACAAATGGTAATCTACCATCAACCTTCTCATTTAGATGTCTCAAAACTATGTCAACCACCTCATTATGTTTGGAAATTGCACCATCCTCACTTACCTTCAAGGAAGCATTTAATTCTATAATCTTACTCAACATTTGCTTCTTGGTGGGATCCACAGAATACTCAACTTCTTCTTCAACTAGCCCTGGTGGAAGAATGAGAGAAGGTGTCTCGATGGGGGATCTTGGAGTACGAATAATTGGAGTAGTAGGGGGAACTAATCCTGAAATAAAAGGTAATGCTCTGATACCAGGAGCACTGGATAATTCACCCACCTACCCATATTTCAACCTATCTATTTCAGATTGTAGCTCAACATTATTTTGCTGCATCCTACTATATTCTCCAATTATTATATTTTACTTCTCCATCAAACTTTTCTTTTCAGCCTCTTCCCTTTCAGATGTCTTTTGGGCCAATTTGGCCACATTTACTATCAAGCTTGTAGCTTCTATTGTTGAAGTTTCAAAATCTCTCTTGATAATTAGCCCTCCCCTTAAGTTTGGGCTAATATCAGTTACATTTGGATTTCTTCCTTGGGGTGTCAATGCCCATGTTGCTAGAGTTTCATACTCTTCACTAAAAGCAGAGTCCTGTAGAGCTTCCTTAACCTCTTCTTCATTGTTTTATATGAGGTGCTTGGACTGTAAGATATCATTGAATGCTACAACATCAGTTATGTCCCATTTAGGAAAAATCAAGACACCAGCCTAAGTCACAAGTCTTCTTCCCTCCTTAGGAGTGATGCCTTTGAATTCTTCCATTAATTCATCCTTAACCTCATCATCATTCTCCTGCTCATACCTATCAGGCCTTAATTCTCTCCTTCTCTTGCACTTGTCCTAGTATTCGTCAAGTTTCATCCTCCAAACTAGCTACAAGAAGACATGAGTCTTCACAAATGCATCATTGTCCAAGAATTCCTTGCAGGCCTCCATCCTGGCATCTTGTACACATTGCCCCTTTACATCCATGTCTGAAAGCACCAATTATGTTGATCTAGGAGGGGAAGGGATACCAACCTGCATGTCTTGATCAGTCACAACTACCTCATCCATTAGAGCCTCTTGTGTATCCTCAACTCTCTGCCTCTTAGGGCTTGGCTCTGATGGTAGCACTATACGATCACTTCTCAGTGGTGAATCCAAATCAACAATCCCTATCCCTCTAGGTGCTCTGAACCCTAGATCTAGCTGTGATGATTCTTTCATTATTTGTTTTCCCTTCTTATCCCCCTCATCTTCATCACTATTGTCACTCCTCTTCCTCTTGTATAGAGTTCGATCAACTGAGGGCTGATAAGTTGGCCATATTTCTTCAAGCCTCACCTATGGTATTTTAACCCGAAATTCCAATTCCAAATTGACCTTCTTGGTCATCAAGGTGCCCATAATCTCCTTAAAATAATCCAACAAGAAATCAACTCTCTTGTGGAATGGAGTAAACTCCATTAATAGATCATATTTTGGATCCATTTTATGCACTATGGCAAGAAGCTTCTCATATGCAATCCATTTTTCTTTATTCAATTCCTTCTTATTCAATTCGAGTTCATTTCTAATAAGGTCTTCAGGAAAATTGAATTCATGTACAAACCTGCGACCTTTAATTTGTTGCCTGAACAAGGTAAAGAATCCCTCAGGGTCATGCTGCCTCCTAGATCCACTCTTCAAATGGTAATCATCAAAAAACCTTCGAAAGTGGACTCATCCTCCCTTAGAAAGACAAAATTTGAAACAACAATATAATTAGGGAACAAAGTCCCTTTTCCTCTCCCTATCAGGTTGTCCTCATGAATACAACCCAGTTGCCACATGACCTCGACAAACCCCATTCTTGATGGTACATTATATGGGAGAATATCAGGGGCTCCCTAGAAGCCAAACACCCTTAGGACAATGCTTGCGGGGTACAAGATGATGTCACCCCAATTGTGGCATGCCTTCAAATCAGGCTTCCTCACTTTTGGTCAGAGGAAGTCATGCAACTCCTCAGGAACTCTAGGCACATTTACCACCAACTAAGCTCTGAGTCTAGGGACAAAGCAGTTATCAAATTGCACAAAATTGGCACCTCCCTTATTGTAAGATAAGTCTGCACTCCAAACCTGTACTGGTAATATTTCTTCATTCACTTCTTGCCCCAACTCCATCTTTTTTGAGAAAAAGTCAAAATTCTTGTATAAGAACATATGCATTAATAGGGAGTACCAAAAGAAAGGAGTACTAACATCCCCCACATGTAACTTCAAAAAACCCTCATGTATCTTTTATGTTAGAAAAGATGCATAGACATACACCATGGACAAATTTGGATGTTGAATCTGAGCCCCATCAACATATATGCAATGGGCATCACTGTATTTGGGCTGAATCCCAAAATTTGGCAGAATGAATAAAATGTTTCCAAAAAGTGATTGGCAAAACAACTTAGCCTGAAAGGCTCCTAGTCACTTGGGTTGATATGAATCATTGAATTGCCTGCCCTGGCTAGGTGAGGAGGTAGCAACTTTGACCTAAAAAGAGGCATTGACCTTGCATATTCCTACTTCATCTCCTCAAGATCAATTTGGACCAAGAATGAGCTATACTCACTCAATTCAAAAAATTGTTGAATCTCATCTGCATTTATACTTAGCAAAATCCCACCATCATTATCCCTGATTACCCTTGTAATAGGGTCACACCGTGCTGCCACCGCTCTGAGTAGGTCCATGTCAGGAAACACATTTGGCACTTATAGTTTCCCCATGACGTATTTCCAGCCATTAGAAAAGAGGTGGGGTAGTTTTCTCTGTCCATACCATAGCCTAAATATTTCCAGACCCATCATGGGAACCCTAGGATCTGCAATATTATAATTCTTGCACACTAGTCCTTCGCCTAGGGTTCTTCCACTCATTAAAACCAAACCTCTCTTTTTGTCGTTTGTTGATAATGGGAGTTGATCCATAAAATCATCATATAAATTCCTTTGCAAATAATCAACATGGCTAGAGTGCTGCTTCGGTGGTGCCATCTCAAACAACTAGGGCTTCTTTAAAATTAAAATCCTTGAACAAACTAGGGCTACCCAGAAAATGAAGTTACAACACAACTATGCAATTTCCCACAATTCAACTGAACCAGTAACCCTACAACAATAATCAACAACCCCCTGACCAACACACTATAACCTTTCACAAAAATCATAGTCAAATTAAACCAGTGATACAAAAAGTAACTCATGGGATTTCATGCTTTGCAGAGAACAAAACTTTCATTGTGATTGCTCAAAAACTTTATCTCTGGCTCTGAACCACTTTGAAAATTCTTGAATGCTTATGTGGTGAAGATAGAATGAAATCAAATACTTTATGTCGATTGAATTTAAACAATAGATGTCCCATCTACCATTAAAGCTCATTTGCATGCCGCGCCAACGACTCCAATCGTATTTAATTCGAATTTAAACTTTAGTTATCGATCTTTTGTTTTTGTCAGATCATCGAACGACCACCTTCAAAAAGCTGATGTAATATCCATGTCAGTGTCGAGGGCCCACCACAATACACAATGCCAAAGGAATATAGGTGGTGCCCGCCTGTGATATCACAATCACTAAACATCCTACATCTTTGGATCACGCGATGGCGAGCAACCATTGATTCCCACCATCGGCAATCATGTTCACTCACAGTAGTCAATAGCACCAAACATAACCATCGTGCAAATTTTCATCAAGATTATAACACCACCGTTGATTTCGAGCACGTGCATCTCATAGTTGTTTTAGTAACCCACTTTATAACATATTAAATTCTGACACAAATATTAAACACTTTATAATCCCTTTTTAGCATTGGCAGCTGAGACACGTGGCGCTCGCCCATGATTCTGTAATCAGTTCACACCAAACGGTGAGGCCATCACAAGATCACAGGGAACGGTCAAGATCAACTGTAGGATGATCGACGGTTATTAAAAATATTTCCTGCAAAATAAGATAATTATTAAAAGGGGGAAAGGGGACATCGCCTAGGCCGTTGACAAACGATGGCCTAAGGTTGTTCTGAAAGCACAAGACACAGGCTGACCTAGACTTAGGAAATAATAAAGTTAGGCAAAATATTTAACACAATTTATTAAAAGGGGCCTAGCCTAGATGATTCAATGGGACATAAGTCATTATAAAACCTTCCTCAAAAAGGTAATGGCAAAATAGATCCAACCCAGGGTTTAAGATAGAACACTAGGATTTCATGAAGGAAAAAATAAAACCCCAACCCTAGGCATTTTGAGAAAAGCATGATAGACCAGGAACATGGCAAAGGGATTAGAGAAGGGCATTGTTGTAGTATGTGATGTGGGAACTATACTCCTTAGGGGGAGTGAACAATGCTTTATGTGGAAATTTTTTTCCTTTCCATTGATTTCAAAGGGGGAGAGAGAATCATGTGAAAATTTTATGCTTGACAAGTTGTTGCTTCTGAAAATCATGTATGTTGTCTTTTATGGTTTTTTTCACATCATGTGTTGCCATCAATGACAAAGGGGGAGATTGTTGCAATTATGGATGTGTTTGGTGGTGTTTTCATTAATGGTGTCATTGATGTCAACACAATTCAAGTTGACTAAGTCGTGTATTTGGCAAGTGCTTTTGAGAAAATTTGAAAAATAATGAAAGCAAAATTAAAGTGTGTTCTGAGTCTGCTCTAGTAAATTGTGATCCATATTTCTCCTGTGTTGATCCTATACCTATGTGGATCTGTAGGTATGTTTATAAGCTTGAATAGATCATATATCCTAAGTTCTAGATTCTGGTTTGATGGAGAGTAGAAGATATGTTCACCGGTATGTGAATTGGTTTGCTAGAGCTATTTGTTTGTGGACTGGGATAAATTTTTTCACTCTACAATATTTTGATATTTGGTTTCAGATCTTACAGATCTAGGAGATTACCCTTTCTGATGGTTTATGTGCTTTGACAATTTTTCATGTGGTTTGGTGCTCCGGAAGACCTGCTCTTGAGCTCTTGGGTTTCTATTGGTTGGTCTGGATGGATTGATGAAGAGTTCTCTATAAAATGAAGTTTGTCGTAATTGTTTCAAATGTACCTCAGGTGTTCTTAGAGATGGTGAAATAACAGGAAAAGTGTGTTGAGTGATCCATGTGTGATTATCTTGTTGTAGATGCGTGTACTTCAAATATCATTCGTGTTTTCATTAGGTTTGGATGACCTAGTGTTTACACGTTACATTTGGATTTTGCATCGATTTGAGAAAGCATGTGTGTAATTCAAGATGTTGTTTGGGTCCTAAATTAAATATGTAATTAGTCCTCTCTGATTCTTATCCATCATGAGAATGTTGAGTAGCCGACCTAGTTTGAATTTGTAATTTGAAATTGTATAGCCGACCTTGGTGAATTTTTCTAAGATTGAAGATGGTATAAAAGCAAATCAAGTTGTGGGAAATTTTATATCCATCAATCCATCATCCATGAATCAAGAAAGTGAGTGAAGTGTGTGAACAAGTGCGAAAATTAGAGAGTGGAAGAGCGAATTGAGGAAACAATACTTTAAGGTGGGTATGTGAAGGATCATGATGGGCCAAAAAGTGTCGATATCTAAGTGATATGATGGCCCATGTGGTTGATGACATTTTTTTTACCCAAATTTGATGAAATGAAAAGGGTTTTTAAAGGAGATTCTCATCTTTCCACAAATATAAATTATGCTTTACTTTTAATTTAATAAATAATTATTATTCATTTTCTATTTGAATTATGACTAAAGTCTTGATTGATAGTGTTTGGTGTGGAGCCTGATTAGTCTCCAAGTGGGAGATTGTTGGTATGTGGTGACTGACATTTGTATACTATACACTCTTCATGTATCTCCTGCTTTTTTTGTGAAATTACCGAAAAAGGAAAATATCACAAAAAGTGAAAAACCCTGATTTTGTATAACCCTAATTTATAAAGAGTTTGGGATAGAGTTATAGTATGATAAGAAACAAACGATTATCCATGATATTGTAACAGGGTTATGCAATGGTTAATAATATCATTGGATAGTTGTGGTTTGGTGGATGTAGCCCATATTGGGTGAACCGCATTAAATTCTCTATTTTATATTTCTATGTGTTTTTTATTTCTTGGTTTATGTGATAAAATTTGCATTTAGCTTTTAGATAGCTGCCTTCAAAATCCTAAAAGATAGGTTGATTGAAAAACATATATAGCTTTCAAACGGTATCACATTTTTTGAATCTAAAACATGCATCACATTCTATGCTTCGAATACTATAGGATTAAAAAAAAAAAAAATTAATGAAGTTTTGACTAAGTTAAGGTGGTTAGGCATAAGATTTCTTATATTTTTTATAATTTGTAATAAAAAAATCATAATTAATTATTTTATTGTGGTTAGGGTGGCCATACAAACACCTACTTCTTATTTTTTCCCTTAAATTTAGGTACTACAGCATTGAAATTTCAAATTTTCACCAAATAGATTTAAAAGAAAAAAAACTTAGTAGTTTAGAAACTAAATCCAATTTTCTACAGATTCTTTTCTTACATATTTTTGAAATAATATAGATAACTTATTCAAATTTTTACATCAAGTTGCCTAACTCTATTTTTTTGAATTTTATTGCCACTTAAGGGCCTATTTTTTCCATGATGATCCTGCACATACCTAGGTTTTAGATTCCTGAAAGTAGTGAGCTGATGACATCTACAATCTTCTAATCAGGTTGTGAATGTGTGGACCCCTAGTGGTGGATCTTCATTTATCTCTTTTTTCTGTAGGAAGTGAGCCTCCTTTCTGGATAGTGAGTGCTTCTCAAGGGAGTGAGCCCTCAATTTGTGTAGTTAGCCTTTGTATATAGTATTTCATTACTACTATATTGTGAGTTAGTTCTCACCATAGTTTTTCCCTCATTGGGTTTTCCACGTAAATCTGGTGTCTCTAATATTTTCATTTTGTTATTTTCATTTCATCTTTACAATTAATAATAGATTGAAGTTAAAGTAAAAAGATTAAATATATAAGGAAAGTTATTTGATACAATTGATTCACCCCCCTCTCAGTTGTCTTGTGTATTTCAACAATAGAACCAAATACAAATGCAAGTATGCTCCCCATTATAGATAGGAATTAGCAAGAGAAATCCAAATATAGGATGGAAATTTCTTTGAAATTTTCTCATGTGTCACCTAGACCTTGGAAGATGATGACACAGACCAATTAGGAACATGCCTAATCACAACCTATGACAAACAAGGTACCATTAGAAATTGATTCTGAATAATCTCTAGAGACTGAGATGGTTTGACAATGGTTGTGTAATAACTATCATCAAAGAAATAGCCCCTCAAATGTGTCCTCCAAATCTAAAATTTGAGACTCCACAAACAAGAAATCAATGTTTGACAAATAGGAATCCCAATCAAGAAGAGAATGATAATCTTGTTGCTTAGGAATGATGGAAGTACTTGATGAAGGTGGATTAACTATCTTTGACAAAGAATTAGGAACCTCTGAAGCAATTACAACCTTACTTGAAGTCTAAAAAACCTCCAAAAGATCACAAGCATGGTCTATCTTCTCCGAAGAACAATGAGACACATTGATATTTGAAAGAGGGTGATTAAGAGATGGTGGGGTATTAGGATCTCCATATGATTCTTGAAGGTAAGTCTAAAGATCATAAGGGCTCTCAAAATGACAAAATGAATCCAAAAGGTCTTCGTCATTGATATGCTCTAGGGTATCGACACAAAGTTGTGTCACACTTTCAGACAACTTATCAACACAAGTGAATTTAAGTACTTTTAACCAAAAATTAATTTTGGCAAAACATATGATCTTGTAAGATTCATTCTAGCTAAGTTATATATGTCACACAAATTTTCCAGCTAAAATTGTTGGTTAAATGCATATTTAGCATTACTTTGAGTTCAATTTACCAAAAAAATAAAATTATTTGAAAAACTTGATGTTTTAACAATTTTTACTTGTGTAAAAACCATTTTTTTAAATATAAAAATACCCTTTTGTAGATCCATAAGTTTAGTTTTCAAAAATGTATATATTTCAATATTTTAATTATTATTTATATTTTCCATTTTATTTTTACTAAATGTAAGTTATTAAAATCTATATCAAGATGGTATAATTCTTTTTCTATTTTAGATAAATAATTAATATGAAAGTTGACATTGACTGGAAACAACTAAATTTTAATATGTGCACATTTTAATATTTATTTAAAAATATATATTTACCAAAATTGGAAAAAAAAAATCCATGCCTTAAAGTTCCAAGTTATTAATACACACAAATAGATTGAAAGAAAAATAATTAAATTTACTATATAAAGATTGATGTTTCATGTAACTTCATTTTTTAGCATTTTATCAGCAACTAAATTATAGTGTTAATTTATTGAAAACTATATTCAAATAATTTTTTTATTTTTTCAAAAAAATACAAACATAAAATCTACTAAAAAATGAATATTTAATTAGTTTACATCATTTCAAAATTCAAAACATATATATCATTTTTTAGTGATTCAAGTTTAAAAGTTAGATCAGTGTTGGTGGTTTTCTTTAGTGTGACACAACTTTGTACTTTTACCCTCTAAAATAACTCAATAGACTCTATCCATAAACCCTTTTGAAATAGTATACCTACTATGTACATTTCTAGATCATGAACTTCAATATACAAATATGGCAATAGATTCTCCTCACTAAGATGGGTGAGAAAAAAATCACTCCATTGCCTAAAATTCCCTTTCTTCCAAAAAATTAAACTTGATTTCATGCAAAAAAATAAAATGATGCAGCCCATTGCTTGATCTCCATACTAACACTAACGAACTCTAGTAAGCACACAACACAAAATACCATGTGTGAGCCAATTAAAGTCTACAAGAACTTTTACCCAGTTCAACAAATTGAATTAAAGAGTATTTAAATGGCTATGAGCAACCACATGTAACCAATGTGGGAGAATATTTTGCAATTTTCCAAATGGGCCAACTTCTTCTTTGATTAGAGAGAAACTTAAACCCTAAATATTTTAGGGGAACTTTATTAAATGTGAAGTTTGAAAAAGAATGATGGCTCGCAGCCTGTAGATCAATGAAAACCTCAACAAGGGAAATCAAAGACTCCAATCAACAAATTACAGTAACTGCAACGAATATGCCTCCCAGCAGAAAAAAAAATTGATCCTCTTAACAAAGAATCACAACCGCTTCAATTTGAAACTGTTTGAATGCCTTCAAAATGCAAATTGTAAAGATTGTAAACAAAATAAAAAATGACTCCCAACACATCAAAAATTTCTTGCAATTAAAGAGCTATCAACTTGCAATAGCTTGTATGGCGCCTCCAATCAAGCAGAAAAACAAATCACTACCTTCAATGAAAAAATGCCTCCTCTAATGGTTAAAATCCCAAATGAAGTCCACCCCCCAAATTGATGCCACAAAATTGGCCTGAGCAAAAAACGCCTCCTCAACATTGAATTTTTCGTTGTGGTCAAGGAAAAACATGACCTCTTCACTTCACAAAAAGATGATGGCTCTTTGTTTTCAATTGCCCCTCCTTCACAAACTGAATTTCGTTGCCAGCAATGAATTCATGGTTAAATTTCCATAGAAAAATAATGAAACCTATTATAGCTACCTTCAACAAGTGAAAAAAAAAATAGCGTGCAAATCACGCCATGAACATGAAAATGAAATAATCAGAAATAAGGAAATAAGACAAGTTTGAAATTTGAAATTTTGTAAAAAAAAAAAGTGATCTCAAACAACCTCCAATAAAAAATCTCAAAGGAAGGATAGCATAATGGTTGGCTCTGATACATGTTGGTGTCATCCATCTCCCAGGAGCACTATCTGCAACAAAAAATCTTTCACAATGTACAAGAGAAACACAACTATTTCACTAAGAAAGAGTGAATAAATTAAGGTGCTAAAATTACATATCGTACAATCTTTTAAAGGAAAGAAAATATATGATGGGTGGGAAAACTACCCACATGGGAAAAAACCACCTCGGAGATTAACCTAAGTAAAATTTACATACATTAACATTTTGATTATGTCATTCATTAAAACTCAGATTCTACAAGATGTAATAAATAGGGGATATGTATTGAACTTTGGGAAATTTTGATAGAATGAATACCCCTCATCCAAGATTCATGTTCTTGTATTGGAAAGGTAAAATTGATTATATAGCTTTGATATAAAATCCTCCAATTAAAAGAAAAAAAAGTACGTTCTTAATAATTAATTTTATTTTTTAATAGATTTTACTTTCTTAATATATACTAATTAAATACTAATTAATACGGAGAGGTGTCTCATGTCATTATCTTGTACATAAAAACTCATTAATAATTAATTTTTACTTAAGAGTTATTTTATTTTTCTTTAATACTACATAAATATTATTTTATTTGCTTCTAAGATTTATTTTGTTTCATTTTAAAATTATTTTATTTTATTTATACCATCATGACATGATATTATGATGTCATTATAGAATTTTTTATAATAAGTAAAATAATTTGAAATCAACTCTCATTTTTTAGATAGCTATCTAATTATTTGTTACAACTATCAACATTTGAAAACAAACTTTAACTCATAATAATATTATCTTGACCTCTATCTAATTATTTGTTACAACTATCAACGTTTGAAAACAAACTTTAACTCGCAATAATCTTATCTTGAACTCAAGATTTTACTATATGTAAATTTCTATTAATGTAACCCTTCCACCTCTTCGAACACAAATGCTAGGTAGGGGAAACGTACCAGTAGCTGTCAGGGCTAACCTCGCGCATTCGTGTAGAGTGCAAAATAGGTCTGATTTCAATTTATTTTTTTGGCCTTCTTCGTAAGTGAGTTAGGACCTTAAACAGAAAAATTGTCTTGTGAGTATTTAAGATGCGTCTTGTAGAACCCATCAAATGTAAACTGCTAAATCGAATTTTTTTTTTTAAAAAAACACCTATTTACAATTACCAATTAACCTATTTCAAATTACGTTTGTATGTGGGCTCGGTCAAAATATCACATGGATCTGCTAGGAGGTGGTCACTTTAATCTCAACCTCACCACATTACCTTGTTAACCATGTGCCCCATATGCTTCATCAATCCATGCGTATGAGTTTACCTCACCACCTATGCTTGTTAACCACATGCCCCATTTGCTGTCATCAACCCACGTTTTACTTTTAACCTAACCACGGGTTGTTGGGTAGCTTTAAGCCCTAAATGCATCATCTCCCATGGTTTTTTCATCGTGGTCTTCTCTCTCCCACCGTCGACACAAGCTCATGCGGCCATGGAGACTTCATCTGGCACCCAAATTCTGCAGGTAATATCTCCACCTCTCTTCACCTGCAAGTTTGTTTGTAGAACAATGGGTTTTCCTTGGCATCCATGGTGTTTCAGTGAATTTTCATGTGCTTCACTGTCAATTCTCTATATGGCATTAAGGGTTTGACAGTAATCATTTCTATTTGCATGTGACTGGTACAAATTTGATCCCTCGTGGTTTATTCTGTCTATGTCATCGATGGTTTGTCTAGGTTTGAGTGTAATCATTTTGTTTTACATGTGACTGGTACAAAATTGATCCCTCTTGACTTATTTTGTCTATGCCATTGAGGGTTTTCCTGGGTTTGACTATAATCATTTCTTTTTACATGTGACTGGTACAAAATTTATCCCTTGTGAATTATTTTGTCTATGCCATCGAGGGTTTACCTGGGTTTGACTGTAATCATTTATTTTTACATGTGACTGGTACAAATTTGATCCCTCGTGAATTAATCTGACTATGCAATCAAGGATTTGCCTGCTATGATTTTATTTGACATTATTCTATGAAATAATCACATGTAATGTGATTCAAATAGAATATTGATGAAATTTGACCAAGTATAATAATGAATTTTAGTGGGTATATTGTCAAACGTCGGTATAATCATGAAATTTTATGGGCTTCCAGTTTTAACCCCAAATTATTGAGGGGTTTCAACATACGGGTTAATGGGTGGATGTTTTCCATATTCAGTAATTATAATATGCACATGAAACTAAATGGGTTTACAAAATTTTTTGCTTCTCTTTGAATCCCTACATTATCAACGGTTTTAAGATTACAATTTGTAGGCAAGCGATATATTTATACATACAGTCGTGTCGTGTAGGGTTTCATTATACAAAGTCATGCAAGGTTTCATCACAATTACCTTCGCAGACAATGATATGTTTTAATTACAATGTATATATATTTTAGCAGAGAATGATATAGTCTTTTTAGACAATGATATGTTCTTATCAGATTGTATATATGTTTTTGCAGACAGTGATATATTTCTTTCCTACAATGATATATTCTTTTTAGGCAATGATATGTTCTTATCAGATTGTATATATATTTGTGGACAACTATATTTTTATATATAAATATACACATATATGTGTGTGTTTATATATATATACACACATATATATATGTATATATATACACACATATATATGTATATATATAGGTATATATAGGTTCATATGATGAAACCCTACACAGCATGAGGCTTCTTATATATATATAATTTGATAATAATGTATCATTGTATGCAAATAGAACGATATACTATTATCAGAATATATATATATGCACAATCTGATGTGAATATATCATTGTATGCAAATATAAAGAAATATTCTTATCAGATTCTGTGTCTATATATATATATATACTCATGCCCTCTAGTGTTTCATCATATGAAGCTATGTACGGTTTCATCACATGGACCTTAACATGATCCTCATATGGTTCCAGTAATATTTTTATATGTTTCAAGTCTTTTTCAGCCATGTTTTTCTATCGCAGCACCGAATAAATTATTGCAGTTTGATAAAAAATATAACTCTGATATGATTATAAAATGTCCTAATTCTTTTTTTGTTATATATTCGAACCTCATAGCTAAGTCTCTTATATTTTTTATGAGGGTGTCAGCCTTTTATTTTCTGTGGTATCACTAGGTACACTATGTTTCAGTGTTTGTCAATATAAAAAATCAAAACACTTTGATTGCAAACAAAATTTGCAGACATTGATATGTTATCATCACATTGTATGTATATATTTGTAGACAATGATATATTCTTATCACATTGTATTTATATATGAAAAATGATATATTATTGTCACATTGTATGTATATATATTCATATATACATACAATCTAATAAGAATATATCATTGTCTGCAAATTGTAATCTGGCAAGAAATCTGCGGGAGATGATGAGTTTAGGGCTTAAAGATGCCCAACAAGTTGCAGTTAGGTAAACTCATACGCGTGGTTTGATGAAGGCATACAGGGCACATGGTTAACAATGTAATGTGGTGACGCTGAGATTAAATTGAGCAACTCCTAGCTGACCCATGTGATATTTTGATCGGGCCCACATACAAACGTAACTTGAAATAGGTTAATTGATAATTGTAAATAGGATTTTTAAAAAAATTTACGCACCATTGAAATTAGATAGGAGTGGCCATTGCAGTATGAATAGACTGATTATTTGGCAGGAAAATTGAGATTTGAAATTCAATTACCACAACTCAATGCATTCAATATACACATTCAAATGATTTTATAGGAGGGAATTTCTAGTGTCATTTTCAGTACAAATTCTCCTATGCTTTCACTGCATATCCTCTACAAAATTCAGCTCGGTACATATAATGAAGACAAAAGACATATTATAAATAATATAATAGACTGAATTTATGCAAGCCACCTATTTTATGAAGCACACTCCACTATTTTTATAAGAGGGAATTTCCACGGTCATTCCCTCAATATCCTCTGCAAAATTCAGAGCTATAATTGAGTGTTATCAGTGAGGATAGCGCCCCTTTACATTAAGTTCAAAATGGCAATATTTGCCTATACCTTAGATTTTTGTTTTCATTTTAGAGCTATGTTGTTATATAGCTATACATTACTACCAATGATATCCCCAGAGCCATAGCATGCTTCATCGTGCACTTGTTAAACTAGTCTTCATCTTGCACGAACCTTGTAAAAGCACTCTGATCATTGTTGATAATGCATTCCTGATACACGTCCCAAGCATTACCTAGGAAGTTAGTCCTTGCTTTGGCCTAGTTGTGGGAACTTCTCATGCATTCCTCCCCATTTTCTACCTCCTCTTTTGTCTCCTCTTCTTCTACCCCACTTTCTTTGAACATGTATTTCAGGGGGCTCAACAATCCTTCCGCAGGCAGCTCTAGAATTGCATTGGCCACTGCTTGTATGTTCACTATTATGACGAAGCCTCCCAACTTCTCCACCATTATTTCTCTTTCACCTAGAACATCTATCAATAGGCTTAGGAAAATCATGTAGATTCTGCCATCGCACCAATGCTTTCTTTCCTACAGGATCTCTTGGATTATTTGCTCGATCGCACCAACAACTGGCCTGGATCCTACTAAAAATATTCTTTGAAACTACACCCATATCGATTATTTGATGTAGACACAATTTACTCTAGATATGTGCACCATTTTCTTCATATGTCTTTGGTACTACTACTCATACTTGGGTGTTTTAGTCCCTCGACTTGCCTTTATATGGTTTATCCACTCTCCTTCGCACCAAACACAACCCCCCATCTCCTTACAAATTCTCTAATCAAATATGTTTCATGTCCTCTTTCCTATCCACCTGTCCCTGCTCATCTTTTTTAAAGATTCAAAAATCTTTCATTAACCCGACCTGTCGTTGTCCATCACCTCTGGTAGTCCAGACCATTGATCCATACACTTGTCTGTTTTAACTGAAACTCTTTGATATACTCTACAATTTTCCAATAGATCTACAACCTTATTAGCTTCCCTAAATATATGTGATAGGGAATAATTGCTTAGTTTCCCAAGTAAGGATTTGATCACACCAATCCAGTTATCCAGTTTCCAATTCGGTGCTTTCCTTGAGGTGATTGCCTAGATGCAGATTTGGGAATCTCCTATTTCTACAAAGTTGATTCCTTTCTAAGTGTTTGCATTATTTTGAGGTGTATGACCTAGATTTTCTAGAGATTAATGCTAATAGCTGCACAAATTAGAATGATCAATTCTAAACTAACAAAAATTCTAAATCAAAACAACAAAGAATGAATAAGTAAACATAAATAAACTAAACAAATAAATTGGAAAGCTCTCACTGAATATGCATCCACTCCTTTGAATTATCTCGATTGCCCTTCTCCATTTTGTTGTTTTAGTATTCTTGCCCTTAGATTTTCAGTATTGATGCAAGCATAACCTTGTTGAATGTCTAAGCAACATATCAAAGATAAGTTTCTTCTCAAAAGTGTATGATTTTGGGAGGAGGAATAATGATAATGACAGGACATTTTATAGATTTTGGGTTTTCGAATGATCAACTCAGATTCAAAGAGAGATCGATGATCAAGATTGAAGAATGTCATGCAATGTGAGTTTTGTGTCAGATAGAACATGAGTTAGAAAATATTGCAAGATAAAGACTAAATTAGAACAATAACTTAATCTTATGTCAAGACTGTTCAAAAATAGAAAGAGCAAGAGTTCTCGATTTTAATCTTCAGTTAAGAGTCCTCAAAAATAGAAGAAATATACTTTGTATGTCAAAGAAAAAGTTAGAACTCGAAGATGAAGAATTCAAATGCACACATAAATTAATTAATTAAATAAAAATATTTAATTAATAGATGCATTCATGCACATGACTTAAAACTAGTTAACTAACTAGTTGTGACAAAGAGTCCTCTCACAGAGACAGTCAGATACCAAACCCGGAGATAACTGGCAGATTTGAAATAGATCTGGAGTCAGAAGGTGAGTGAATGACTTAGATAATTGAATGAAAAAAGAATGTGACATACATAATTAATAAATGAAATAAATGAATTAAATGTTAATTTAATTCAACATTCGAAAATGAAAGATTTAATTAAATAAATAAAGATATTTATTTAATTTGACTGTTGAAAAGGTGGAATTGAATAATTAAATAATAAATATTTAATTATAGATAAAGGGGTTTAAATGAATAATTAAATAATAAATATTTAATTATAGTTGAAATATGACAAAAGGGGTAATTAAATAATAAATTATTTAATTAAGAAGGAAGAATTAATTAGTTAGTGACATAATTAAACAAATGTGATTTATTTAATTAGTCAAGTTGAATAAAAGGGTCATTTATGAACTACTAAATTAATTTAAAAGGGTATTTAATTAATAGAGGAAATATGTGTTAGAAAGGGTAATAAAGATTATTTAATCATGAGCATGGATAATAGAAAATTATGTCGAAAGTGGTATTCACAGGCCTAGACCAATTTTCGGTGTCTACAGTTTGCCCCTCTTTGATACACTGTTGTTTCAATATTGTGTCAAAGAAAATATGCCCCCATCGTGCCCCAGTATGAAACAAGTTAGGGTATGCCCTAGTGAAAGGGAGAATGATGAGGAGGTCATGGTATGCCCCTCGAGAGGATAGGTGGGTTTGAAGAACATGAGTGTGCTCTTGAAATGGATAGATAATGGTGGTGAAGATGCAGAGAAGAAGAAATGTTAGTAAGAAACAAGAAAGGTTGTTAATTGAGAAAACATATAATCTTCGATATTGTGCCAAATATTTTATGCTTTCTTTTTATCATCATTGGGCGGGACATGACACAAATGGATAGTACACACCATGATATGAGATAGACCATAGTGTACAAATTCATCCATCTACGAAAAACAGACAGTCATAGACAAGGAGTGTCTTAACTCATACTAAGGACAAGATTACCCTAGTCGTTTTGTTGAGACAAACCACAGACATCAAACAAATAAAAGATGGGTCATGAGACGTCATTGTTCCTCTAAATCCTTGATAGGACATCTTTGAGGAAACTAGTAACATGACTCAAAAACCAATGTTAAAAATACAGTTGACAGACAACAATCAAAGAAAAAGATTCCCGAGACATCCTTGCTTCTCTAAATCCTTCAAGGGACATCCTTGAGAAAGCTAGTAACTAGACTAAATTCACAAATCGATAAAAAGATAAGACAAAAAAAGATATGAAGTCATAAAGCCAAATAAAAGTATTCGCCAAAACTTGATCTTGTGGGATTGTTTGATTGTTGATGTTTGACATAGCATAATGCAAGGGATGACACATACCACATTAAGACGTTGAGTCTAGTTTCAACTTGGTGACTATCTGTATAAGGCATGACAAAGCCTGGTTTCAGAAAGACACGTGTCGTATAAGATGTTGGAGCCTGATGACATTGATGCAACAAGCTACATGAGGCTATGACAATTTGATGACATTTGTTGACAAGAAAGACATATCTTGCTAAGACATAAGTTGATTGCTTTGACAATGTGTTTGATATTGACTTGATGACTGTTTTGAGATGTTTCCTTGTTGATGCATGACTTGTTTTGATTCCTTGACTGATAACAAGTGTGTGTGTGTAGACAGCGTATGACATAAGATGATACCCTAAAGGACTGACCTAAGTTGATGATATGCAATGTATGTCAGAATGATTGTGTGTGATAAACCCTATTGGACTGACCTAGTGCGGTCTTGAGGGCTCATCGATTGATTTAGCCTTACCTACATTGTACATGCAGAGACCTCATAGTTCGACATGACCAATGACTTTGAATTTACAAAGAGTCATGATTTTAATGTGTGTGATACATGACAAACCTAGACTAACAAACCTAATGCCTCGGGGGCACATCGATTGATGGCCTTGCCTATGTCCTAGTCATAGAGGCAATTTAGTTCGACTATGTCTATGACTGACTTAACATGACTGACTTGACTCTATTTTTGGGATTTTCTAACATGTTTGGATGTTTTTGGATTTTTGAAGTTTTCTAATGTTTTTTGGATTTTTTCAGGACATTTTCCGATGATGCAATGTTATGAACAAGATGTCATGGCACCAAACAAGGATTTTCCCCCACTCGAGAATAAGGCATGTGAGATGGAGTGGGGAATGTGACGGAATGGATGTTAGATGTCAATCATTCCAAAAAATGGATAGGACAACCTTTTATTATGAGGGATGGTGGAAAAAAACTAATTGGAATGATGGTAGATGAAAGAGCAAGTTTGACTACACATGGCACCTGTTTTCTAGGTTTTCACCATGATACTTATCCATAGTGCCACTGAAGCATTTTTCACTATTAGATGGATTATTTCTTTGCTTTTTTTCTTAATTTTCCATTTTTTTTTTGTTACAAAGATGACTGTTCGCCAGGTTTTCATCAAGGTAACCATTTTTTTGTTTTTACACTTTTTTATTTTCTAGATTAATACAAAGACTCTCAAAAGCTATGCATAGAACCTATTCAGATGCAGTTTGTTGATTGGTGACAAAAGCGTCTCTCCTTCAGGAGTAGAGAGTTGATACGCTCCTGATCCAAAAGCTTATGTGACTATGTAGGGCCCCAACTAGTTAGGTTCAAACTTACCTGGCTTTTCTCGTTTAGCTTGATTCTTAGGACTCTCCATTAAAACTAGGTCACCAATGCCAAAATGTCTATTTAGAACTCTCCTATTATAGCTACGAGAAAGATGATTCTGATATGCTTGCAAATGGTCTAGTGTTGTTTGTTTTCATTCATCCAATAATTCTAGCTCTTGTATCCTAGATACACAGTATTCTTCATCGTTAATGTGACCCTTCAAGGATACCCTCAGTGAAGGAATTTCAACCTCAATAGGTAAGATAGCTTCAAATCCGAATACTAGGGAGTATGGAGTGGTGGCAGAGGGAGTACAGATGCTAGTGTGGTAAGCCCATAAGGCAGGATTAAGTTGTAGGTGCCAGTCACTACTAGTGTCATTGACAGTCTTTTTCAGGATTCTAACAATGGTTTTATTAGATGCCTCGACTTGGCCATTAACTTGTGGGTAATACGGGGTGGAAAAATGCTGTTTGATATGGAACTCATCACATAAATGGCGTACTTCTTGGTTCTTGAATGGGTGGCCATTTTCTATAATTATGGATTGGGGTACACCATACCGACAAATGATATAGTTTAGGATAAACCTGGATATTTGTGTGTCGGGGATTTAGGTCATGGGAATAGATTCAATCCATTTGGTGAAGTATTTGGTGGCGGTAATGATGAATTTATGGTCATTGGATGATGGAGGGTGTATCTTACCTATGAGGTCAAGTCCCCATTAGGAAAAAGGCCATGGTGATGTAATCGGGTGAAGCTCCTATGTTGGTGCTCTTATCAAATCTCCATGTATCTGACATTGTCTACATTTCTTTACAAAGATGTACGAGTCTTTCTCCATTGTGGGCCAATAATAACCTAGTCTCATAATTTTATGGGCTAAGGTAGGACCACTCGAATAGGATCCACATATACCCTCGTGCATTGCTCACAAATTTGTTTGTGCTTTTTCAACATTGGGACATCTCATTAGGGTGTTATCTAAGGTACATCTATACAGGGTATCTCTGATGATGGTGTATTTAGCTGACTTGTAGATAAAGGTTCTATGTTGGTTATTGGACAAGTCTAGAGGTAAGGTTTGGTCAGTCAGGTAGTCGAACACGTCTTTATACCAAGGTGAAGTAGGACCAACAATTGTACACACCATCGTAGTATCGGGGACACCATAGGCAGGGACCAACAACTGTTCAACTAGAAACTTAAACGTAGGCATGTTACTCATAATATCCAACAAGGAACCAGTGATTGCCATAGCATCTACAACCCTATTATAAATACATGGTATTTGTTGAAAGGTAATGTGATTGAAGTATTGTTTCAAACTATCAGTTGTGCGCTTGTAAGGGGCTAATTTCTCATCCTTAGTATCATAATCATCATTTACTTTCTGGATTACTAACTGAGAATCACCAAAAATATGTAGACTCTTTATCTTCCACTGGGCTACCATTCTTAGTCCTATCACTAAGGCTTCATACTCTACTATGTTGTTGGTGCAAGGGAAAGCAATCCTAAATGATTTAGGAATAGTATCACCTTGAGGTGTAACAAATAGGATACTTGCTCCTAAACCATGATTTGTATGTGACCCATCAAAGTATAGTTTCCATTAGATTTTTATGTCAATGTTAAAAATAAATTTATTAGGAAAATCTTCCACTAAAGGATGGTCTGCCTTCATAGGTGCATCGACTAACTAATCTACAATCACCTGTCCTTTTATAGCCTTCCTCTTGACATATTGGATGTCATACTCATTAAGTATCATAACCCATTTAGCCAATCGGCTTGTTAATGCTACTTTACTTAGGAGGTATTTGAGGGGATCAATCTTTGCAACCAACATTGTTTGATGATCGAGCATATAGTGCCAAATTTTTTGAGTAGCAAAGACTACCACTAGACATGCACATTCTATGTTGTTGTAATTCAATTCATATCCTACCAAGGTACGACTGATGTAGTAGACTACTCTTTCATGACCTTGATCATCGGTGTGTGCAAGAAGAGCTCCTAATGCCAACTGAGTTGCTTAAATGTATAGTATCAATGGTTTTCCATTTGTAGGTGGCATCAAGATAGGTGGAGTGAGAAAATAGGCCTTGATTTGTTGGAAAGCTTCCTGACATTTAGGTGTCCATACAAATGGTACTCCTTTCTTGAGTAGATGTTGAAATGGGTGTATTTTGTCTGCCAATTGTACTATGAAATGCCTAATAGATTGTAATATTCCTTCTAGTGTTTGTAGTTAACCAATGCTGACTAGAGGAGGCATTTCTATGATAGCTCTTACCTTCTCTGGATCTACTTCAATGCCCCTTCTACAAATGATATACCCTAGAAGTTTCCCTGATTTCACTCCAAAGACACATTTCTTCGGATTTAGTCTAACATTGTAATTTTCTAGCCTCTAGAATATCTTGTCTAAAACCTTCAAATGATCTACGCTTGTTTTTGATTTATCTATAATGTCATCTACATAATCTTCCATGAGAGTGTGTACAAATTCATGGAAAATCTTAGTCATTGCCCATTGATAGGTAGCTCCTGCGTTCTTAAGGCCAAAAGGCATAAAATTCCAATAGTATGTGCCCCATGGACACGTGAAAGTTGTCTTGTGTTGGTCTTCAGCTGTGATTTTGATTTGGTTATATCCAAAGAAACCATCCATTAGGGATAGCATCTTGTATCCTATTGGAAGATCTACTATCATGTCTATGTTCAACAAAGGGAAGTCATCCTTAGGACATGCCTTGTTGATGTCTCTAAAGTCTGTGCAAATACGGATGCCCCCAGTTGGTTTAGTCACTGGCACAAGATTTGATATCCAGTCTGCATAGTCTATGGTCCTTATGAATCCTACATCCAAGAGTTTCTTGAGTTCTACTTTGACTAATAGAGCAATCTATGGATGCATTCTCCTTAACTTCTATTTGACTAGCTTAATACCTGGCTGTAATAGTAGATGTTGTAATATAAGGTCCGGATCCAGCCCAGGCATTTCAACGTATGACCATGCAAAGTTTATCTGTCTCTTTACGAAGAAGTCCTTAAACTCAGGTTGTTATGCCTTTGTCAACGATGCTGCAAAGTATATGTGCTGAGGGTTTTTTTCTGTATTTATGTTGACTTCAACAGACTCTTCTATTGGCATCGATGACTTTTCCTGTTCAATGGGGAGAACATCTAAACCTCTATCCTTGGGTTCCTCAAAGAGGTTTTTTCCCTTATATATGACCTTTATTTTGATTGTTTCTTCGTCCAAAGGCGCCTTTCGGCTTTCACCTAAGGACTCATCATTTTTCTTTTCATTGTCATTTTTCTTTTTATTCTCATTTTTGTGATTAGAGGTGTAAATAGACTCCCCAAAATATGCTTTTTCATCTAAGTCTATGGTAAAACCAGCTTTATGATCCCATCTAGGTATGCCTTCTGGAACTCCCATGAACTTAGCTAATGCTTCATCATTCTCGAATGTATCTAAGATGGGTGTACCTTGTTGATCCTAGTTGATAAGTTCGGGATATATGAGAGGCATGTCATCATCAAAGTTATTAAATGTGGAAGCTGACAAGGTGAATATAGAGTGGTTGACATGGTCACAAAAATTTTGGACTAACTCCTTGTTCTTTTCCCTGCGGGTAGGTAAACTTTGATGTGGGACTATTTTAAGGGTTGAGTCATCACAAGATGGTTTATCAGGTGCCCAAGATGCATGATCAATGATTTCCCAATAATAGTTCTCATGCCATTCTTGTTTGGACAAGTGCTTGCTATGACGGGGACTAGATGGTTTTGGTACAGGTTTTATCTTTAGGTCCAATTCTCCAAATAGAGCATCTATTGTCATGGTACTAGTAGAGGAAAGGGATCCCATTCACAATCACTGATTCAAGAGATTCATCATAAACTAGGGGAAGTGGTTCATGAGACAATGATCGGTTCCATCCTTCCTTTTTGATGTAGTCCTAACCCATTATGCCTATCATAGCCTTTGTTTTGCATTATCTCAAAGCCTTTTCTATATTGATCCTTAGCTATTTGAATAGACGGTGAGGGGTATTCATTGTCTTCTCGATACAACCATGAGGTAATATCACTTTGGTCCACAACCTCTTCACTTAACTCTCCCCATTTTGTCAATGTCATTGTAGGGGGAACATGAAATGTGACTACTGACTATCTTCTATCTGCCATGGGTAAGCCATATGCCTTAAGTTGAATCAGCTGACTGACACAATAGGATTCCTTCATGTGATACTCTCCATAGTTCTTGTCTTGGATCTCGACCTTAGGAGTGGATGATGGTGGTTTGAATGAAATGGACTTGGTGAGATGTGATGGATCAATGTATAGGGATAAAGTGGATGATGATGGATCTTCTTCATTAATGGGTACCTATCATTGTGGAATTCCCTTTAGGCTTGTACAGTATTGACAAGGATCTGGATCACCATCAATTGTGATCTTGGTGCCATTATGTGGGAATTTAAGACATTGGTGATACATGGAAGGTACATCTTTCATTGCATGTATCCAAGGTCTACCTAGCAATAGGTTATACAGAAGAGTGAGATCCAAGGCTTGGAAGCTGGTGTTCATAACTATTGGGCCAATTTTGATAGGAAGTGTGACAACTCCCTTGGATGATCTTTCCTCATCATTTTAAGCCTTGATGACTATATTTTTAGAGGTGTCTACACATTCTTCTAAGAATCCTAATGCCTTAACCAATTCTACGGTACACGAGTTCAAACTTGCTGCTCTGTCTACCAAGACTCGTCTGACTTTGGTTTGATTGACTAGGACTTCAAGATGTAATGGGTCATTATGATCAGTCGTTTTGGTTGAGTAATCTTGTTTGGAAAATGTGGCATGATGTGAGTTGGTTAAATATCCCACCATTTAGTTGAAACAATTGACATCTAAGTCTATAGGAACAATCGTATTTTGTAAGGCTTTGTCGAGAATGGCTAAATGCTCAGGTGATAAAGTCGACAATTCCAAGATGGATATATGTGCAGGAGTTTTTCTCAGTTGATCAAGGAGATTGTACTTAGACTTGGAAGATTGTGTAGGTGGCTCAGAAGAAGGACCTGGAATAGTTATCTTTGTTCTGCATGTGTTTACAACACATTTAGGATGCTTCTTGATGGTGATGATATCAACATGTTCATTTGAAGCTCAGAGGCTATATATGGTCTTTCCTTTTCCATAGTCATACTTGGTGTTTACGTAATTGGCTAACGGAGAATTCTTGGTTTCTGAACTGGAGGATTTTCCTTTCCTGTGGTCATGTAACGGGTTTGTGAAGACCTTATGATCACTGTTCTTGGTATTTTTCTGCCCGTTGACCTCTATGGTTCCATTTTCAACCAAGCCTTGTATAATGTTCTTCAGTTGATAACATTGTTGTAGGTTGTGTCCTTTTGTTCGATGATAATCACAAAAAGTGGTATCAGCCCACCATGAAGGTTTAAACTATCCAGGATCATACTCTCTTGTTTCCAAAGGTTTGATGAGATTATGCTTAATCAACTCTTTGAAAACTGTCTCAATTGGTTGTCCTAAAGGAGTAAATTCACGCATAGGAAATCTTTTTTGTAGTCATTGTTGCTGTGAATTTTGGACATAATTTGTTGTTTGATCTAGACTATTCGTCATGTCTTGATTGGAGTTGTAACTTCTAAGTGTGATAACTGGTCTCGTATGTATGTTCTTAGCATCAACAATGTTGTCATTCATAACATTTTTGTTTCTAGGCCAAAATTTATTCCTATCATTGGGTGCGTTTTGATGTTGAATCAGTAGATTTCTCCATGGTACCTTAATTTCTACTTTGTCTATAAGGCCTTTTTCAAGGATGATTCCCTTTTGTACCAAGTCTAGGAATGAAGTACAATAGTGTACCCTTAAGTCACTTCATAGTTTTAGATTGATGTTTTCAAGGAATATCGTGACCTTTTGCTTTTTTGGTATTTCAACTAGACATCTGCTAGCTAGACTTCTCCATCTCTGGAAGAAAGTGGTGAAAGTTTCGCCATCTTCTTGTGTTGCGTGACACAAGGTAGCTATGGTTATTTCATTGTCTATGTTAAAGGTGAAGTGTTCAACAAAATTCTCAGCTAATTCACCCCAGGATCGTATGCCATATGGTAATTTAGAGAACCATTCCAGTGCTATCCCTATAAGGGTTTACCGAAACAGTCTCATCAAGTATGTGGGGTCATACGATATGTCCATGCATGGCATTGAGAATTCTCTAATGTGATCTAAAGGATTCTTCCTCCCATTATACTTTGGCAAATTTGGTATAATGTACCCATTGGGGAAGGGTGTCATGTAAAGTGCTTTGTCTAAAGGACATGGACATAGATCTTGTACTGAGATAGTTTGTGTTCCTGACATAGACATGTTGTCCATTTTTTGTTGAAGCATTTGCATTTGGTTTTGGAGAACATCTACTTGTGTCAAGGACATGTTGTTGGCGTTGTTTGGATAAATGTAGGTGTTCTAATATGCCATGTTCTGTGATGGGTTGTCATTTGGCGAGGGAATATATCCCATTAGAATATTCTGATTTGGTATAGGAATATTTCCTATCTGAATGTTCTGATATGGTATGGGAATGTTTCCTGTTTGAATGTTCTGAATTGGTATAGGAATCCTTCCTGTCTGAATGTTCTAATTTGGTATATGAATGTTTCATGTCTGAATGTTCTGAATTGGTATAGGAATTCTCATTCCCACTTTGGATCTCTTACCAGTAGTGGTGGTGCCAAAGGGGTTGGAGGAAGTTTCTCCTACAGTAAATTGCAAACCCTGTGTTAAGTTGAAAGGGATTGTGTTTACAATTGACAATGTTTGAGTAGATATGCTAGTCGGTATCATTACAGTAATTTGAGGAATAGAAACACTTGACCTTGCAGTTTGCGTTTGTTGAGTAGATTGTGGTTTCAAAGTATGAATATCAAATTCTGGTGGTAGTGTGGCACCTTCTACTAGCAACTTTCCTAGATATCGTTGGGGATCATTTTCCAAACACTCATCCATAAAGGATGCAAAATCAGGATCTTGTACAGTGGCGTCTATGTCTTCAAGAAAAAATTATCCTTGGTTGTCTCTAGTGACGTGCTTTTAAAGAAAAGCTTTGTGTGCTCTCTCACTCCCTGATGGTTGATTTCCAAAAGGATTGATAAACTTGTTAGGGTCTGACATTGCTTTATGTTTCTTTTGAGACCTTGTTTCGACCATGAAAAGTTGCTCAAAATGGGGAATGCAGACTATGTCTAAAAACTGATATGACCTATCTCTATGTTTTTTGGATTTTCTGACAAATAAGAATGTTGCTAAAGATTTCTAAAATGACGTATACTAAGATGACGTATGGTAGGATGGACAATATGCAAAAATCTTGAGTAGACTATGATGATAAATAATTCTAAGGTGAGTATAACCTACCACCTATGGAATAAATGCATGCAATGATTTGTGTTTGACCAAGGAACCTGATTGTAGGATAAGGACAGTTGACAAGGTGAATTTTCCAGACTAGATTGTTGAGCTGAAAAGATTCACTAATAGGACTAAAGTGACTAGGTTCAATGACGAGGATAAATCAGAACATGAATGTATCCAATGATGTGGAAAGTTGTTCTATTCGACTATGCAATTTTCTAGGAAGTATCTATATGCATGCAACTTAGGATGACTATGACTAGGACATATATGACACCTAACAATGCAAGGTTTTGAGCAAAAAAATTCCAATTTATGTCCAAGGTTGATCTTTAGAAACAGAAGCGAAAATAACAGTGATGTTTTAGACACAGTTTGCGATTTTCAAATTTTTCTATTGATAGTCAAATGTGGTTCACCTAATAGTTGCGGTTCTATTTTTGACAGATGCAATTCATCATGCAAATGTGGTGATTTGACTAAAACCTCTTTTTGGATATTGACATAGTTTGGACTTTTTGACAGATGCAGTTTTTCTAACAGATGCAGTTTTTTCGTATGACAGATGTGACTTACTTATGCATATGCGGCTCTAAAAATGGACCTTGTATGCTTAAGCTTTATGATAGACACTTGTGGATTGATGATTGACAGATGTGGCTTGCATATACACATGCGACTCACAAATTAACAGTTGCAGCTCGAATATCCAGACTATTAAAAATGAAATTTTTGATAGACACATGCGATGTTTCCCCTAACAAATGCGACTCGCTAGGATAGATGTCATGTTTAAAATGACAAATGTGACTCACTTTGTTGACAGTTTGAAGTTTTCTGAAAGTTGTTTTGACTGACTCTATTTTTTGATGTAGATTTTTTATGAATACAACAAACACAAGAACATAAATCAATGTATTTTCAGTTTGTGATCTTAGAACTGTTAAGACTCGAAAAAATTTACAACCTAGGATTTTTGGACAATATTTACTGAATTCTTAGTTGGATTTCTCCAGCTACGTATATTTATGGCGGATGACTAGTAGCTTGACCCCACTGGCTCCCCTCCATGACACTCACTTATACGGGGCAGCCAAGCTACTATACCCATGAAATTCCCATGGCATACATCTCATCTCCACACATAAATCATAAGAATGTAAGACAGCTTCACAAGGCTGACCCTACTGCACCAGCAAATAGGAAGAATTTTGGAAAAACTACAAAAAGGTGTTTAGTAAGGGCATTCTGTTTGTGGGGCACTATTCAAATTCAGCAAGAGTCCATTTCTGTCCATCTCATCAGAATAGTGAGCATGATTTTTGGGGTTTCTCCCAGAAATCTATTTTTATATACCGAGTGGAAGTTGTTGGCTAAAACTTGTTACCCGTCTGAGTCGTCTTGGGGTGAGTACTTTTTCCCACCAAGACAAGCCCAAGTTCTAGAGTCAGTAATCGTTTCTCTTACACCCAGGATCGCATGACTGTGCAAGGGGTGAGGATACTCCGATATACCAAATCGTAAAGGGTGAAAAATATGTGCTTTCGCACCAAACAAAGCAAACACTGATTCTTTTTATTCCAAATGACAGTTATCTATCTACCAAATAGTAAGCTTGCTAAATAAATAAATAAATAAGCATTAGGTCTTGCATGCAAACTGATCAGTAGTTCATTGTTCTTGCCTTCGGCTTTCGTCCTACAGAAAACATTGTCTTTGGGTTTTGTTGACGCAAAATTTTGCATGTAGCAGTAGTCTCATGGGAAACTTAGCTATTGAGGGACATTGTGCGCTAGCTAAGTGACTTTTGGGGTTTTATTGAAGCCAACTCTTCATTTAGTGGGGAGGTAAAAGGTTAGAAAAATAGCGAAAATATAAAATTTACACTACATGCGATGCACCAAAATCATAGACAAATTCACTAGGGCATAGTGAAGAAAACAAAGGCCGAAACCACCAAAATGTTTTTGATCAAGTTATTTTTCTCAAAGGCACTTAAAACGTAAAAATACCTTCTAATTTGCATAGCATAATCTAGCATAACCATAGCTAACACATAAGAGTCAAAGAAACATGATCTGTATTCATTGAGCTATGAAGGATTACAAAAGTTGAAGAACAAGAATTAATATAATAAAATAAAATTACAACATAGACTAATAGTCTTACTAAATGCATGAAAAAAAAAAAGGCCGAATTAATTTGGCATAGTTTGGAGTCCTCAAATAAAACAAAACTATTACAAAGGCCTTCTTCCCAATGCTTGGAAGTTTTTTATAGCTTAATCAACAACCTAATAAAGAGAAACATAGTCATATTTATAGGCCAGTCCACCGCCTGAAACACACTAGGAGAAGGAAAACTACAAGCAGAGGCCGACGACCCAGATCACCTCGAGCCACCACAGCAAATATTTAACACGCAGGAGCATGCCAGCAAAGCCACTACATGGAACAGAAAACCACATAGCAGCAGGAAAGAACACGCGGTGCCACAACATGAAATGTGGCAGCAGGCGAGTACAAAAGGTGCAACAACATTTACAAGGTAATCGGCATAGCAGCAACTGCCACCTGTCACGCAGATGGAGCCCAAAAAAAATTCAAAGAGACACCCAGTGAAAAGTTTTGAGAGGGAGCCACATGGAGTGTGCCAAGCGAAAGAAAGTACAAGGTGGTCCCAGTTCGAAAAATAGCCAGAGACAGCCACGTGGCACGCAGACGGAGACTAGCGAAAAGTGAAGCGATATAAAAAGAAGAAAGCCTCACGAGGAAGCTACATGGAGCACGCCAACGACAGTGAGCATTTGAAAGGTAAGGCATAGCCGCAAAGATAAAAATAAAAACTACAAAGGCTTGGTAGTTTTTTATGGAAGTGTTTGGCGACTCATGGGGGCATTTCACTTGCGGAATGAAGAACCCCATAAACTTTGGTTCAGCATCCCAAAACTACTCTCAACCTCGAGAGGGCAGCTTGCAGATTGGTCCAGACTTCATTCAATGGCATGGAGAGAGCTCGCAAATTCTCATCAGGCAGCCTAAGATCGATAAGCCAGCCTAAGATTGATAATTTCCTTGAAAGGAAATTCGTCTGATACTTTCATTTCCAATTCCAATTGGAAGAAGAGTTGCACCAACTAATGCACGATCCCCTCAATTTCCTTGATGGTCAGAGATTGATCAAAATATTGGAAAATAGAAAGGTCCTGCTTCTTCTTTTCGATCATAGCAACAATGTGTTCCAAACCCACTACCGCCTGATCTACAATGAAGGGCGAAGGGAGGCCTCTCTTATTTAAGTGAGAAAATTTTGCTCGCATGTCACTGGTAACCTAATTTAGCCAAGCCCTACATTCTGTTACCTATTGAACAACCACATAGAGATGAGGATACTTTTTCCCATGGCTGCCATTTTTCAGTCCTCGATGCCCACGCCACTCAAAGCTTCATCAGAAGCTATATACAACTTTCCCAATAAAATCCTAGCCTCCAGAACTTTGTCAGAAGTTACCTCCTGAATATGTTGTATTGTTTCACCTACTGTTATGCAAAGGCTAGCCGCTTGTGCCATAAAATTTAAAGTGGGTTGAAGAGTAAGGCACAATGCCTTCACCTTGTCCTAGTATGATGCATAGAAATCCTGGGTGATCCCCAACGAGTTCATCTGCGGCACAAGAGGTTGGGTTTTTAGGGTAGCCAACTCTGCTTCTCTGCTGCTCAAAATAGCCTTCAGCTCTGACAAGTTTCTATCCAATGTGGACACCTGTTCCTTTAGAGCGGAAACCTCTTTTTCCTTTTCTTCTAGGGCCAATTCGGCCCACTTTTCTTTTTGAGTTTCCAACTCCAAAGTGGTATTCATTTCATTAATTTCAACATTCGTGCTTTGTCGGAGCTCCTTCATTCCTTCACCTAGCTGCACAGATGCAATGCGAAGTTTTTCCACGCTTGCTCAACTCTGCTCAACCTCATGCTGGAGAGTTGGAATGATCTCTGCACTCATAACTTGCAGCTCCTTGATTTTAATTTTCAAGGAACTTCTCTCCTTCTTCGAGAAACTTATTTCATTTTCTTGGGCTTTAAACTTGTTTACCCAAATATCGACCTTACCCTTGAGCTCGGATATCTGATCATCATTTTTCTTCACCTAGCAGTTAAGCTTGAGGTAATCGGTGGTCACAATTTTTTGGGTCTCTTCCATTAGCTCAACCTTATCTCACGGGTGGGCTTGTTGCAAGTCTAGCCCGATAGCATTTACAGATTCATCACTCGGTAGCATTTCTCCTACCGATTTAATCACATTGGGAGTGATTTTTGCAAACATAAGAGAATTTTGGCTTTCATTAAATACAGTTTGCAAGAGATGCTCTGCCTTTGTGGTCGCATCTTTTTGTCTTCTTTTATTGATATAGTTAGCATGGGCACTCTTGTTTGCATCAACCTGTGAAAAATATTCCTGGGCAAGCATACTTAGGCCAACACCAAAAAAGAACTCCTGAGGGATGACCAGTGGGAAAGACAACGTATTCAACGCATCAGAAGTTTTGTTAGGCCTTGTTATAATGGTCAGGGAGAATTGTGGGATGAATTGGCCGCTCAGAGGGGATGGTAATGCGGTGTAGGGAAAAGCTAGAGATGCACCAACTACAGGGCTGGGCCTCGGGGATAAAAATTGTTGGCTCATGAACCTAGCGCTTACGCCAAATTGTGTTCTGGGTAAGGGATGGAAAGCAGAAGATGAAAGTGGGAAACTAGGAGGCATAAGATCTGACTGCCTGGGATATCCGGTGGCACAGAAAACTAGCGCAGATGAAAAAGCAGGGGCAGATGGAGAAGAAACCAGAGACATGGTAGAGAGAGAAGAGGGATGAAATGTTACCTGAGGCTCGAGAGGGGCTGCAGATGACTCAACCGCTTCCTCCGTCAGCCACTCTTCTTCTGCACCAGACTCTTTGGTTTGTTGCCACTTTCCTTCTAGAGAGTCATCTGTCAGAGTAAAGGTTTTAACTTAATTATGTTGATTAAGTTACCTTTATTCCCTTCTTAAGATTTCACTTTAGTTTGCATAAAGTGACATTTAATAATTATATTATTTATCAAATATTCTCATTTTAGGTTTTCTTTTAGGGTTACACTTTAGGGTTTCTTGATCTCCTTTTATAAGGATTAATCTCATTGTATGATCACATCAATTCATTCTCTCATTCTCTCTGATATATACATTTTCAGTTTTCAGAGAACCCTTGCTTGTTTGTCTCCATCTCTTCTTTTGTGACAGGTTATTTGCATGTAGGTGATCTTCAGGGTTTCTGGAGTTGTATTTTCTCAACTACTACATGGTAGTAGAGCTCCAGACCTGTTGCTTCCTATTCTTGTTTTGAAGGTTTTGGAGCTTAAAGGGTTTGGGGTTTATTTTTTTGATCTAGAGCATACCTACAATTTCAGAGCATTTTGAGTCCAAATGGACCTCGCCATTGTGTCTGCAGCGGTCCAAAACCCTTAAATCAACTATTCATTTGTCCATTTTGAACAAAGTTGATTTGAGGGGCAATTATTTTATCCGTATGATCGTTAGTCTACCTGGTAAAAAAAAAATTCCGCACTTTATTTTCGTCAAAAATTTGGATTCTATTTTATCTGATTTTTTTTGCAAAAATTTGTAAAATGCAATTTTGATTTTTTTTTATTATTAAAAAAATCAATCAAAAAAAAAAATAAAAAAATCTTTTTTAAGGCTTGCTTAGGCCTGCGGCTATGGGTACCCTACGGTTGCAGGGACGGTACCAAGGGTATCGGCCCCCATGTGTACCATCGGCCCCCTTTTCTATATTTTTGTTATATAAAAAACATTTTTTTATTAAAATAAGCCTAGTTGTGCATGTGCGGTGACATCAATTTGGCTGTGAATTTTAAGCTCAAATTTTTCCTGTGACAACCATATGACCGTCATATTTAATCCCACACTGGCTTTTTTCCCCTTTGGAGCTATTTTTTCTAGAGGTCATAACTTGGGCATACGATATCATTTTTTGGCAAACAAGATATCGTCAAAAAGATGGTTTTGTCAAATTTCTAGTGGTGTGAGTTTCATTGCTTCATTTTTCTATTGGTGCATTCTACAACCATTTTTTTGGCTGTCCTTCATGTATTTCCAGTTTTTTGTCCTTTTTTGGGCATTTTGAGCATCATTTTTACGCTATCTTTTATGTAAACGCACTGAGATAAAGTGCCACACTATTGTACATGCATTTTTTGGCGATTTTTCACATAAGGTTGTGCCATATTTTGTACTCGCACTGTATTAAGAAGTGTCATGGGGGGTTGTGTAGTTTGCCTTTTCTTTGTCATCATACATTTGTCTAGTGAGTGTCCCTCCATGACAACAGTGGATCCATATGATTCTAGCCTCATGCATGTGTGCTTTGTTTTGCACACCACTTTTTTAGTTCCAGGTGCTTTCTTGCACACTTTCAGATGTTGTATCCTCTCCTTCATGCACTATAGGGTGTTACACACCATTTCAGTGGATCTGTCGGGCTCTCCCAATTCAGCATTATGGGGGGGAATTATTATATTGTTTGTGTTATTTCTTCCTTGGTTTCACCTTGGAAGGAATCTTCCATTCTCAGTTGATCATTGTTGTTTTCAGACTATTGGTACTTGTGCCATTTGTATCTTTGTTCCAAGTGTTTTCCTTTGTTTTCCATCTGATTCGAGTAGTTTCATTTGGGGCACTCATGCGGATTATTGTCTTCTTAATCCTAATCATCTTATCTTTAGTGGAGTTTCTTCATCACCATAGGAGTCATCTTTTGATAGTTGTTTGCAGCTTCTTCTGCTTCAGTGATGTTCTTCATGGATTTTTGCATCTCTTTTTGGAGTAGATTTTTTCCCATGAGGTTTTCTCTATTTCTCCTCTTTACAGAGATTTGGTTGTATTTGGGTATCTGATCTATCCTAGTTATCGGGACCCATGTTTTCCTTCTTGCATTGTAGTTACCTTTGCTTTTTTGCACATGTTTGTAGCTGCATTTTTGCTCATCTTAAGAGGGGCTGTTAGAGTAAATGTTTTAACATAATTATGTTGATTAATTTACCTTTATTCCCTTCTTACGATTTCACTTTAGTTTGCATAAAGTGATATTCAATAATTATATTAATTATTAAATATTCTCCTTTTAGGGTTACAATTTAGCGTTTCTCGATCTCTTTTTATAAGGATTGATCTCATTGTATTATCACATCAATTCATTCTCTCATTCTCTCTGATATATACATTTTCAATTTTCAGAGAACCCTTGCTTTTTTATCTCCATCTTTTCTTTTGTGATAGGTTATTTGCATGCAGGTGATCTTCAAGGTTTGTGGAGATGTATTTTCTCAACTTATACATCATCAAGGTCAACAATGACCCACCTCCAACCACTGGTAGTCCTTACCTACTTCCTTGTTGATTTAGAGGAGCTGGATGGCTCCAATGTTTGTGCGTGTGAATCCTCCTGCTGAATAGGCTATTTACCAGTATCTTCCTTATGTGTTAGATTCTCGGTGATGATAGGGGGATTCTGAGTTACTTCCTCCCCAGGATCCATGGCAATATCTTCCCTTCTATAATTTTGCATAGATGTTGAAGGGTTCGAAGTCCTTTCTATGTCTGGATGCTCCCTCTCCTAAATATCATCAAATCTTTCATCAAGGGCCATTTTCTCATGAAGCTTGGTGGCAGTCAGAATCTCCTGCCAGTATATCCAAAAGTCCTGAATCTTCTCAGACATCTAATTGAGCTTATTCAATTGGCTGCACAAGGATGCGTTGATCTTTTGATTTGGGTTGGCCTTTCCCGCTATGTAGTAAAATTTCATCCATAATGGTCGCTCATCCATAGTAGGCAAATATTCAAGGCCTACATATAAACTTAAATCCCCCTCCTCAACATTTCTTCGAGGGTCCCAGAATGGCCGAGGCGAATGTGGGATTCTGATGCCAACCTTCGATAAATTATTTCCGAGGTTGTAATGTTAGGTGTCATTTATCAACACCAACTCGAGATGACCCAACTTCGAAAGAAGAATCTCCGAAGTATCAATCTTCGAAGTCCTTTTCTTGATCAGTGACACATAACGAGACATGATATGCAATAGAAAATAGGAGGTTAAATGTTTTCCCCCCTAGTAATCATTATCAATAGTACAGAGTTGCCTCATTGCTTCCAGGGCCAACACTCTATTGGAAAGAAAATGGAGGCGCTGGAAGGGCTCCTGAGCGAAACCTTGCATGTAGAGAATGGTGAAATCCACGCCAAAGAACCAATCACAGGGCGGTACAAGTTTTTCCAACTAGGACTTCTGTTGGGGCGATATGCGCTCGGTCATATTGATGCCAGCTCCATCCAAACCCCACAAAGTTGGGGCTAAGAATAAATCTGAAAATGCATAGTAATCGAAGGTTTTCGACATAAGAGGAGTCCATGTCGAAACTAGCTTCCTCAAGCCACCTTCGTCAAAAATAGCCAAAGACATAAATGTTGAAAAGTAATTTGGATTCTAGTGTAATATCAAGTAGGCCAGGAAGGAAGAATACCTAAACCTAGAACCGACCTGGAATTCCTGCAGCTGCTGCCAAATCCCATCACTAATAATTTTTCCAAAATCCAGAAGTGGAGGCACATTGTTCTTTCTCAACATAAAGATGAGGCACATTTGGAACTCAGAAACATGTTTATTTGTATCCAGAACACACACCAGCACCAGCATAGAATCAAAATAAGAAGACCCATCTTTGAGATCCTTCAGACCAAAAGGGAATTTGGGCGGTGTTGAAGTATTAGTTGGCTGAACATTTTTGGCGTAGTAAAACTGTGGCGCCGTTCAGAGTCCTTTCCATTTTTGTTGCATTTTGTTCACTTTAAAAACCTCAACATCCCGGGTCAAGGGGAGGGGAATGCACGACATATCCTGAATATCTTGAGGGCTGATGACTACCCTGAAATTAGTGCCACTTATTACTCTAGTGTTCAGGTCAAAGAGTGTCGCGCATGCTACCACAATTTCTGGGCAAGGGTGTACCAAGGGAACCATGTACTGTGGAGGCCCACAATACCATAGACGATTTTTGAAAGGGTTTGATACATTCTTCATTTTCTTGCATGTGGCCTCCCTAAGGCTCTTAGGATTATCGAATAGCTCAAGATCAAAGATGTTAACCCAATCCTCTGCAACCAAAGATTGATCTCTATGAGGAATTGTGTTTAGTATTCTCTGGTCCACCTAACTAGTGAAAGGCCAGCAAGGCTTTGTGAAGATGCTTGGAGTAGCATAAGACTCCTTGTCATAGAGCTACACGTAGGGCGCCCTCCTCATTTGCTCGATTATACTTGTTGTGGCCAGGGCTTGTGTTGGGTTCTTTGCAATCTCAGCCATTTTTTGTATTCAGAAGAACTTTTTCGCAAACTTTCGCAAATGACTTAGCTTTCTAAAAAATTATTTATGTATTGCGAATGCCTCAGCTGTTTTATCTTTAGATAACTCCTTGCAATAAACGTGTTCTACATGCCTAACCTTCTTTTTGATCTTCGTGAAAAACGATCGAGAAGGGTACATGCTAGCCATTCATACCTAGTTGCCATATGCATCACCAGCTTTTCATGTGTGAGAAAAGATTGCCAACCTGCCAAATTTCCCTCTACATTGAAGAGACAAATTTTCGTGTGAGGTGGCACCTAATTTTCTTGAACAATGAACCAAGACAACCTTGCAAAAAATTCCTTCGCAAGCTTTAAATATTTACTAATTTTCTTGAATGTACTTGGGCACGTCACCCAACAGCTTGATTTCTATGATTTTCCTTGATTTGGATGGGACAATGGCTCCTTATGCTGGCACTTGGCCAACTTCTAATGAATTCAGCAACCTAAACAAAGCAAGTTGCAACTATACCTGTATATTCCCATCACCTCACATGCCGCAACACTGAAAAACGAGGCTTGGTGACACACTTTGGCTCAGTCATAATTATGGTATGCCTTGTCCAAGCAGCCTTGGCCAATCTATAAATAAGACCCCTAGCAACATTGCAAATCACAATGTTTCCTAGCATTCCTAGCTTATCAAGCTTTTCTTATCTTAGTAATTTCATTTTTCTAGCGAGAATGGTAAACAACGTAGAAACGCCAATAAGGCTAGTCTATAAAAAGTCTCAAGCTTCCTTCTTAGGAAAAATTAGGTGCAGGCGCCTAAAGCATATGATAGGCATGAAAAACCTGTTGTATGTGAAGGCAATTAAGTGGGTTATGGGAAAAGATTATGTAGAGTATGAGGAATAGTACTAGGTAAACACTAGCATCTGCTCCCATTTTGTTGCCTCGTTGTTGGATATCAGTGTTTCCAAGCGCAAGATCATAAAGCTGATGAAGGAGGTGTTCCCTCGACACTACCTCAGAGGACTAGAGCAGATCATGCATGCTGCTCAATTTGATCGTGGGATCCCTTCGATTTGTAACCTTCGTCTGCTGCAACTGCATGGAGGACATGTTCCAACCAGGCCCTTCCTCTTCAGCTTTGAATTGGAGACTCATGAGGAGCATCGTGCCAAGGTCTGCGTCAGCTGCTACTTCCTCATGTGGGTGCATTATATTGAACCATTTCAAAACCTCTAGTGGTACGAGGATTTTGAAAGAATGGTGTTCCCTGATCTTGCGCCCCCTGTCATTGCAATTGCTAGTCCTTCCCATTAATAATCTAAGAATGAAAATGGTCCCCAAATTTTCTTTTTCACTTTCAAGCTCCGCTTCATAGCGGACATATGTAAATATTGATACAAGGCCACTGGCCTCTACCTTATATAATGTAAATTTTCAGCCAATATATATAATATATACTTTTTTTTTTTAGAAATCTTGGCTCATTTACAATGTTCTTTCAATTTCTTGCACCATTTCTATTATTTCATAAAGCACCGAGAAGATCCAAAACTTTAAAGCAGGAAAAATAATTACATATTTACAAATTACACAACCTTCACACAAGTAGAATTAATGAATTTATTTTAGATGTATTCCATTAACTGGAATACTTAAGGCATTACCTTCTCTATCTTCCAACTCGAAAGAGTTGAACTATTTACACTAGGTAATTTTGAAAGGCCCTTCCCAAAGGCTGTCGAATTTTTTGTGTTGGTCGGGCTTTGCTCCGCGCTCATTGAACTTGAGCACAAAGGCCCTACATTGTAACTCTTGATCCGATGCCTTTTTATCAGACCATTTATTTACCACCTGCTAGCAGTTGTTCATCACCTCAAGGGCATGCTCTTTTTTTTCTTGTACCTCCAGTAGCTCACAAAACCTTACCTCCATTGCTCCATTTTGTTCAATCTCCAAAGATTTAAGCAATTGCAAGGTAGGGATTTCCGTGGCAATAGGAAACAATGCCTCCTTCCCGTACACCATCTCATAAGTAGATGTCTCCAATATCTGCTTGGGCATGATTCAATCTTCCCACAATGCCATCTGGAGGTTCCTATGTCATTCTTTCTGGTGTTTCTAGCCTATCTTCTTTATTAACCGGATGAGGTTTTAATTTTTAGACTTTGTGAGGCCATTCCCCTAGGGATAATAGTTAGAAGAGGTTTTTAGGAAAACCCCATACTTTAATGGGAATTGGGTCATCTTTGAGCAAAGGAGTTCTTTAGCATTATCATAGATGATTATTTTGGGCGGGCCAAACCTAGCTACCAACTCCTCCAAGAAACTAACGATCTCCACTTTTGTTGCATTTTTTAATGGCATTGCTTCTGCCCATCTAGTGAAGTAGTCCGTAGCTATCAATATCCATTTGTGTCTGGATGAGTTGAAAGGGTTAATCATCCCAATGAAATCTAAACCCCATTGAGAAAAAGGTTCTTCTACTACTATAGGCTTTAATGGCATAGCAACATTCTTTCTCTTTCCGACATGAAACTAACATTCATTGCAAGACTTAATCAATAAAAACACATCATTGAAAAGTGTTGGCCAAAAATAACCAGCACATATAATTTTAATTATCGTGGTCCTTGTAGAAAAATGTCCTCCAACTAGACTATTGTGCTATTGATCCAATATTTTCTTGGTCTGCTTCTCATTTACACACCTTAGCAGGATGCCGTTAAAATTTCTTTTAAATAGGACACCCTCCAAGAGAACATAATTGCTATTTTGTAAACGATAGAAACGCCTTTTAAAAGAAGGTAGATCAATCAGATACCTTCTCGTCTACATGAAGCTTATTCTATCCTCAAGCTAGTCACCCTGAGAAATTTCTTCGTTCAATAACACAAGTTCTGGAGCTTCAAGCTCTGTTGTTGTTTCACTATTTTCAATGAGATACTCGTACAGTCCCTTTCCTTTGAAAGTCTTGACAGGTCTGGCTTTAATATCATATTCTAGGATTTTGGTGATCCAATTAGGTCTCTTCTCTATTATTTCTCCCTCCATGATATACTCTCGCACACTAGGATGCATAACACAAACAATCACCTTATTATATGATATCAAATGCTAGAACTTCTTAAGTCCTTTCACAACTGCAAAGGCTTGCTTTTCTATAAAGTTGTACTTTAATTCATACTTTTTTAAGGTTCATGAATAGAAGGAAGCAGGGGACTCCCTTTTATCTTCATCATCCTTTCACATAAGCACAGTGGCGATGTTGTTTCCACCACCAAAAATGTACATAATAAAATCCTTTGACAGGTCAGGATTTACCAACACAGGAGCAGAAGAAATAGCCTCCTTTATAAGCTCGAAATCTTTTCTGGCTTCTGCCATCCATTTGAAAACCTGGTCTTTCTTTAGCATTAAGGTAATAGGTTGAACGGTCCCTACAAAATCTGTAATGAAATGGCTAATGAAGTTGACCTTACCCATAAATGACTATACGCCTTTCTTGTTGATAGGTAATGAGAGCTCCTGAATCGCATCAACTCTTTTAGGATCAATGAAAATTCTCTCCCTAGAGACAACATACCCCAATAGCTTCCCTTGGGGAACTCTGAACACGCATCTCTTTAGGTTTAAAAAAATCCTGAATTCCTAGTACTTTTGGAAGACAAGTTCCAAATGATCAAAGTGATCATCAACAGATTTTGAAAATACTGTCAAATCATCTAGATAAATGAGTATAATTTTGTGGATCAAATCTTTAAAGGCAATATCCATGGCTCTTTAATAAAAGTGGCTCTGACATTTGAGAGTCCAAAAGGCATCTTGGCCTATGCATAAGTTCCCCACTTTGTTGTGAACGCAGTTTTGTGTTGGCCCTCTTCCTTTACCCGAATCTAGTTGTAGCCCAAAAAACCATCCAACATTGAAAATATTTCAGAGCCAGCTACGGTTTGTAGAATTACCTGCATTGAAGGCAGAGGGTAATGATCTTTTAAGGATGCTCTATTTAAGTCTTGGAAGTCTACACACAGTTGTATATCTCCACTTTTCTTCCGGACTGGTACCAGATTTGACACCCAAGTGCTATGTTTGATCGGAAACACTATTCTATCTTTGGATTCATAGGTCTCTATCTTTGGCGAACTGGCTTCGCCCCTTCTAACAACTCAATTGTATGCTCGATGATCCCGAGATCATATCCTTTAATATCATCATATGACCAGGCTACCAGACTCGGATATTCTTCACATAAATTCATTAGTCTGTCTTTATTCTTCTAAGAAACTTCTTTCTTGACCTTGAGCTTTTTGTCTTCCCCGATATGCAAATCAGTATAATCACCCTTGTCAGCCATGAGCTTCCTTTTGTCTCTTGTCACATCATCGAAATCAAATAGGCTCCTTAGTAACTTTGGGTATAATCTACCCCTCTTCATGTATAACATAGGTTTCGAGGATAGTTGCATGGTAATTCCCAAAAGGGTTAGTATCAATAAACTCTTTCAATAAATTTTATTCATCTTCTGTCAGGGAGCTAGTAGCCTCCTATTCTTCCAGAAATTCCACATTAAACATCTCTTCCTGAGTGATTGAAGTATGTGCTGCTTCAAAGTTCAGTAGGGCCTCGTCAACAACATGTTCGGAATGCAAAGTTTCTAACAATAGTTTAATCTTCGCTCCATGTTTCATCCTCAGAATCAGGTGTGACCAGTCTAGTGCTAGATATCCTCCAACATTTGCTATGAATTATTGGGACAAAAAAATCCCAAATAGAGGAGGAATATCAATGAGTATGATATCTTGATTTACAGTGATACTAGGGCAAGCAAACAAAATCATAGGCAATCCCTTGATTACCTTGACGGTATCAACTTTATTTCCATTTAGTTGAATGACTCCCTTATTTAGAGGCTCATATTTTAAACCCAAAGCATTAGCTACTTGCTTTGGCATGATGGTGGTGCTAGCAGCAGAGTTGATCATACAATTATGTAATATCTTCTCACCAATAATAAGGGTTAGAAAGAAAGGCTTAGGTTTAGGCTTACTTTTCTTTTCCAGACTCGAGCTTCTCCTCTAGATGAATTGTTAGCATTTTATCTAGGTCTGATCTAGATACTTTCTCTTCATTGGATTGGCTATGCACCTTCACATCTTCCTCTCCTAAAAATGCTTTCTACAATAGTACCTTCTGCTCTAGAATAGCTAGGACATCCCACAGAGAAGCATTGGCAGATGACTTCTTCAGTTGTTCCACTACATTGAACTGAGCTCACGACTAGTGAGCCATGTTTGCTTGCTCCTTAGGTTTTGCAGTTGGTACAAGCCTTGCAGCTGGTATATCTGGCTATTTGGCAACAATAGGGGTGATTGTAGGAGCCTTCACCTTCAGAGGAAGTGGATTCAGAGAGCTAGGAATAGTCGCTATAGACTGTGGTGGAATTGGCAATAGGCCTGCTGATGGGCTAGGCGTCGGCTGAGATGAAGCATTGGTAGGCAAGGCTATGAACTCTCCAGTGAATCTACACTTTGAAAATGTGTTGTAGTTAGATTGCACTTGGGGCATCTTATCCATAGGGATGTTGTTCGAAAATGTCGACTCTTCTCCTTCCATCCAAGAAAAGAGCGCTTGATCTAGAACAATGTCTGACTCTTGCTGGATGGACATCCCTTGCATTTGAGTAGCAAGGACAACATTGTCCATCTGGTGGGAGGCGTATGATTGGTTGTAAGGATTAGGTGCACTGCCATGGCTACGTTGGTCTGTGATATGTTGTTGCAAATTTCCCCACAGACAATTTTTGGGCATATGTGCATCATTGTAGGGAAAACACCATGAATTGGCGTCTTTGACTAAGTTATTCTGCCCCACGACTAACTCTTTACCTGAACTGGGCTGTACAGTCGCTATTGGTATGGTCATCAGAACCACTTGGTTATTCGGCTGAGATGAAGCATTTTCGCATGATCTATCCTATCACTGATTTGATTGGTAGGGAGCCTTTTCACCTTGGTAACTCTGGTAATTGGACTTCTAATAGTTATATTATTGTTGCTTCATGGTAGTTAATTCATTAGTCATGGCCCACATCTGTTCTCTCATCTCATTCATCTTAGCCATCAGGGGGTTAGGCACCGGAGGTACACTCGGAGCTGCACTTGGAGTTGTTCTGGGGTACATGTACATAGATTGGGGTAGAGTTCTAGGTGCGCTAGTGGAAGGAACTTTGGCTTCTGCGGCGTTGCACTCAAAAAATAATGGCATTATTGGTCTCGGTGCCAACTTTCCAGCAGCAATCATTTTATTTTCTACAGTGATAGCCAGGGCATAAGCATTGGGTAAAGTTTCTCCACCAAGAGCTTGTAACATCATGGAGATATCGACATTGATTGAATTTAGGTAGAACATGAATGCCAGATCTAGAGGTGGTTAGCTTGCAATAGGTACTGTCTACCATGTTGAACGAAATCTCACATTGAAATCAGGTAGAGCTTCATGAGGAGCTCGCTTCATATTTGCTAGTTGACGGGACAATGATGATAGAACGGGGTTCCAAGCTAGTCCCAAGTTGCAATAGTACTAGCTTCAAGAGTCTTATACAAGTTTAGCACCTTTCCTTGGAAGGACGCGACCAACAATCTAAGAGCTACATTTTCATTTGATATGCCATGTACCATACATATGTCTGCCACATTTTGCAAACGTTCCATTGGCATCTTCGACTCATCCCCATAATACTTAGGGATAGCTTTTAGAGTGGAAGCAGGGATTGGAGCCCATACTACAGGAGGCACAGGTGCAACTAAAGGACTGTCGAAGTCCCAAGCTACATAATTTCTAGTAGCCATAGGTATAGGCAGAGGAGGTGACGGCAGAGAAGGAGGAGACGAAGGAGGTGAAGAGCTACCTTGGCAACCTTTCGTGTGCACAGAAACTAATGGTGGTACGAGCTGGCTAGGGACTCTTGCAGTTTGTGACCTAGTTATAGGCTGATGGCTCATACACACATACAAAACCAGGCGAACGTGCTAGTTCATGGTCCCACCGGGCATGCTAGAAAGAGAACTGTTCTTGCAAAATTTTGCATGTAGCAGCAGTCTCATGGGAAACTTAGCTATTGGGGGACATTGTGCACTAGCTAAGTGACCTCTAGGATTTTATCGAAGTTGGCTCTTCCTTTAGTGGGGAGGTAAAAGGTTAGAAAGATAGAAAAAATATAAAATCTACACTATAGGCGATGTGTCAAAATCATAGACAAATTCACCAAGGCACAGTGCAGAAAAAAAAGGCCCAAACCACCAAAATGTTTTTCATCAAGTTATTTTTCTCAAAAGCACTTAAAACGTAAAAATACCTTCTAATTTGCATAGCATAATCTAGCATAACCATAGCTAACTTAGAAGATTCAAGGAAACATGATATGTATTCATTGAGCTATGAAGGATTACAAAAGCTAAAGAATAAACATTCATACAATAAAAGAAAATTATAGCACAAACTAATAGTCTTACTAAATGCATGAAAAATAGAAAGGCCAAATTAATTTGGCATAGTCTAGAGTCCTCAAATTAAACAAAACTATTACAAATCCATTCTTCCCAGTGCTCGAGAGTTTTTTGCAGCTTAATCAACAACCTAATAAAGAGAAACATGGTTGTATTTATAGGCCAGTCCACTGCCTGAAACACACTAGGAGAAGGAAAACCGCGAGCAGAGATCGACGAACCAGATCACCTCGGACCGCCACAACAAATATCGAACACCCAAGAGCATGCTAGCAAATCCACTACATGGAACGGAAAACCACACAATAGTAGGAAAGAACACGTAGTGCCACAGTAGGAAACACGAGAGTAGGTGAGTACAAAAGGTGCAACAACATTTCCAAGGTAACCGACGCAACAGCAACTGCCACATGTTGTGCAGACGGAGCCAGACAAAAATTCAAAGAGATGCTTAGCGAAAAGCTCCGAGAGGGAGCCATGTGGAGCGCGCCAAGTGAAAGAAAGTACAAGGAGGGCCTAGTTCAAAAAACAACCAGAGACAACCACGTGGCACGCAAACAGAAACTGGCGAAAAGTGAAGCGATATAAAAAGAAGAAAGCCTCGCGAGGAAGCCACACGGAGCACGCCGAGGGCAATGACCATTTGAAAGGTAAGGCACAACCGCAAAGATAAAAATAAAAACCACAAAGGCTTGGCAGTTTTTTGTCGAACAATTTTTATATTGTCTTTTATGCTTCATCCTGCAAAAATCAGGTTATTCCCCCTTATCACAACTACAAACCAACATTAGCAAAAAATGAAATATGATGAAAAATGAAAAAGAAAATGCGAATGTATGGAAGTTAATAAAAAAGTTAAAAATCTTTACTAGTGAGATGCGGCGATTGAAGGCACAAATGTGACTCGTGGTTTTGACAAGCGGTTGCGGTTCGTGTTAACAGTCAGTCGCGGGCCAAAATTTTGACAGTCTGATGTGGTTCAGGGTGTCATAGATGTAGTGTGGAATGGAATATGCATCGCTGGTTTTAGCAAATACAGCACGTAATACTGATGCATCGTTTAGTTTACCGGATGCAGTGCGTCGTACGATTCTTGCAAAAAAAAAGAAAAATGGAAAGACGAAATATGTTGCGCGAATTCACGTCAGGTTCACCAAATGTACGACCTAGATTTTTTGGAGATTAATGCTAATAGTTGCACAAATTACAACATGAACAAGTCTAAACTAACAAACAATCTAAATCAAAACAACAAAGAACGAATAAGTAAACATAAATAAACTAAACAAATAAATTGGAAAGCTCTCACCGAATATGCATCCACTCCTTCGAATTATCTCGATTGCCCTTCTCCATTTTGTTGTTTCAGTATTCTTGCCCTCAGATTTTTAGTATTGATGCAAGCATAACCTTGTTGAATTTCTAATCAAAATATCAAAGATAAGTTTCTACTAAAAAGTGTATGATTTCGGGAGGAGGAATAATGATAATGACAAACCATTTTATAGATTTTGGGTTTTCAAACGATTGGCTCAGATTCAAGGAGAGATCGACGGATGAGATTGATAAATGTCATGCAATGTGAGTTCTGTGTTAGATAGAACGTGAGTTAGAAAATACTACAAGATAAAGACTAAAATAGAATGATAACTTAATCTTGTGTGAAGACTATTCAAAAATAGAAAGAACAAGAGTTCTCAATCTTAATCTTTAGTTAAGAGTCTTCGAAAATAGAAGAAATAGACTTTGTATGTCAAAAACAAAGTTAGAACTCGAAGATGAAGAATTTGAATGCACACATAAATTAATTAATTAAATAAAGATATTTAATTAATAGACGCATTCATGCACATGAGTTAAAACTAATTAACTGACTAGTTGTGACAGCGAGTCCTCTCACAGAGAGTTAGATACCCAACCCGAAGATAACTGGTGGATTTAAAATACATCTTGAGTTAGAATGTGAGTGAATGACTTAGATAACTGAATGACAGAAAAATGTGACATACATGAAATTAATAAATGAATTAAATGTTAATTTAATTCAACATTCGAAAATGAAAGATTTAATTAAATAAATAAAGATAATTATTTAATTTGACTGTTGAAAAGGTGGAATTGAATCATTAAATAATGAATATTTAATTATAGATAAAGGGGGTTAAATGAATAATTAAATAATAAATATTTAATTATAGTTGAAATATGACAAAAGAGGTAATTAAATAATAAATTATTTAATTAAGAAGAAAGAATTAATTAGTTAGAGACATAATTAAACAAATATGATTTATTTAAATGGTCAAGTTGAATAAAATGGTCATTTATGAATTACTGAATTAATTAAAAAGGGTATTTAATTAATAGAGGAAATATGTATTAGAAAGGGTAATAAAGATTATTTAATCATGACCATGGATATTAGAAAATTATGTCGAAAGTGGTATTCGAAGGCATAGACCAATTTTCGGTGTCTACATGAGGCATAGAATTTTTTTACTTTTTAGTTAGTTGTTCAAATGAAAATTATCCATTATGTATGATGTGATATAATCTGTTTTCTTCCACTTGCTATATGTGTTTGAATAAATTGATTACGTATATGTATATACATGTACATGTACATGTACATATACATATGAATGTACATGCATATGTATATGTACATACATATATATATACATGGGTAAGTGCACCAAGATGGTTCCCAAAAAGGGGACTTAAGTGGATTTTTTTTTTTAAATCAGGAAATACTAACCTTGAATGTGAAATTGAGGATACTTACACTCAAAATTTTGAGATGGAACAAAAAGAAGGATTCAAGTGCTTTGAGTCTACTTTATGAACTACTAATTTATTTTGAAAATGGTTGAGATTAAGGGGTTAAAATAAGGGATGTACACTGTACACATCTAAAAATGGTCACAGTTAACTCAACTTGTTAATTAATTAAATATGAATTATTTAATTAATATTCTTAAGTCATCTACACATAAATAAATTTAATTATTTATTTATATTGTTCATTTTTCCAATTCTTCTAGTTTAATTAAATAAATAATTTTATTTAATTAATGCTATCTTCCTCTTAATTAATTAAATAGATTTCACAATTTATTTATATTAATTATCACAAGTTTAAATTCTAAATTTAAATGATATTCTTCATTTCACATTTAATTAAATATTTTCAATATTTAATTAAAAAAAATTTAAATTCTTCACTTTCCTCACATAATTAAATATTTTCAATATTTAGTTAGAGGCTTTATCACAAGTTTAAATTCTATTAATTTAAATGATATTCTTCATTTCACATTTAATTAAATATTTTCAATATTTAATTAAAACATTTTTAAATTCTTCACTTTCCTCACAGAATTAAATATTTTCAATATTTAGTTAAAGGCTTTTTATTTCTCTCACATAATTAAATATTTTCAATATTTAATTAAAAGGCCTTTTCAATTTTCTCTCTCACATAATTAAATATTATATATTTTAATTATGGACACATCTTCCATTTGTTTCTTCATTTTCCATCTGCTTCTTAAAATTGCATCTTCTTTTCAAATTCTCAATCTCTCACCGTTCATCTTAATAGGTTTTAACTCAACCATTGATCTTGGCCAATGGGATTCTTACTTTCAAAAATCTATAAATACAAACATTCGGTAAGAAGATTGGATATCTAGAATTCATGCGCAATTATTATAGTTGCATTCAAATCAGCATATCAGCATAATCAACATTTTAGAATTTTTATTTCATAACTTAGAGCATATTATCAATGTACATTCATTTTCATTAATCTCATTCTCTCAAGCTGCCATTCTACAAGCCGCTGTTTAAAACAACTGAGAGCTAGCATTTTGAAATGAATCCTTGGAGATAGAGGACAATGGGACAAATTTAAAGAAGCTTCTTGTGTTTAGAGTTTGTGTTTTGCTTTCTTTAATTTAGTTTTCTTTAATCTAATGTTTCATTGGTGTATTAGATTAGATTCATTTTGATTTACACTTTCTAATGTACACATACACAAATTGGTGTTGTTTTTGTCAGAAAAACATAGCGTAGCAATGCTTGTACGACCCTTGTATGATGAACTATTTTTTAGTATTTTTAAAATCATAATGGTCAGAAGTTAGCTAACACTATTTAGTTGATGCACAATTTTTTTGATAATTTTTGAATGAATATTTGATTTTTTATTAATTTTCAAAGTGGACATTTCCTGAAAAATAGAATTTTGGCCGTGCTACCCCTACAAATTTCGAAAACTAATTGATTTTTTTTTAAATTTTTTTTTAAAAAGTTGTAGAATGGAGTCTAGTTTCTAAAAATGTAATTTATTTGAAAAATCAATTAACGGTTAATTTATAACGAAAAAAATACCAAACATTGATTTTTGGCAAAAAAAGGACATACAAATATAATAAATTATGGATGAAAGACTTAACATTTTCAGAAAGTGAAAAAAATTACATCGTTGGGTAGCTAAGAGAGAACCCAACATTACCCATGTGTTCAATTTTTTTGATATTGAACCATGTGCAATCCTGATGATGTGCACGAACTTGATTATGTGAAATATGGTAGATTTTTTAAACACACGTTTCTGGTCAATGAGAATTCCCTCCAAGCCTTTGGGTTGGTATTCCAAGGGAAATACCAAGCCTAAGGCTCGGGAATTCCCAAAGCAAGATATAATGCGAGCACGTTATATCGTGAGCACGTTATAACACGCTCATGTTATATCTTAGTTTTGACATGTTTTGTGAATGCATTTTTTGCGTTTTGTGAATGCATTGACAAAACGTGAGTGCATTATAACATGCTCGCGTTTTGGAGTACATTGAATTTTTTTTCTTCTCTTTTTCTTATCTCTTTCCTCTGGTTATCTTTACATATGGACATTTACTTTCTTATACTTTAAGTTATATTTCATCTATATAGGCAGGATGTTTGAGAGTGCTTTCATATGTCTAGGATTTATAATGCAAATTCTAGTTCCTGAAAGATCTTAAAACATTCAGACTTAGTCAAATTTCAGTAATCAACATGTCAAATTTTAGTAATTAGGAGGTCAGATTTTAGTAGTCAACAAGTTCTATCATATTTCTCTCCCACTCTCTCCTTCTCTCTACTCTCTATCTCTCCACTCCCTCTCTCTCTCTCCCTTCCTCCCTCTCTCTTCTCTTTCTCTTCTAGTTTTTGGAAGATCTCCCAAATTTCTAACTTAGTCAAATTTTAATAATCAAGAGGTCAAATTTGAGTAATCAGAAAATTATATTATTTCTCTCTCTATCTCACTCATTTTTATCCCTTACACTCTAGACCTTTCTCTCACTATCTCTTTCCCTTTTCTGACTCTCTCCCTTGATCTCAAGAAATCTCTCTTTGTCTCTCTCCTTTGCCCTATAATTCTCTCTACCTCACTTCTCTCTCCCTCTCTCTCTCTCTCTCTCTCTCTCTCTCTCTACCTACCTACCTCTCCCTCCATCACGCCCTACCAATCTCTCACCTCCTCTCTCTCCCTCCATACTTCTCTCTCCCTCTCTTCTTCCCTACCTACTCTCTATCTCCCAATCACTCTCCACCTACCTCTACATCCATCAAACCTTACCTCTCTCTACACCTCTCTCCCTCCCTCCCTCATTCCCTCTCT